>CM063505.1:29587285-29604785 GCA_032207245.1 Pardosa pseudoannulata | reverse complement strand
ACTAAGGCATTACATAAAACATATAAGACACTGAGATGATATATGAAAATAATTTTTGATTAAATACGAGCTTATTCAATAAAATTTGAATTGAGATACAATATTTAAAGAAAAAAACTATTATTGTAATATTATAACCTTCCTATTTGTACAGAACATAATTTGGTATTGATATTACTTGGTTTAAACTCATTTATATAATACAATTATTTAAGGTATAGTTTCAGCAAGAGAATTTTACCTGTACACAATATGCAATTATCAGTAATTCGAATAGTTTGTAGATTAAAAAAATTGCATAATTTTTTAATGAAAATTATAGGCAACGTCTAAAGTTCTTAATAAGAATTTCATTAAAATACTTACTTTATATTTTAAAATTATTTATTAATAGAACAATTTTAAAAAAGTAAAATACATTCTACGTTTAATTTCCGAGTGTGTATTTTCGGGAGTACTTTTCATTTCAATAATAAAATTTCGATATTTGATAATGAAATGTCACATAACTTGGTTTTTCTCAGAACAAGAAATCCTTTTATACATTTGCACGAATTATTCCCTTTGGAATGTACTTTGTCATAATAATGTTTTATCAATACCCTATAAAAATGATAATAAAATATTAGGTCAGCTCCTGTTCATTCCAGTAGACCTTATAAGTATAACAAATAATCCAATTTGTTTTTAGAAATACCATGATGACAAAATATTTATCTCATATAAAAGCAGATAAAGTTATTTTTTAAATTTCATTACTGGTTACATAAAAATAAACATTTTAGAAATTAATGAAACATGTAAATTCGATTACCATAAAATTTATTTCAATGTCAACTACCGATAAACAAGAAACGGATGTAATGCCCAAAGTGACAATTTTTTCAATAAAAATCTTTTGATTCGAAGTCAACTGAATCTACAGTTACATTGATTCGTTAAAAGGTCTTATACAAATATGTCATTACCTCTATTTAGATAAATAATACAGATAAGTTTACATTACTATTTAGTTTTAATATAGGAAAATATAGCGATAAAAGGTTTCTTTTTGTATAAAATGTAAAAATTACTTTGGGTATTTTATTAAATAACTTTAAAATTAACATTTGAAATGTATTCAATAACTTTATTTCCTTGAATAAAGGGACTATTTTCTTTGTTATTTTCTTTACTGTATAACTTTTAGACAACATTTTTCCAATAGATTCCTGCTCAGAATTTTGTCAAAGAAACAAGATGACTCACAGTCTAAATAGGAAGTTTTGATAGAGCAGCGCATTAATCGACAATTTATGTTTTAAACGACTGTATAGTTTGTGAATCAAACTATCAAATACTTAATCCTTTCTGCAGGATATTTCTCCGTATCTGTGAAGATAGAGAAGGAGCTATTAGATTCATTGCTTTCCCTTATAAGCAAATTCTTTGATATTGGCACTTTGCACAACAATAAGCAGTAGGAATAAAATAAACTGTATTTTCAGAGGAGAATGTTAAAAAAACTTTACAAAAACAGGACAGACATGGCTTTTAGACTTTGCTCGGCTTGGTCGAAATACCGACCAACCGTCCCCAAAAGGTTAAATACATAAAAAAGGTAGGATTGCAGGTCCCGGTCTCATTAGTCTCCTCATTGCAAAAAAGTATATCATAGTACTCCAAACCTAAACCCAAGGTATGACTATATAATCCAGAACATAAAAAGGACATAAACTGGATGTGCATTCCCGATAGGAGTTAAATAATTCTGTGGAATGCGAAATATGTTCTCAGATTTCTAAAAGTGGTAAATGTGGTTATCTTCTTATATCAATCTGTACATGAATCCTTTAGTTACCAGTGTTAGTGGTGAATTCCCTAAACATTCTTTTATGAGATTTTGATGAGCTTATTGATTGGAAACACTTGGAGAAATGAACCGCCCTCTCTGGAGTTGACGAAATAATTAAACAGTACAGATCAGCTAGTCAACAAATGGCCTAGGCACTTCTATTTGTTGATTTCTATTTGATGATTTATTCATTTGTAAAATAAAATAAAATTGATATTTAAAGATAAGATCCTAAAATTTTTAAATTTATCATTAGTATTAGAAGACTTTAAAAAAGTAAAAGCATTATTAAAAGATTCATATTTTCTAAAATTAATTTACAATGTAATCCACATCAATTATTACCATTACAAACGTCTTGCGAATACTGCAGTTACTACATACTTATATCTTTTCTATCCTATATTGCTGAATTACTACTGTTTGGATAATTAATTACCCTGAGTTAACTTCTATGCAAATGTCAGTACAAAATACTTCGATATCAAACCTAATTCAGCATTTATACGGTTTAATTCACTAATAGGATTGTATTCCCTCTATATCAGCATTTTCCGATACTTAAATGAAGGAATTATCATAAAGCTTCTCAAAGAAGACTAGGCATACATCAAATAACCTGTCAAATTCATCGAAGATGGATATTTTGAAAATATTAATACTAATTCAATTAGCCAAACTCAAAGGAAATGCGATATACCTATCTTAACTTTGAAGTTCAATGCACATATATAAGCTCTTAAGATTTCAATCGATTAATGATTAAATTTAACGCATTCATTCAGTTTGTTTGTTTAAAGAGAGCATTGCTTTAGGAAATGTTGATTCAGAAAGATACAAGCAAAATATTTTAAAGTATATATCATATATTCAGTCGCAGTAATATATTCATAATATAGTCATGGATTCCCAAAATCAAATATACTGATTTTCATCTGTACACATGTAAATCATGATTTACTTCCTTTTTGCTCTATATTTAAATAATTGGAAAAACTAGAAAGAAATTTTATACATTTCATAACATCAAAGTATCATATATAGCTTAAATATTGATACAGATAGGAAGAACTAATGCTTAAAATACAGTCTAAGCATACATATATTTCAAAGGTAAATCTTTTCGGTAAAATTTATAAATATGTTAAATCAGTAAAATTTATAAATGCAATCTAACATTTAAGACAATATACATGCACAAAAATAATTCTATAATACTCACGGAACATTTTTGGAAAGCTATATAATTTAAAATGAATTCTTTGAAGCATTATATTGAATTTTGTTTCATTTTCAATATTTTCAAAACTAAACAGAACCAAAAAATACACTGTAAATTGTTGAATTTTATATATACACAAAAAATATATATATATATAAAATATATATATATATATATATAAATAAATATATAAATATATATATATATATATATATATATATATATATATATATATATATATATATATATATATATATATATATATATATATATATATGAGGTTAAATTATAACTATCTTTTACCATTGTTTTAATTAAATTATTAAAATTCTTACATAATAGTCATTTATATCATTATATCATTGTTTTTACTTACATAGAATTTTATTTTTACTTCTTTCATTTTTTTATAAACATCATAATAATGATCGTCATCTTTTGTCCATAATGTGGCAATACCTATAATATGAACAACAGGAAACCGACAAACAAATAAGAAAAATATTTTGTGTTTTATCGAAATTTCTTGCAAAACTCCGCAAGAACAGAATTGCATTATTTTGTTGATCATCCTTGTTACGGTTTTTTTAAAATACATTTACTGGTTTTGTATTTTATACAAAAAAGTTTTTTGCGTTCATTATCCAAGATATCGAATTCGGAGAGATAGAGAGGATGTTTCGTTGCGCAAAATAACCTACAGGTTTTCCATGAACTTCCAAAATATTCTTAGAATATGTACTTGATAAGGACGAAAAGATTTTCCGTGAAAATATTTGATATTTCTTGTTGATGTATTTAGTCTTTTAACTACGTTTACTTTTACATCAGGAAATTCCTGTTTCCAAATTATAATGAAAATACTAATTGTGTTAGGTTTACATAACATAGATGCGTACATACAAGGAAACAGTCTGAAACTTTAGATGCTCATTTTCATCATGAAAATATTAATTTTGCCTTGCTTTTACGTGATAGTAGTACTTGTATGACGTATATCCGTATATTGCATAATTTAATAACGAATAAGTGTAGAATGTTTCATCTGTTGTGTAACTATCTTTTAGCAATTGAAACTAGATAAAATTAAAAAAACATCAATGTAGTATATGTTATCCTGGTACAAACTTAAAACTAGTACTATTTGTGTTAAGATGTTTCGACCATTTAGTTCTCGTTTGCACGTTGAGTGTTTATCAATAATTTTAAACAACTGCAAAATGTTATTCACCACTTCTATATGGTTTGTTTTGGTGTATATGTGAGCACTACAGTCTATTTTATACAGTAAGATGACTATTTAGAGCGAAATTTACTATTTAAACTAAAATTTGAATACCAACTAACATCTATAAAAGCAGTGAGATTTAAATTTACAATGGTTGTACATAAAGAGAAGACAGTATTCTCTCAGTCATAGCTCTTTATTTTATGAGACACGATTTAAATAGCTACATACCTAATCCGTGTCGAACGATCACCTTTTGGTTAAGATGCTGGCCTTCGATTCCGGAGTTCATGGGTTCGAATCCCACATTCCCCTGCAGATCCCGGTCTCATTAGCCCTTGTGTTGCAAAAGTAGACCGTATCACTCTAAACCAAACCAAACCAAACATAATCCGTTACGAGGATATAACAAACATACTAAAACTATTAAGAGAAAATAGTCTAAGTTGATTACATGAAATCCATACTACACGAAATCTATACATTATGAAAAAAATATGGAGAGCAAAATAGCGTATAATTAGCATTTAGAAATAATGTTTCACTCAAGTGATCATTAAATATTTAAGAGAAAGTTAAATGGTGTGTAATCTTCTAATAGACTTCACTTGAAAAACACTAAGCATTGCACATAACAGTACAATATTAACTAAAATATTACGAAAATGTTTCGAAATATAATTTTCTGTGAAAGGAAATAATTAACCCTCGTTTGGTCATTTGCTTTGAGTTCATTTTGTTATCTAGCGACTTCTGATTTAAACAACTTACCAACACATGACAGCATTTACAGAATAGAGGAGTAAACTGGAGCAAAATAGGGCTTTGTTTGGACAAAGACTCCGAATTAATGACAGCGTGTAAATGCTAGATATGTGTTTACACATTAAATGATGTATAAACACTAAAATTGGTCCTTTCGAAGTATAATCATTATGTTTAATTTTTTTAGTCCTCTTTAAAGATAACACAATTTAAAGAAAAAGATTGTATGAGAGTTATAAATATAAAAACCACTAGTAATTAATTAAATTATCCTGATTTACTTTAAAATATCAACTTCTTCGAAGCATAATTTAAATACTAAAATTTTATTTGCGTTTATATATTTAGGTCTACTAAAACTGATTAAAATATATAAGAAATCGTTGTTTAAGAGCATAACAGCTCAATTTGGTGCCAGTTTCTTTAAGCAACCTTTTTATGGGAGTTTATGTAATCTATGCCCAGGTTATTAATAATACCATGGTGTTATGGATATTTATCATACATACATATCATACATATTTATCATACATACATGTTTCTCATAATAACAGACAAAACCAAGATTTAAAAAATATCTGTTATTTCTCCAGGTCAAAGATTTTGATTCCTAGTCGAATCAAGCCGGACAATAGCAGGGTATCTATGTAAACTTGATAAGATTTTTGTAGTAGTATTCTTCACGTTTTGTAGTATATATATATATATATATATATATATATATATATATATATATATATATATATATATATATATATATATATATATATTTTTTATAAATAAAATATATAAAATATATAAATATTTATATATATAAACTCTACAAAATTATATATATTTATATATATATATATATTAACAACATATTTTATATTATAATATATAAATAATTTTATATATATATATATTTTATATATACATATATATTTTCATATTAATAATACATATATATATTATAAATATATATAAATATATATATAAAATATATATATATATAAAAAAATTTTTAATATTATATATATATATATATTTTATATTTTTTTAAATTTATACATATATATATATATATATATATATATATATATATATATATATATATATATATATATATATATATATATATATATATATAATTATATATATATATATATATATATATATATATATATATATATATATTTATATATAAAATAAAATTAAGTCTATTCGAAAAACAATATATAATTATCAAAACAAATGATGTAATAAATACATAACTGCACAGTTTTTCATTGTTTTTATGTAGGTTTTTTTTAATTTGAAGTCATTAGGAGAAAAATCAAATTCGTGATTTTTGTAAACCAATTTTAAATTTATACATTTAAAAGAGAAAGATAAACTATGCAATATTCTATTATCTATTGCTACAGCAAAGAGTCCGTAGCATAGAAAATCGAAACAAAACTTTTCTATGTTTTTAAAAAGATGAGAAAAAAGAATTAACAGATGGATTCTCTGCTAAACGACTATCCGTGAAAGGGTTAATATAAGTCTTTACCTCATTTTGGCTCGTATTTTTTATTAAATTTTGACTATTAATTTCTTTTACTTTTAAATTATGTAGCTTTGTTTTATTTTATGCCCTTCTGTTTGTCTTAGCATATCCAAGCTTGGAACTTGCTCCAGTAAACCCCAACCAACCAACCAAACAAAACTATTTTCAGTAAGTAATACTCTGTACAATTCATAAAACAGTTCTTATTTTATTTCTCCTTTTAACACATTCAATATAAATATACAGTTAAGGGCATATAGTATCGAAGCTATTTGATACATATAATTTTTTTTTCTTTTAGGATTCAAATATATCTAGAAAATAAGGACCTGAAATGTTCAATTCTAACATTACTTATTAACCCCTTTCCTCATTATCCCGAGTTATCTCGGGTTCGAATATATTGCAGTTATTTATTATCTCAAGAAAACTCGTTCGAAGCAGAATTTGTCAGTACGATTTGCTTTGTTACGGTTATACTCAGCCTGGATTAAATAAAATGAATATTCAGTTTTGATTCACAGTTTTGTTGGTTTCTCGGTTCTTTTGGAGGGACTGGTACGTGTTTTGCCTATTCTGAACTATATATCTGACTGTGAATTAGTAATGTATAAAGAAAAAAAGTTGTGGAAGATCACCGTGATGAGTTTTGTACCACATCAGGAAGATCCAGTTAATACTGGATGTTACTGATGTGGCACAAAACCTTTACAACTCAGGTTAACTTCATGCCATTTTCCTTATGTTAATTCTGCTGGAAAAAAATCAAATCCTACAAGCCAGTGTACTCTGTGCTTCCGTAAAAAAAAGATACCAGAGTTAAGAAAGAGACCTGATACTAGTGTACAGAATGTCAGGTATTACTTTATGTTTTCTCTTGTTTCAAAAACTACCAGATACCAGTGTACAGAATGTCAAGTACCACTTTATGTTGTCCCTTGTTTCAAAAATTATCCTACAAAGACTAGTATTTAATTTTTTCCATATGCCGAGATAACTCGTGATAGTAAACCAATATTCAAACTAAATGATTTTCACCTGAAAAAAATAAAAATTCAAATTGAAAACTAAATATTTTGTTTTGTTTCATTTTCTCGCATTTAAAAATAAAATTTAAAAAATGACACAACTTTTTTTCAATAACATTTGTAAGGGAACTGGTTAAAAATATTATACTTTTAGCTTTCAAATCCCTAAAAGAGTATTAATATATTTTGACAGAATTATTTTTAATGGTTAAACAGTATGTCTGAAAATACTTTTATTCGGTGAGTATGTTTTACAATTCCCAATGATCTGAAGCATATAAACATTTGGTGGATTGGCAGCCCCACACGATGATGCAAATTAAATTCCTAAGAGGGTTCAGTTTTAGACATTACTTTTTCAAATGCGCTTTTCAATATAGTGATACAGGATTCTACATACAGTTTCAAGGCAATAACTGATGTCTGTCGAAATAAATTTATAATAGAATTATTGTCACTGGTTAGACTCAAAACAGAATTGTAGACTATTTTGAGATATCTACATACATTTATGACTTTTGACATTTTATGCTTCTTTCAAAGGTAATAACTGAATAGAAAATAAAGTTTCTGATTAGAACCATTTAAAATATAATATCTTCATAAAATTCAAATTCTGAATAAATAAAATACTTCATTTACACTCAAATCCACAGCTTCGAATAATTCTGTTTACATTAATGCTCCTAACTTTGAAATAAACTGCAAAAAGTGTAGCGTATTAACAATCCTAGGACAGAAATTTTGAGACATATTAATTAATATTATACATACACACACACATACATATATATATATATATATATATATATATATATATATATATATATATATATATATATATATATATATATATATATATATATATATATATATATATATATATATATATATATATATATATATATATAGTTTTTTGAAATATGTTACATTGAGTAACTAATTAAAATGAGTTTTTTAAAGTTAGTAGGTATATCTTAAGTAAATGTGAAACTAAAACTCGCTGTACTGAAAAACAATACATATTATCAATTTGTAAAATACAAAACTACAAAATATTAGTCTTTTTTCAAAAGTTACAAAATTTTATTCCTTCTATACAATCGCAATAAAATTATTCTAACAATAAAAAAAGGTTTATTTTTGATACATGCATAACTAGGAAATAGCAGAGCTAACTTAACACAGTATAAACATCTTTTTAATTTTATTTCTTTTTAACTAGAACAATATTGGAGAAATATTCTCAAATGAATTCCTGTTTCATAAAAAGAATATTTATTTCTATCAATATAATTCCTATTGAACATCTGAGAGCATTCTGTCTGTTAAATTAAATATTGATTCCAAACTCGGATAATCTATCAACTATATCGTATGATTGATGAAGCATAATGTTGTAATGTTTAAACGAGTGTCAGATTCAAAAATCGATATTACCCACTTCGTTAAAATTCAAATAAATTATGATAAATTGGTTCGCTTCAGCTTTAATCAATAAATTTCATTTAGATATTTATATAAACTAATAATGTTTCTAGATTACTTGAAAACATAAAAAAGACTTGAATCAAAAATAGGTCATCCAACCAGATAGGTAAAGGAACTTAATCTTTATTGGACATTTCACACAAATAATTTTATTAGAATTAAATTTGAATTTTAGGAGGAAGATCACATCTTTTATAACAGATAAAGTTTCTTAAAATGTATATATTTCTTTCAAATATATATATTTTAAGACCTTTATCAAATATATATATATATATATATATATATATATATATATATATATATATATATATATATATACACATATGTGTGTGTAGTAGCAAGCAAGCCAAAGTTTAGAAGTACTGATGTAAAATTAGTTGAAGTACACAAAAATTCATATTCACGAGGTGAACAAACTTTGCAAGTCAGTATGAAAATAGAAAATATATTAGGTCAAATAATTTTATTTTAGGTATAGCATCACCAAAATATTATTTTTGAATTAATTATAAGAAAATTGGTTGAAATATCACATTATATATATATATATATATATATATATATATATATATATATATATATATATATACATATATATGATTTATTACAAAAGGAATAAAAGATTAAATAAGATTAAAAAAGACTAAATAAGAAACTCATTAGCAATTCTGATGCGCCATGCCACTATCAAGAAAAGCTTAATTAAATATCATTTAAAAGGAATAAAAAAAAATGAAAAATATAATGAATTGGAACGAATATGGAATTGGTGTACTTGAAGCGGTAGGGTGGAATTTCAACCCCCACATTCCGGTTAAATAGCCATTTTAATCATATGAAACGCTCCCGGTTACCATAAGTACATCAATAAAAACAATGTTTAAAATGGTCATTTAATCGGAATGTGAGGGTCGCAATTCCACCCTCCCCACACCGTTTCAAGTACACCAATTCCATATTCGTTCCAATATTCGTTTCAATTCTTTATATTTTTTATTTTTTGATTCCTTTTAATTGATATATATATCTATATATATATATATATATATATATATATATATATATACACTGCTCAAAACAGTTAGGAAAGTACACGGTTTTAATGAAGTTACGCAAATACACCGATAAGTAACAGAAAATAAACTAACCATGGTTTATATACTAGCAGGAAACAGAAAAAGAAAGGTTAATGTAAAAATCACAGTTCATGACGTCAAAAACCAGAAAAGATTATAAAGGCAGATATTCGGGAGGTTGCAGAAATGTTTCACTGCCTTAACTGGAAAATTCGATTGCTCAGTATTTTTTTATTTGAGAAAATGTGACTTGAAAATGTCTCAACAGCATAATTTACTGAAATGCATATCATGACGTATTATAAGCAGACTTGAATTGGGCAAACACATCTTAGTATTGGAAACACTGTTGGAGTCGCCAGTATTCCTGCTACAAAGCTGTGGATTCGATTCCAAGAAAAAGGGAATGTTAGATTTCGACAAGGACAAGTCAGCCATGCCCAACTGCAACAAATTATGACAGATATGAACTGTTAAAAGTCCTTCTAAACATAAGAAAGTATGCTACTCAGCTGCAAAGACAGTTGCTCTTGCAAGCAGAACTAAGTTTCTCCAGCCAAAGAGTACATAATATGCTTCATAAGATAAGTATGTATGCACATAATGGTGAATAGATACTTCCTTTGGCCTCATGCCACTGTGCGGGTCCAAGAAGATAGGCTGCTGTACATCGAGATTGGGAGCCACATGAGTGGAGCCAAATGCTGTTTACAGTCGAGTCCCGATTCAGTCTGGCTTGTGACAACCGACTGTTTCGGTATGGAGAGAAAGGAAGAGTCGAATTTCACATTAGTTCTTGATAGATTAGAATACAGACTAAATTGTTGGATGGTATGTGGTGAAATCAGCATAGTGAGGCGTTCAGAGCTGCATATCATTTGGAATGGTACTTTAATGGTACAATGTTATGCATGTTAGATTAATTTCACCACCGAATTCTAGATGGTGCTAGTTAGCGATTGTACAAAAACCAAACTATATGCTTGATAGACTAGACTATTTCGATTCGGATGGTTTATTGAATCGTTATATGTTTTATATTTAAAAAAATTGTAGTCAACAGTTACCGTCTGTTTTCATCAATAATTAGATTTCTGCCGAAACGTCATACAAATCACAAGAATGTCATTTCACAAGAAATTCATAAGAATCACATAATGTAAGCAGTTACCTGATTTGATTCTCCATTACTGTTGAATATTTACAGTTATTAATTAACTTAAAATATTTTTTAGAACCCAAAGTTCCAGATTCTTTATTATTCAAATTCAAAATTCATTAACTACTCAATACAATGCAGACGACATATTAGACCTCATATCACACCTTTCGCTGTAGTCATTGGAGATTCCTTTAACAGCATGATAATATAGACCTCATACAGCTCGTTTTGTGGAGAACATGCTTGAAGCTGAAATAATACAGCGTATGGAATTGCCAGCTTACTCTCCAAACTTCAGCATATGGAGCATATTTGGAACATACTTAGACAATATATTGTTGCAAGACCAAGGGCTCATTTTAGTCTCCGAGGCTTGGAGAATGCACTTGTTGAGGGATGAAAAGTTAAACTCCAAATTCTTATGGATAACATCATCGCATCGATTCAAAACAGGTGTGAGCAATCTTAGCTGTTCGAGGAGACAACACGCCATACTAAAATAATTGCATCTTTTCTAAACAATTATTTTATTGTTTATATTTCACCAAATTGTTGAACTAAATCATCTTTTCATGTTATTTTTTATATTTTCAAAGAATTAAAGATTAATTACAAATTCTCTTTCATCTGTCTTATTGCATTGCACATAAATAAGCGTGTACCATCTATTTTCTGCAAATATGGCTCTGTCACACATCATTCTTAATTACTTGTTCCTCTGTTTTTCTGAGCAGTGTGCATATATATATATATATATATATATATATATATATATATATATATATATATATATATATATATACATAAAGACAGAAATTTACATGTGTGTCTGCATGCATGCTGTAGGAGAGTGTGGTCATTAGAGTGTGAATATATGCTCACATTTCATAAATAATATATTTACTTATAAGATTTAAATTATAAGATTATTGTATTACGATGAATTGCACTTTTGTAAACTGATATCTGAATTATTCTACTGGTTGATTGAATGCAAATATACATTAATTTGTTAAACGTAAGTATCATTTTCAGGAGTAGCTAGAGTGCGAAATTTGTTAGAATAATTAGAAGAGATTTCTGATTACTGAGTTGACAGACTGGAATGGAAGCACTTTGAAGCATGCTGAAAAGGTAATCCATGTGAATATAGTTTATGACATCATTGAAAAGAGCAATGCATATTTGGCTGGATTATTGACAGTCGATCTTCAACTGCAAATGTAATGAACTTAGAATTTATATTAAGCATAAGTAGAAATGTTGAAATTAATAGGAAGGAGATGTGGGATCTCTATGCTTGAAGACTAATGATGAATATATTAATAACTTTTGAAGATGTTTGTTTATAACATTCAACGCTACTACTAATAATATTTAATGGCAAAAAACTTTGTAACACCTTTAAATGTTTCATATATTAAACAGTTATAGTAAAAAAGTTTGTAAAGGTATTTTGGCAGCAGAGAGTGAATTATTTCTGAAATAAAAATATTTAAAAGTTTTTACTTACTTATAGCGTCTATTACAATCTGAGTAAAAACTGGATATGCTTGATATACAAAGCACTTGACAGGGACGTATTATAGAATTCTAAAGCATATTTCTAGAAAAATCTAGATTATTTACTCTAATTTTTTAACAGTAAAAATTATGCATGATTTATATACATGGAATAATATTTACAGATTCAGATGATTATTTGATATTTTTATATTCTAGAATTTTACAGCATATTTCTACCATGTGTACTATAATACGTATGTACTACATATTTTATACCAATAAGAAGCTGTCTCGCTTTCTTAACTTCTTTGCTTGCTACCCTAACTTTTTAAGCATATAACACACACACACACACACACACACACATATATATATATATATATATATATATATATATATATATATATATATATATATATATATATATATATAATATAAAAAGAATCACGCTTATGCAAACTTTTGGTGCAACGTGGTCAGGCGTAGAGATGCTTCACAGGAAGTTCATGAATAATCAAGCGAGAAGTTAAGTTAGCGCGTGGACATGGTGCTTGTCAACACCTTCCCATGTTTAGCTTCACCATGAATAAATGCAAACGATCCAAGCTATGCTTGGAACGGAAACTCGAAACTATATAAAGAAATATTTTTACTAAGAATTACTATTTATTCCATTTGCCTCAGCACTGGGACCATTTATATATATATATATATAATATATATATACTATATATATAGATAGATATACTATATATATATATATATATATATATATATATATATATATATATATATATATATATATATATATATATATATATATATATATATATATATATATATATATATATATATATATATATATATATATATATATATATATATATATATATATATATATATATATATATATATATATATATATATATATATATATATATATATATATATATATATATATATATATATATATATATATATATATATATATATATATATATATATATATATATATATATATATATATATATATATATATATATATATATACATATATATATATATATATATATATATATATATATATATATATATATATATATATATATATATATATATATATATATATATATATATATATATATATATATATATATATATATATATATATATATATATATTTATATATATATATATATATATATATATATATATATATATATATAATATATATATATATATATATATATATATATATATATATATATATATATATATATATATATATATATATATATATATATATATATATATATATATATATATATATATATATATATATATATATATATATATATATATATATATATATATATATATATATATATATATATATATATATTGTAATAGGAATATACGGAAGATTAAAGTACTGGTAGCTATAGAGTCGAGTGTTAATAGAATTCACAATGTAAGCAATAATTTAATGAGCAGAAATTTAATGCTTTAAAAGGATATTTAGTGCGAAAATACTCTTCGGCATAATTTGAAATGTTAAATTGATAATTACGTTAATAATTGCTTAATACATTAAGTGAGGTATAATACACTGTAAATTCATGAAAAAAGAACCTAAGACACATTTAATGATAGTATATTGATTGAAATTACAGTGTTATGGATACTTAAATAAATTTCTCGGTCTCTCTTTCAATAAAATCGATTTGTCCTCACTCTAATAAAAGTAATTTAATATTTCTCATTTCCAATAAAATGTAGGAATTATATTTAACAATTATTAGTTTTTCTATATATTATTGAGTGTAATTTATCAATTTTCCCTGAAGTCAGTAAGAAACTGCTAAATTAAATTATTTTAAGTGAACTGGTAACATTGCTTTAATCAAATTTTTCATTTGAAGCATGCTTATAGTATTGTATATATAACATACATTTAATAAAATTCCCCATTCTTCACGAAAGATAAAGGCCATTATAATTCTCTCACCAGATTAAAGCACATTGTTGCAATTTAGTCGTGAAGAACCATTTCGTCTAGCTAGCATTAAAGTAAGATCACATTGTCTACCGGAACATATCCTCTTAAGATGAAAGACATCTCTCACATCACAATTTCATTAAAATTTTCTAAAACTTTAAATCCACGGAATAATGAAATTTAAGTATAAGTAAGCATGTCCAAATTAAAACGGGCAACTTAGTTGTACTAATGTTCTCGTCCTTAAGATAATCATCTGACGTTTCATAATAAAGAATTTTTATTTTAATAATTAAAACTAGAGAGGCAACATATTTTTATTAACCAGCGACCCCAGATCTCTTTGAAATAATTTAATTTATCAATGTTATTATATTTGATCCTATGTAATGTATGGAAATAAATTTATATAAAATGATAAAATTAACTTTATACTATATAAATTTCAAGATTATATTAGAAAATTAATTTTTTCTGCTAAGAAGTTTTTTTAATTTATTTCTGAACTAGCATATATCCCGTCATAAGTCTGAATCAGTAAAATTGCCAATTTTCAAGAATTTGATTGTACTCTATGACGCAGGTAAAAGAAAAAAATGTTTGTTTTTTGGTTAAGAATTATCTGGTGCATGGTCAATAATTTTGTATTTTTTTATACACTCCACTAAACTCTGCCGGTGCTGATGCAGTTTAGAATCATGTTGAATTCATTTAGATTATTTAAAAAATAATCCAAATTTTCCTAACTATGTTTAAATTATCTTTATGTTTTTCAAAATGTTTTTCCACAGTAGGTAATGGAAATAAAGAAATAAAACTGTCATAGCACTACACTCTGGAGGTAGATAGAATTGGATGTTAATAATTTTGACAAAATTGTCATCGCAACAAAAAGTAATCGATGATTAAATTTTAAATTATCACATATGTACCTAATCTAAGTTTTTTTCGCTGTGATTTGAAACGCATTTATAGCAATTTATTTTAGATGCGGATCGATAGTTTAGGAGAAAATAATTTTTACTCTCTTTGAAGTTTGCTAACCCTAACTTATCAAGAATACAATATGGATGCCTCTATCTATTCATTCCAGGTCCAACTACAACATAAACTCCAATACAGTGCTACAGATAACTTAGGCTATTATTATATAGGGGAATACACGCTGTAATTTATTTTAATGGTTAAACAAATTGAAATTCAACATTGTTTTAAAATTTCCTTTTACCTTGAGTGATTGAGAGGAAATTAAAATTTTTCGTGTTGATATTATTTGTAGAATCTTTGCAGTTCTATCAGCTGTAGAATATTGTAATAACACAAATTCAAAAAAGTTAAATTTAAAAAATAAACTAAAATAATTGATTATTTATGTTTGTATAAACAAAGAAAAAATTGTATTTTATTGTATTTTCTCCGTCACGAATGACATAAACAGTTATAAAGCACATTATAAGTTATTACCTATAATAACATAAAGTTTTCCTACACATTTTATATATTATGTATATTACACTTGTTTATAAAGTTCCTAAATCATATAAAATGTAAGCAATATTTAATTGTATATATAACATAAATATAATGATAAATATTTTTAGAATTTGTATAGCAATTTTTATCTACAGTATTATGATTTTTAGAATTTCCATAGATTTTTAAAACAATTGTATTTTTAACTTTCATTTTAAAGGGATTTAGTGTGTACGTTTGAAATCGATTTATTGTAATATATATTTTATATTTTATATCGATTTATAATGATATCTAATTTAGTAAAATAATTTGGAAAAAAGTGATACTATATATATATATATATATATATATATATATATATATATATATATATATATATATATATATATATATATATATATATATATATATATATATATATATATATATATATATATATATATATATATATATATATATATACATATATATATATATATATATATATATATAATATATATATATATATATATATATATTTATATATAATATATATATATATATATATATATATATATATACATATATATATATATATACATATATATATATATATATATATATATATATATATATATATATATATATATATATATATATATATATATATATATATATATTTATATATATATATTTATATATATATATATATTTATATATATATATATATATATATATATATATATATATTATATATATATATATATATATATATATATATATATATATATATATATATATATATATATATATATATATATATATATATATATGCATTTATTCGAAAAAGTTTTAAACAAGTTTTAAACAAGTATCAGTCAAGTAAATAATTTTAGGCATTGTATTATAAAATACTACCACAATGAGAGAGAATCGAACTTTAGAAAAAATAACTATCATAAGGATTTACATTGTACTACCACAATGAAATAGAACAATGAACTAAAGCACTGTATTGTAGTGAACCTCTATTGTCACTGCAACAAAAGGATGCAATTCTCTGTACTTTTTATGACAGTTAAATACCTCAGACTATCTACAAATACATTTATCTATTTCTGGTTATTCACAGAAACAAGAGATTTTTCATAAAAAAGTCACAGATTCATAAATTATGAGCATATTTGTTGTGTTATA
>CM063505.1:29569785-29582285 GCA_032207245.1 Pardosa pseudoannulata | reverse complement strand
AACATATATATTTGAAATATTTGAGCTATAAAAATTAACACTTTTTTTATATTAAATAATATATATTTTTGCATCATTTAAGTTTAAAAATTTTGCAAACTTTCTTTTATAATGATGCTGCGTAATATTTATTAACATTTATTTGTAATTGTTTTATACCTATATATAACATAAGTTTAGAGTTTAGATATAGTAAACTAGCTTCCTGGTATCGGATCTTTCGTCTAGGTCTACATAATTATTTGACGTTAAGTAATCTTTGAAAATACCTTATTGTTTCTTTTAACGTATAAAAGTGATATATTTATCAGTACTTTTAGACTTATTGTTATATTTTCCTACCGGAAATGTGACCGTACTTTTGTATATCATAATATTATCCAATACACAAGGTGTGTTTCTTAAAACAAAACTGAAGTACAACTCAGCCAATTGTAAGAAAAGTGCTAAATAGTTTCCAGAATAACGGCTATGATTAGAATATATCTATAGAGAAAATAGCTCTCCAGCTAAATCTCTATTTAAGTTCTTAGGTTGGCCTAATTCCCCATTATGCTAAGTTGTTTTTTTTTTGTTTTTTTTTTTTTTTTTTTTTAAGAATCAATTTTCTTTCATTTACTTTCATGCATACATTATTTCTATACACATGTTGCAAAGTGATTTAATTTCCAGATTAATCATTAAATGCAGATTATTAGATGCATAGCCCCATTTTACACACTATGCAATGGAAAATTGTAACTTATCTCCTCTTATCGGTAGCTGACAATGTGAATTTAAGTTGTAACTCTATTCCATATAACTCGATGGAAGTAATCTTTAATATTCATATGAGTTAAATAGTGGTATCAAGGAATTCCTGTCAATAATGAAGTTATTGTTTGAAAAATGTTGTGGATTTGTATAAAACATACATATATATACTCAATTACTTATAAGTGCATTAACTATTTCAACTAAACTCAATGAAGAATGATGCACAGTTTGATTATACATTTCAAAGCTCCATCATTTATATGGAACGACAATTCCTAGGATGTGTTTTTATATTTGAGAAAACGGCACCTGTTTTTACAAAAAACAGACATAATGGAAAAATTTCTCATTTATCATTCATTTCATTTCTACAAAATCCACGTTTTTGTTATTTCAAATAACAAACGTTGTTTCCAAAATATGAAAAGAGCTTCAAAACCTATTAGCTGGATATTCTAACAAGTCATTTCATTGTTGAAGAGTGTTGAATTCATTTATCACCAAACACAGATATTCCGTGCAGTGCCAAATTTTTCAAAAATGTCGTTTGCAAATTTTAATATAATATATGAAAAGAATGGAAAATGTAATTTAATCATTTTTCCAGTTACATATATATAAGATATTAATGTTACGTAGTCTTTTTAATGTGCTAGAATAACAGGTATCACAGTATAATTTTCAAGGTATATCACAACTTAAAACAAATAGTCATAGGTGAAAATATTTCTAATTTTTAAATAAAATATGAATGAATGGAAAATAATGAATAATTTCGAAATTCTTTATGAGATTTACTAAAAAAATAACGAAACAACATTGAATATAAATTTACACTACTTATAAGGAAATACTTTAATGCCTATTAAAATAGCAGTATTATTTTTTTCAGTTGGGGCAATAATATATCTTTATAGGTTTATTCATCCCCAAAATAAATTGCCATTTTTGGTAAAATTTCAATGATACGCCTTTCGTTTCTGTTAAGAGTTCATTGAACATGAATGTTTAATGAAGTTGATACAAAAAGAAATAATTTGTCTATGTTTTGATTATTTACTAACAAAAATAACGAAACAACATTTATATCATATAATATGTTGTTGTTTCTGATGCCAATTAGCTGAATTGTGAGAGGGCTGATCTGAATGCACTTCGTGTCTGGAATGCTACTTGCAAACTTAATGTCTGCATGACTCTTGTAGAGTACCGTCTTAAGCATACAATCCTCATTTCGCTATTGTTTTCTAATAAATTAATTTATCGATATTGTAAAGTGATCGAGAAATGATATCAAACGATATGATACTCTGATATTACAATTGTACTTTTTATTAGTAGCTGCAGAGAAGAAAATCAAATTCACCGGTTTCCCACATAAGCATATATTTTATAATTATAAATGTTTGAAAGTAAAAGAAATAACCCAGGAAGCATTCCCTGAAATGAAGATAGCTAATTGCTATCCCTTAGTATCCTTACAACTATTTTTTTAAAGTGAGCCAATAAATGAACCGTTGACAAAGATTCACTTATAACAAAAAGCTTTCGAGGCCATCAGCGCTAGTCAGGTAATTCAGTTCTGAAAGGTGATTAGTATCTTGACTTACAAATCGTATTCGACTTCCCATAGGAAACATAAATTTAGCTTACTTTTGCTTCTAAAAAAGTAAAAGCCTTTTTGTATTGTAACATTACACAAAATAAATTATCAGCTTAAAAGGGATTTTATTAGGTTGAATAATACATAAATATTATAAAAAAAATATATCTTCATGAAAAAAGTTGCAGAATGAGAAATTATATTTTATGTAACACCTTTTGTATGATGCAAAATACAAATCTCCATAATCTGTATCACTGTCCTGTAAATTTTCTATTATAAAAGTTATTTTATTGAAATTTGTTTTTGAAATATATTTTCTTAACATTCTTATCAATAATGAACTCTGGTATTAACCATGCATTTTTCATTTTGCCCTTTATGACTGTACATTAAATATAATTACATGAAACTTTTACGCTTTTAGATTTATTTTACATTCTTTTACCACACTTTTGTAATTGGACAACGTATCATTAATTTTAACGATAATGTCATTGCAAAATCATTCTATAATCAAATGAGAATTTATTTAGACCTTATCAATTATATCATTCGGCGAAGCGTAAAGTTTTCCACAGATGTTATCACAACACATTATGAATAGATCACATTTCACCGGCAAAGCATTAATGATAATATTCTTGATAACAGTCCCAGATACGAAGTCGATGAGGCGATACGATCGGATGTCTGACCTAATCGTAGGAAATGTCGTTAACCACCAAGATCCATTTTCTGACGTCACACCATCGGAGATTGCAAAGATCTACATTCGCGGTGAAATCTAGTCGATGATTTAGAATCTGTCAAACAGTTTTCACATTACTTCGTTACAAACTCTGCTGACATTAAAGTCTGAATTTCATGAATAAACTTTCTAATTATATTTCAATGTTACTTCATCTAATTACGACAACTGTCTCTGAGCTTCTTTGCCTTAAATCTCAATCAATAAAAGCAATCATTTGAAGCAAATCATTTAAATTAATGATAAATAACTGCAACGTGTATTTATAGTTATAAAACAATCGATTACCATGATTTACCAAGATAAACAATATCTTAACAATTTTAGACATTTAAAACTAACATATTTAAATTCATGTCTGCTCTTTTGACTTTCATAAATCGGAACATTTCATCATTAAACAAATTATAATTATTATGTTTTCTAGATGATGAAAAATATAACTTTCTTCCTTATGAGTTTCCCAAGCTGTTATAATAAAAACAAATACATACTGGAAAACAATCCTCTCTGAGTATAAAATAAATGGAATCTTTATCACCAAGATACTTTTAACATTACTCCATATGTTTCAGTTTATATCTTTTGTTATCGGAATTAAGTATTAAACTGTGGGTATTTCTTCGAAACTTTAGCTGAGTAATTGATTATTTCCCATTAATTTGACGTTACAATTTTTTAAAACTTTACTGTAACCAATTTTTATAAATTTGCAAAACCTAGGAATATTATCTGGTATGACTATGAGATGTATAAAATCTTTAGTTCTAAGATTTTTCTACATTCACTTTAGAACAGTACAATAGATATTCTATATAACTTAACTTATTTAAATAATGGTAGTTATTTGTTTCGAACATTCATGTCAGTAATAAGGTCATTCCTGTATATAAGATGTTACTATTTTTTCATAGTCTTACCTTAAATCACTTGCTTTCGTATCTTAATACATGTAGCTTCTATAGGATTAGTGACAATTGTAGGATACATAGTTTGAGGTGCTTATATCTCAATTGAAATCAGTGTGAATGTAAAATGATTTCAAGAAAAAAAAACATTGTATAAAGGAGACTTATACAAAACAAATTAGCCATACTTAATTGTTGTAAAGTCATTGCCCCAGCATTTGATATTAGACACTTAACTAATCATAAAAAATTACCCTAAAGCATCTTCACACGCAATTTATCGTTGTTAGTATATTACAAATTCCATATATTAGGTTTTCACAAAATCCCTCTTTCATGCGTACTTTTAAAATTATATTTTCTTAAAAATCTTTTACAATTAAAACTAGTATATTCCGATAAATAACAAATTATAATATAATCTTTGTTTAATTGCATTTTCAAATTCTACCTTGAAACAAATGTACTCAAATACACATCTAATTTGTAAAATATATATGTATATATATATATATATATATATATATATATATATATATATATATATATATATATATATATATATATATATATATATATATATATATATATATATATATATATATATATATATATATATATATATATATATATATATATATAATATATATATATATATATATATATATATATATATATATATATATATATATATATATATATATATATATATATATATATATATATATATATATATATATGAGATCTTACTTTTATTTAGTATGTAATAAAAAATACACTAAAATTGCAATGGAATAATGTATTTTAATATCTATATAATGTATTTTTATCTCTAATAAAATATATAGACCTCTACACTGAAGATAATTTTTCTGTAAATATATCCCCATTCAGGATTGCATTCAATATTGTGTCAAATCTATGAAAGAACTAAAATGATTTGTTGTAAGCAATCGGTTTAATGTTGGAATCATGCTGGTTAATATGTGTAACGTTTATTCGGATGTTTTACTTAATATTTTCTTTCCTATATTTAAATAAAAATTATGATATAGCTATTTAATAAAGAAAAGACACGATTATTTTATGCAATAAATCTATCATTTATATTTTATTGTTGTACACAAATTTTTTAAGAAAAAGGCATAGTAGTATAATAAAGTGAAGGTAAATGAAATTGCATATAAATATCTTAATCTGTTTAAAATGGTAACACAATTTAGGGAGTATATATTTATTAAAACTGCTTGGTTTTGTTGTACTCAGAAGAAAATTACACCTGATATAATACACCTGTACATGTTACAAAAAAACTGTGATTCTTTGATTTGGTTCGGTTTATTTTGGACTGCTACGATCTACATTTTCGTGCAACAAGAGGGCTAATAAGACCCGGACCTAATGCTTCTAACATCCATGCTACAGAGGGATTAGGCTCCCACGAAATCCAGTACCGAAAGGCAGCGTTCGGTTTGTGATTTTTTGAAAGAATGCCATATGTTGGTTTGGTTTGGTTTGGAGTGCTACGGTCTACTTTTTGCAACACGAGGGCTAATAAGACTGGGACCTACAGCTTAAAGCCGATTCCGAACGCAATTCGAACATCACTGCCACTGTGGTATTCGAACCCACGAACTCCGGTACCGAAGGCCAGCACCCTAATCAATCCGCCATCGTTCGGCGAATGCCATATGTTAAACTTAAAATTAATGAAAAATTTATTTTTAGCGTTATAGTTAAAAGACATATTTCATTAATTTAACACAATATGTATATGAACTCAGTTATTTATATTTGCATAAAGCAAGGAAGTGAATAATTTCAATTGCATTTGTACAAATGCTAAAAATACTTTAAACGTGTACTACAATTATTATTTAACATAATTTTACTATGCAATGCTTATATTATAAATGTAAAAAATTCCTATTTACATTGTATATGAGCATACAATTATATAGCACTGTGGACTTTTTGACAATTTATTTTGGGGATCTCCTTACAGACTATACTCACACCCTGGGTGGGATTTAAACCTAAATCCTCCAGCATTGCAACGAAATGCTTGAACCGCAATGTGTACCAAGTTAATTGTAAAATAAGAGAGAATATTGTTAGGAAATCACTGCTGGGTTCGGAGATTGAATGGACTCTAAGTAAGGCAGCACGAAAATAATTATTTATTGATAGTCAGATGGAAAATACTATGCCAGAAATGTATCAATGTGACGTACAACACACTTGTAACAAGCTTACAAAATTATCGGTAAACAAATCGCAAGAACTACAGAATACCATGTGCTGAAGTACCTCCAAAAAAGGCAACACCGGTAAAAACACAGCACATCGTGCGTTCTCTATACACTGTAAAATCTAATTAACGACACCGTCTCCCGATTTTCAGGATGGTAGGTCAACTGCATTGCTTGGGCCAAGCCCTCTGATCCAGAAATTTCTAAAAGTTAGGAAAAGATGACAACGAGCAGAAAATAAAACAACTAAAAGGTGAAAAAGGGGATAGGGAGTTGGATTCTTGAGTGCATAACACAAAACTAAAGAGTAGAAAGCTTAGGGAACGACTCTGTTTGGGGTTCAGCCTGCCTTAATGAGGCCTGAAGAAACTGCTGGGACATTCCAAATTATATCATAAACCAGAACCGAAAATTTCCATCATTTGCCAACATTTGGCAATATTTGGACAAAAATAAGTTGCCAAAACTGTCGCTAAGGAGCATATATCTAGGAAATCTGGTTGGATACCCATAGAGTCCCATAATAAATACATGGCGCACTAATAAATTCGTAGCAATATATAGTAAGATATATTAATGAAACAAATAATTACATTTCTTTTAATATATTGTGTATACCTAAAATTATTTCTTTCATATGTAAACTAGGTGTTTTATTATTTTTCAATACAAAATTTCAATATTTTACGAATATTCGGTTTGAGATAACTATACTTAAATCAAGCAATAATCCTATGTAACTTATACTTTTGCACGTTATTCTGAAGTTTTTGTTACTTAGAGTTGAGAGAGCAATTATAAAAGAAGAAGTGTATTAAAATGCTATTACGGTCCTAAATATAAAATTTCAATTTTTTACTGTTAATCACTTTTGAGTATTTCTCATACAAAATTAGTATTCTTTATAGTGGAATTTTTCATTATGTAGACATAGGAATGCAACGAAAGTATGAGTTATTAGACGCTAAAGCAGTCCAACAAAAACAAAAACAGTTGACATTGTTCGATTAATAAATTTTGATTTTGTAAGATACAGATGTACGAACAATTGTCATGGGAAACCCATCCAAACTAGTAAATTAATAGTGAACAGATATACATTAATGTAGAATCAAAAATTCCTAAATTGCATACATGACCTAACACTTAAAATATATAAATTTCAGTTCTTCATAGTCAAATGATATTCTAATATTGGTGAATTGATATAGCTCTAAAATTTATTATAAATAAAATACTTCATTTTCGTTTGTACAGAGAAGTAAAAAGAACAATAACCTTAATTTTTTCTTATATTTTATAACATTAAATTTTAAGAATAATAGTAGTTTTTACGCATTTAAGAGCTTCATTAAAATTTTATAATATGCAAAAAGTTTTAAATCTGCTCTCTTTTTGAGAACACATAACATTTTTCTTTGAAGCTTAAACTTGTGGGAAAGGAAATGATTTATTAAATCTTAATCCTCATCATCAACATTCTTCTGTTACTTTAACATTATACCTCTTAAAATTTCCTTACTGTATATGTTCTCGTACAAGAAAAAAAATATTTAATATTACTGTTAAAGTTTCTGTTCTGTTGATGTTTTATGCAGTGAGTTGAAGAACAAAAGTAAGTTTATCGTACATTTAAAAAAATAATTCTTAAATTTATTTCTGTTCTCCCTATATGTATAAATATAAATGTTATTACTATATTTTTTAATCAAATATGCATAAAAATATTACTTTACAAAACATGATAAATTGGAATTGTACAATAATTATGTTTTATTCTTCCATATATGTATGTGTGTATAAAATAATAGAAATATAATTATATGAATAGAAAAGTCCAAAAGAAAAATTTTAATATCGTGTTAGTTTTTAACTTTTACAATTTTACAATTCTTTATCATTTCATTGTTCTTAGAAAAACGTTGAGCATATTCATTTTGACCTGACCTTACTGTTTTATACAGGGAATTTATGACGAAACTTTATGTTCTCAGTTCATTTAAAAATAAATATTTAAATTTATTTTTGTAAGCACTATAAGTACAAAGAAATTTTAAAATACAATAAATATAAATATTTCAGTATATCTAATAATAGCAGTAGAATAATATTAGTAATGGAAACAATGAAAAATGTATAAATATAGCAACACATTTCTAGATGGTTTAGTAAAATTACACAATATGCGTATATGTATGAATACAGCTATAAACACATGATTACCTATTAATGTATGGTAAAATAAATGTGCATTTCTTAATAGTTTAAACACTACATTTATGTATTAATTTATAAATAATCCTAGAAACTCATTATTCTTGAACAGGCTATATATATGTGAGATTTTAAGTTTTGTAATTGTTTCAACTAAAGCGTCCTGGAGTCCAGAATACATATCACCTATTATAGTGAAAAAACATTCTCAAACTAACTAGTCCTATACAGAAAGTAAATACAAGTATCAAACACTAATAATGAGAAAACTACTAGAACCTACGCACAGTTTAAACTAAAGAAATTTTATTTCATACAATGTTCCCTTTTTAACTATCTTAGAAATTCTACAAAGCCTTTGTTCTGTTCCAGGGTACAAATATTTAAAATTAATGAGTTTCCAGGCGTGATTTTAAGCTCCGTGAAGAAAATACATCTTGTCTAAATAATAATATTTTAACGAATAACTGGAAAATTCCTGCATTTTTCACTTATGACATGCGTGGAAATTTCAGCATCTGCTTTTCGTACTGAATTGAATTTTCCAAAAAGATACATCGAAGTTGTAAAGCCGATTAACCAGAATATATTAGTGAGACTCATGTTGATAAGAAATGAGAGGGAAGCCATTCATCACCCAACAGAGTTTGTCGTAATGACCTCTGAATTGGGATTGTTTTGTAATGCAAATAGCAAATTTTGAATCATTTGTTTAAACAACTGTAATGTGTATAAAGAAATTTCTGAGCAGCATAAATCGAAAATGTCTTTTTAAACCTATTTAAGGTATGAAGTTATGAAGAACTGTCTATACGCCAAAAGTCAACCAAAATATCAAAAACTTAGCAACTGCATATAATATTTGCTAGATATATGCTTGATTTCAAGAAAAATTAGATTGTAATGATTTTGTTATAACTAGAGCCGTAATTCAGCCAATATGATAAGATACCAATACACACTCTAATATATATACAGTAGGCATAACAGAGATCCTTTATTCTATGAATTTTCATGCTTTAAATTCGTAACAATGCATAAATCTTAATTCAGTTGCATAAACATCGTATTTTAGAGCAAAGGCTTTTCTATTTATGACGTGTATTCTATTTTGACTGAATTTTTCACTTATAACATAAGTGGAAATTTCAGTATCTGATTTTCGTTCTGAATTGAATTTTCCGAAAAGGTACATCGAAGTTGTAAAGCCAATTAACCAGAATACGTTTGTGAGACTCATGTTGATAAGAAATGAGAGGGAATCCATTCATCACCCAACAGCGATTGTCGTAACGATCTCTGAATTGTGATTGCTTTGTAATGCTAATTGTAAATTTTGAATCATTTGTTTGAACAACTGTAAGATGTATAAAGAAATTACACAGATCATAAATCGAAGATGTGTTTTTACAGTCTATGTAAGGAATGAAATTATGGAGAATATTCTATATCCCAAAAGTCAACCAAAATATCTAAAACTTAGCAACTGCATATAATATTATCTAGATGGATGTTTGATTTCAACAAAAATTATATTGTAACTATTGGATTATAACAAGATTAATAATGCAATCAATATGTGAAGATACCATACAAACTCTAATAAACAAAGAATAGGCATAACGGAGATCCCTTATTCTATGAATTTTCTTGCTTTAAATTCGTAACAATGCATAAATCTTAATTCAGTTCCATAAAAACCGTACTTTACAGCAAAAGGTTTCTATTCATGACATTCATTACATTTATGACTGCATTTTTCACTTATGACATGCGTAGAAACTTGAGCACTTGCTTTTCGTACTGAATTCAATTTTCCGAAAAGATAGATTGAATTTGTAAAGACGATTAACCAAAATACATTATTGAGACTTATGTTGATAAGAATTGATAGAAAAGCCATTTATCACCCAACAGAGATTGTAGTAATGACCTCTGAATTGAGATTGTTTTGTAATGCAAATTGCAAATTTTGAATCATTTGTTTAAACTTATGTAATATGTTTAAAGAAATTGAACAGAAGCATAAATCGAAAATACATTTTTACAGTCTATTTGAGAATATTATATACCTCAAAAGTCAACCAAAATATCTAAACTTTAGCAACTGCATATAATATTTGCTAAATATATGTTTGATTTCAACAAAAATTAAATTGAAATTATTGGATTATAACTAGAATCATAATTCAGGCAATATGGGAAGATTCCAATACAAACTCTAGTTAATATACAGTAGGCATAACGGAGATACCTTATTCTATGCATTTTCTTGCGTTAAATTCGTAGCAGTGTATAAATATTTATTCAGTTACATAAACAACGTATCTTACAGCAAAGACTTTTCTATTTATGACGTGTATTCTATTTTTGACTGCGTTTTTCACTTATGACATGCGTGGAAACTTCAGCATCTGCTTTTCGTAGTGAATTAAATTTTTCTAAAAGATACATTGAAGTTATAAAGCCAACTAACAAGAATATGTTAGTGAGACTCATGTTGATAAGAAATGAGAGGGAAGCCATTCATCACTGAAAATAATTTGTCATAAAGACCTTTGATTTGTGATTGTTTTGTAATGCAAATTGCAAATTTTGAATAATTTATTTAAACAACCGTAAGATGTATAAAGAAATTGCTCAGAAGCATAAATCAAAAATGCGTTTTTACAGTCTATTTAAGGTGTGAGATTATAAGGAATATTCTATATCTCAAAATTCAGCCAAGTTATTGGAAACTTAGCAACTGAATATAATATTGGATAGATATATATTTAATTTAAGAAATAGATTGCAGTTATTGGATTATACCTAGAGTAATAATTCAGACAATAGGTGAACATTCAAATTCTAATAAACAAACAGTTTGTCTATCGGAGATCCCGTATTCTATTCATTTTCGTGCGTTAAACTCGTAGCAATACATAAATCTTAATTCAGTTGCATAAACATCGTGTTTTACAGCTAAGGCTTTTCTATTTATGACGTGTATTCTATTTTAAACTGCATTTTTCACTTATGACATGCGTGGAAATTTCAGTATCTGCTTTTCGTTCTGAATTGAATTTTCCGAAAGGATACATCGAAGTTGTAAACCTAATTAACTAGAATACGTTAATGAGACTCATGTTGATAAGAAATGAGAGGGGAGCCATTCATCAAGGAAAAGAATTTGTCATAAAGACCTTCGAATTGTGAGTGTTTTGTAATACAAATTGCAAATTTTGATTCATTTGTTTATACAACTGTAAGATGTATAAAAAAATTGCTCAGAAGCATAAATAGAAAATGCCTTTTTACAGTCTATTTAAGGTGTGAGATTATGGAGAATATTCTATATCCCAAAAGTCAGCCAAAATATCTAAAACGTAGCAAATGCATATAGTATTAGCTAGATGTATGTTTGATTTCAACAAAAATTAGATTGAAATTATCGGGTTAAACGTACAGTCATAATTCAGCCAATTTGTGAAGACACCCTACAAACTTTAGTAAACAAACAGTAGGCCTATCGGAGATACCGTATTCTATGTATTTTCTTGTGTTTAATTCGTAACAATAAATAAGCATTCAGTTGCATAAAAACTGTATTTGACATCAAAGGCGTATCTATTTCTGTTTATATTGTAATCCGGTGTTTATGAAATATGTGCCCTGATTTACCTTATGTCTTATCAATTTTTCATCTATTTAATATGCTTAATATTGTTCTTTTTCATGTAGATCAAATATAGTATTTTGGGCTATTCGATAAACTGTTTCATATCAATCTAAAATGAAAAGGTACTTATTCTATACTATATGATTCTATATTTACAGAATAAGTATAAGTAGAACATTCTATAGAAACTGCAATAATAAGGTATACTTTTGACAAAAAAATTTACGTTTTTCCTTACATTCATACCAGTAGTAGGCTATGAACCTACTAAGGCTTTTATTCTAAACTTTGTATTGAACTTTCAATTTTTATTTATCAAAGATATTCAGTTTAACCTACATCATCATAATTTTCT
>CM063505.1:29524785-29564785 GCA_032207245.1 Pardosa pseudoannulata | reverse complement strand
TAGCGTTTAAAAATAAGTTTACTTATAACAACAATATGTACGTTCAAAATGTCAAGAAATGTCTCTTTGTTCACGAATAGTGTATTCTGCAATTCTGCAGAAACTCTCTACATCTGACGCAATTCGTAATTATAATTGCGTTATTTAGGCTTAAATAACATGACATTTAAATTTTAACGCATGGCTTGTCGGGATTGCATCTATTGATGTTATTTACGTACATTCAGATTGTAGCAACTCCTCAGATCGCTAAAGTAGTTAGGGAAAAGATTAGTTAATTGAATTGAAATTAAAAATTGTTTATTTTGGCAGCGTTTCTAAGTTAACAACAGCGTTTGATAAGTGATATTGTTTTGTCAATTTAATCAACATAAACACGTAAAATCTTTCTTTGATTTGCAATTCGCTTTCCTCTGATTGTGTCTCATTTGTTCACTCTCATTAATTTTACTTCTTCATGTAAATTTAAGAGATTTATGCGGGATATAGAGAACGGGACTTACAAAGAAAATCGATTTATATATTTTAGTTGAAATTTTATTGAGAATTCTTTGATTATTTTCAATGATTAGTCAAATTAAAGTGAACTATTTTATAGTAATGATATAATATTTAAATTCATGTGAAATTTTTATTTTATGATTTAAAAGACTTAAATTTGCATTGACTCAGCATTTTATTGTGGGTTCAGCTAACAGAAATTCGAATATCAAACATTTGGTATAATTTAAAATATTATGAAACATTCTGAAATAAAAAATACTAACATTCTCATTCACTTTATTCTTATGCTATTCACCTAATGTATTCAACTGTACAATAGTTGTCATATAGCTCTCGTTTATATTTAGGTATTGACCTGTGATCAAATAAATAGTGGTATTTATTTTGATTAGTTACAAAGACTATAAAGTATTATTTGGTTGCGTTGTGTAAGATATTTAAGTACTACATTCAACCGCAGGTTCTGAGAAGCTACAGACTTAAAAAATAAGAAAATAAACTAAAAGGTAAATTAAAAGTAACTGAAATCAGCTTAAAATAAAAAGGTAAATTTATTATAATGATATATACAGTTCTATATACACACAATCTGATTCTATCTTCATAAAATTTACTTAAAAGAAGTACCGTTGTAGGTACGTATGGTGTGCCAGAAACACTGCTGGTTGAGAGCTAATCAGAATTGGGTTAGTGTGGATCTTCCGTCGGTCTGGTCAGGGGCTTCCTTCTGAGTATTTGCGTTCTGGCCGCAATATTTGACACAGGAACGCTGCTGGTAGCCTCGAGATGTTCCAAACGTTTCCAGTGTCTCTGTGGAACTCAAGGCTATTTTCCTTGGACTCCCGAAGTCTCACTGTCACAGTCGTCTTCTACGACTTCTGACCTCTCTCCTCTCCTTGATTTGACTCCACTGTCGAACACCCCCTTTCTTTCTAGACTTTTCTTATTTTATATTAATTTTATCTTTGTACCCTCTTTCTTCTTTATGTCCAATCAGGATAGTTGTAAAATTCTAATTGATCTCCTTAACCCCACCTTGAAACCGCCAACTTGGAAATATATATATATATATATATATATATATATATATATATATATATATATATATATATATATATATATATATATATATATATATATATATATATATATATATATATATATATATATATATATATATATATATATATATATATATATATATATATATATATATATATATATATATATATATATATATATATATATATATATATATATATATATATATATATATATATATATATATATATATATATATATATATATATATATATATATATATATATATATATATGTGTGTGTGTGTGTGTGTGTGTGTGTGTGTCATGTGGGTGCATGTATATGCTGTTTAGGATATTATCAACTGCATAGTAGATGTAAATAGAGGGGAGAGGGTTAATTTGAAATGTAATATTGGGATAAAATTTTGGAGGCTTTTCCAAATAAACGTAAATTTTTAATAAATATTATTCATTCATTAATTTCATAATGGTAAAAAGATAAATTTCTTGATTGAAATTAATGATAAATTTATCAAATTCATTTATGCACCGTAATTTTACTATAAATGGAAATAAATAAATGGAATTATTAAAAATTTCATAAATGGAAATTAATAGTTATATTTATGGTAAATTGATTCATATGATTTCTGCATTAAAATTTGATATAACTTTTCTCCTTTTATTAAATGTATTAACAGTGAAGAAAAAAAAAATTTGGAGAAAAATATGTTTACCATTTAATAGCATCAATTAAATCTTCTAAATTTGATTTTCATAGCATGGTTTTACATAACTTGAATTCGGTGGAATACAAGTCTTATTCAAATGTCAGATTTTAATTACATTAGAATACAATAACAATAAGTTTTTTAAGACATTTATTTTGCCTAGCTCGTTATTTTGCATAACAATAACGAACATATAAATGATAAAAACAAAAAGCAGGAAAAGATATTGATTAGAATAAACTTATTTTAATGAATTCAGAATTTTTAACTTTATAGTCACAATCAATGTGTTCGATACATCAATTTAAGATAATGTCTACTTCTAATGCTTGTCATAATTAATATAAAGTTTCATTATTTTTAAATGGCGTGGGACTCGCAACTATAGTCGTTATTTTGTGTACTTTCAATTTTCAGCAAATCGTCAAATCGTAAATGTAGTCGGGGAGGAGCGAAGTTAATCGAATTGAAATGAAACATTGTTTGTTTTGCCGGCGTTTCCAAATTAACGACCATGTTTGATAAGGGATATTGTTTCGGAGATTTAATGAACATAAACACACAAAGTCTTGCTTCGATTTGCAGTTTCAGTTTCTCTAATTGCGCCGCATCATTTACTCTCTTCAATTTTACTTCCAAGTTTCGATTTAAGAGAGTCCTACCTTAGGATTTTAGAATGGAAATAAACGAGACATTTTTAAACTTTAACAGAAGAAAACTGATTTATGTGTTCTTTTGTTGGATATCTTTGGAAATTTTATTCATTCAGTTCCAATCCACAATATATTCCAATTGAGCCTTTTGAGTGTAATTGTGCATTGACTGTATCTCCTTTTTTATTTTCATTTAATTAAATTTTAATAGATAGATTTATATATATATATATATATATATATATATATATATATATATATATATATATATATATATATATATATATATATATATATATATATATATATATATATATATATATATATATATATATATATATATATATATATATATATATATATATATATATATATATATATATATATATATATATATATATATATATATATATATATACATATACATATATATATATATATATACATATACATATATACATATACACACATATATATACATACATATATACATATACATATATATATATATATATATATATATATATATATATATATATTATATATATATATATATATATATATATATATATATATATATGAATATATATATATGTATATATATTTGTATACATTTACATTTATATAATACATAACTATATATATATATATATATATATATATATATATATATATATATATATATATATATATATATATATATATATATATATATATATATATATATATATATATATATATATATATATATATATATATATATATATATATATATATATGAGTGTGTGTTTGTGTGTCAGGTCTAAAAAAGGGGTAGTCGGAAATTACGTGTGTTAAAAGCGATTTTAAAAAGTTAAATCTTTTATATAATAAAATGAAGGAAAAAGACCCACTCTCGCGTAAGCTTTTGGGATGATCCTGTCAGGCGGAAGTATTTTTGAACTATTTGATGAGCTTTCAAGCAAATACGTTTCAGTTCAACACCTATTCCATGCTTAGCTGAGCCACGAAAAATGAAATTGGCGCAAGTTGCTTTCAGTTAGAACTTTGAATTAATAAGCTTATTATTATCATAATGACTGTTTTCCATTCGCCTTAACTCTGGATCACGACATTACACACACACACACACACACACACACACACACATATATATATATATATATATATATATATATATATATATATATATATATATATATATATATATATATATTCTTTTAGCTGTCCTGTCAGTTATAATTTTAAAAATGTCTTTTGGAAAAATTATCTTTTTATTCAAGTATAAATTAAGTCTATTTATACAAATTTCCTATACATAAATATGTATGAAATTCAAAATTCATTTTTCTGTGTTTTTATCGCATACAGTAATTAATGGATTTACACAAATTATTGTATAATAAAGAATTAAAATTGTAGATCAGCACTGTAAAATTTCTTTCATCCGAAAACTATTTCATCACCCCCTTGCTTAATATGTGTTGTTATGGTCATTCTTTTTTTCATTACTTGCCATTTCCAAATACAAAAGCAAATATTCCTTATGCCATCATTTCATTTACAGGATGTACTAATTTTGACATAATATTTAAACTGAAAAAAAATCTTTTATTTATTACAATATTTTATATCAAAATATTGTTTCAAAATAATTTCTTTCTAACAGCAAACAATCATGTATTTCACATGTCATAAATTATAGAAATATTTTATATCTAATTCTAATTTTATATCGAATCATCAATTATCTTTTATTATACACTGTTGTATTATGATTATTGCAAAAATATAGGCAGTAACTTTTATATCATTTTGTCTACATTTCACTCCTTTTAACTCCATGTTATAGTTCACTTAATGATGTTTCATATAATATAGTTATAGCTGTCATAGTATAGTTTATGACTATGAACTGCCTCAATGATTTCAAATAAAACTTGATGTGGAGCTGCTAGAATATGAGTCTTTTCGTTTTCCAAAAGAATCAAACAGGAAATTAATGTTAAAAAGGTGTGTTATCGAAATTAAACGCTGGTTAATGATTTATGAAGGATTTTTAATGAAAAGAAAATAACAAGTGATATTTTAAATACAAAATAGAAAATACTAATACAAACTTTTCCTCTAAAGAAGTACTATATTCTATTAATTATGACTCAAGTTTAGTATTAAATTTTATTTAATTGATCGAATTGAACACACACGCATACACATGTTTATTCAATATCGGTAATAACGAATAAAAATAATATAACCGAAAGTTCTTCTTTTGATTATACGGAAAAATATATAATACAAAATAATACTACTTCAGAATATTGAGCAAAAATAACCCTTTATTATGATAGAATTATTATTCTTTTCAAGAACTACTTTAGAGAGTACGAAATAGAATGTAATTTTAAATTTCTGAACTTGTGTTTCAAGAACTTTATCTGTTTATCATGTTGTTATAAAAGTACATATCAGTATATTTTTTACAGAATAAAACGTCTAATATCTTAGTAAAATAATTTATTTTAAAATATTAGGATTTCTGTTATTTACTTTATACTGGTAAACTGTATTTTATTTCCTTTTGTTACCTTAAAATTAGGATATTAAAATGTGTTTTAAAAATACAGTAAAAAATATTTCATTTTCTAGAAAGTATTTTCTCTTTATTTAGGCTTAAAAATTCAATTATTTTTACGTAATTCAATTTATATCAACTAATTTTTTAATTTCATTAAATCAATTCAAATTAGATTACAGTCTTATTGTGTTACTAAAGCTCATTTCACGTCCGTTTGCTTAAGAGAAATTTAGTGTTTTAAACTTAAAATTGGCTGAATTAAATTCATTTGTAGCTCAAATTAAGATTTATCATTCATTTACAAAAGAAAATTTTCAAACTCTAATTGCAAATTCATTTAAGGTTATTTTAATCAACGTTACTTTCACATTAGTCAAAATGTAACTCTATAATATATAATAAATATATATAATATATATTATATATATATATATATTATATAATATATATATATTATATAATATAAATATATATATATATATATGATATATATATAATATAATAAATATATATACTACAATATAATATATATATATATTTTATATATATATATATATATATATATATATATATATATATTATATATATATATTTATGTTACGGCCAAAGCCCGAAGTTTGGCCAGTTCCCGAATTGGCTGGCCAAATCGCTAAATAGCCAATATCGTTTCACAAAGGCCGGCCAATGTCCAATCTTTCCTTGAATTTCGGGGTTTGAGGCCAGCCAATGCGGGAACTGGCATGGGGCGATCGGCCAAAAGTCAGAAAAACAAGATAATGAGCAAATTTGGGATGTTTGTATACCGTGAGATGCTAATGAGAGGAATCACATTATAGCTGCCACAGAGGAGATTTCAGACGAATCCGCCCCTCTTAGGCGCTTAGGAACTTCCTTTGGAACAAAGGCCAAGGAAGTACGGTGGCCCTATGTGGGCTGTATTCTGAAATTAGAAGTTTTAGTGAGTAAGGATCTCATAGTACCAGAAACCTCCTGGTCTTATGAAAATTTCCTCTGCCTTGGAGAAAATATACAAACAAAAAGATAATCACATTATCTACTGAATTAGTTTATTACAGAAAATTATTGGTATCATCACTTGTTACAACAAGAAAAACTTTTATGACATATCGAATTGCACATCAGTTTGTTATTTTTACATCTGCAGCGATTTATTTAGCACTTAGTAGTGCAACTGCATCTAGTGTAGTCTCTGCCGCCGGTCAGCGATTGTGAAGATGCAAAGGTTCGTAATGATTTTTCCACTGTGCATACGGATGCCAATGTAATTAGTTTCTCTTGCAAAATGGAAATCTTTCAGAGCTTTTCAGAGCTCGCAATAATTTGAACTTTGTTAAATGATCCTGGTGATTGAGTACAAACTTGAATTTCTGTCCGGGTTACTTTGCATGTCAATAAGATCTACCTGGCATCTTGAGTTAAATTATTTAAATATCAAAGGTATAGAAACTAGACCTTTCTTAGGATTAGATAATTTGGTCTTACACTGATTGCATAAGCGGAGATACAATGTATCGATTTCCTTGGTGACATTTTTGTACTTAGTTTGCAGATCCTTCTCCAACCGTGTGCGACCTCCATGTTCAATTTTCAAGTGAGTATTATGTAGGAAGTCGAAAAACTTCTGTGTGCACATAATGCAAAATAAAGCTATTTCCTTCTGTTACTGGTACAATAAGTTTTTATTTTCTGTCAACCTCAATAACATCATATTTTCTTAGTCGACGATAGTCAACATTTTCTTTTTTCTACTTTTATTTAGCCTTTTTAACATCCTTTATGAAAATACAGTACTTGTCTCTGCTGAGGATCCAGCTATTATCTGCTTTTCCTTGCAGCAATATATTCAATTTACTTAAGAACTCGGCTCTCATATCAAAAGTTGGTTCTCCATTTGCATGTGCATCATCTTCTCCCAGTATACTAGTTTTGTCAGAAGAAGCCATGGGAAAAATCTATAGAAAAACAATACGATTCTCTCAAATCACGCTTCGATCCCTTTCGTGGTTTAGCAGTTAATGTACATGTATAAGTTTTAGGTGAAACTATAAAGTATTAATACTATATATATAGTAACAATAGTATTAAAATATAAATTTTTAAGCATGTACAAATTCTTGAAACTGGTTTTATCCATAGTATAATAAAAAGCAAACGAATATTGAAAGGGATTACCTATCAGGGGAAAGCACACTAACCCGCAATCGAAACTATTCAGTTGACGGGCCTGTAAACAATAACACATTGCCAGATTCGTGATTCGATACTTGGATGCCAGATACATTGAAAATATAACACACTGTCCTTGCTACCATGTGCATGCCGTCATCTTGCAGTCTTGCTTCAGAACATCGAACATTGGCCAGGGAGTTTCGGGCACTTCGGGAAGTGGCCGGCCAAGGTCGCATATATGCTATTCCTTTCTAGTACATCGCACATTGGCCACACGCCCCGGCCAATGTGCGATTTGGCCGGCCAATTCGGGAACTGGCCGAACTTCGGGCTTTGGCCGTAACATATATATATATATATATATATATATATATATATATATATATATATATATATATAGAGAGAGAGAGAGAGAGGGAGAGAAAATATGACTAAGAAATTTTAGCGTTTTGTACTGTGAACCACGAGAAGCTTGATTTCGTTGACATTTCTCATGCCACTTGGAAAAACCAAGCACGATTGAGTCTGAAGGTTACTAGTATTAAAGCCAAGGGGTGCACCGTTCTTTTTAATGAGCACCATTAAGTTGAAAGAACGACTTCGCTCAAGTAGATCCTCGTAACTTTGAAGCAGGGACCAAGCAGAAGGTCCACAAACTTGGTCTGTAACCCCCAGAGGTATTGATTGAGAACTTGGAGGACATTGTGTCCAAGAACATGTTTTACGTGATCTAGTCATCTTTAACGAACATGGAGGAATTTAGGCAGGTTCAATTCCTAATCCGCAATATTTCAGGTACGAGATCATTGCCTTTCCCAACTGAGCTACCGCGACTCCTATGATTGCGTTCATGAAATAAGAATCAAATGAGTATTTCTTGAATACTCGTTAGATAGCTATACATAGCTCCCATAATAAAACGGTCACCGAATTCTACTGTATAGCAAAGTATAAAAATAGAAAAGATCACACACTAAAAATCAAATAACTGGCTAAGAGATCCATTGTAATGATAGAAAATCATGGCTGCCAGTTATTCCTTTCGACTCTCCCAGTAGAGACAATTATAATTTCCACTTATTTTCTTTGGGATCGCTTTTGGGTGATATCAGAGATCAATCTCTTACCAGTTTCCATACAGGGGGTAGGTCTGGAGGTATGTGACTAAAATTAAGTAATTATGTTTATTAATATCGAAACTGTCATTTCTCTGACAGGGGTATCTATCGTTTATTGAATGATTATAATTTTCTTGTGTGGTTAATGTATGGTAAATTCTCCGGTAAACCGAATATAGTCCTGCATTCTACCAAAATATACATGTCTAGTTGCATGGAGCAGTAGTAAAACTTTAAACATATAGCTTACACAATCAAATATCAACAGACAGCTAAAAGCAAGATTTTACACTTCTGAAGAATCAAGAAGGTAAAAAACAATTTGTGTAAACATAAGAAAAGAAAACAATTACAGACAATATGGCTGGAGTATTCCTATTGAAGACATCAACCAAGCCATTAAAAGGCCTTCTGATAGCCCAATCACTTCAGATGTATACCTCCTGTAAGCTTATACGCTTGGCACGAATCCGAGATGCCCTAGTGATTTGGGTCTTCAGTTATTCCTGGTAGTCTTTCCTGGTCTCCAACATACCGTTGTAGAGTTTGCTTCTTACCGGGTTTGACAATTAAAATCGGACCACGATGAATCTCTCGTAGGTCAGCAGAAGCTTTATAGCTGTTCTGGTTGCAGTCGCGGTGTACTAGTCTTCAGTTTGTTACTGCTGTATGTCTTCGGATGGATCACAGTAAGAATTGACTTCCGAGGGCACATTGGTTAGTAGAATATACATACGCATACAAAACTTAGATTTATTTTATTTAGAAATAAATATGCCATGTGCATTAAAGGAGACTTGGCACGTAACAAATATTTGTGATCACAATGTCCTGTAAGTTCTCAAACGATACTTCTCCGGGTGGTCGGAGAGAGTCTTCAGTTTGGTCTCTGCTTCTAAATTACAAAGACCCACTTTGAACAAATATGTTCTTTCAACCTACTAGTGCTCTTCATAAAAAACGAAAAGCACCCCTTTCCTTAATTTGAATATCCATAGGTTTAACGTCTTTAAGATTTGTCTAAAGGCATTAGCAACAACAGCAACAACAAAAGCAGAAATAATAAACAGAAATAATTCAGTGCATATTATTTTAATTCTAATATGATTCCTTCCTCTCAAATAGCTCATAAAACATATTTGAAGAATTTTAGCTACATTAGATGGCAGAATATATTTTTTAAATGTGGATATCAAACTAAGTTCAACTATCATTAATCTACGTGAATCCGAAAATGTTGATTTTACCCATAACAGCTTAGATCTGTTAAATACTTGTGCAGTGCAGTGGAATGATAAATGTTTATTAGTTATGCATTATTTCAGTCGCGACTAAATACATAAGATAGGATTGATTTTAATAATTATAATCTAATATAACTTACGATGCCCAAAATAATTATTTAAAAGTTCCTTGAAATAATACGAGTAAATTAGAATATCAAATACTGAATAATTTAACTGAGAGAATTATTCTTCTAAAGAACAACTATTAGCATAAAAAATCGCATAGGTTATGTAATATTTAATTCGACAAATTTTGTGATTTCTTAGTTCATAAAGTCTATTTAATAATAAAAATTCTGCAAAAACTAGAATATTTTCAAGTCTGCATGAAATAACTATTAAATAAAAGTTTTACAAGTATTTGTAGGTTCTTTTTAGTATCAGAAGTATTTCATTATGCCAGGTAAAATATGTATGAAAAGAAAATAAAACAATATATGAAATTCAAAATTAAATTTAATAGAACACATGTTAACTATTGAAGTAAATGTTTTGATTAACAAAATATTTATAAAATATTGGAGTGAAAACTTATATCACATTGATATATTTAAAATACGAACAAGAATCTTAAAAAGTATTTAACCCCTTCCGGTAGATTTAATAATGAAAAATTGTGCATGAAATAACCATTTAATTTTTATTTAAAAAACTTGTTTCATGTTACAATTCTTACTTATTCTTAATTAAAATCCACTTTTTACAAAGTGTTAAATAATATCAGACACAGTAAAATTATGAAAATATCAAAGCAAAACATTAATAAGGTATACAGTTAATAGTCTTCAAGCTAGTGGTACTTTTCAAAACAAAGTGCAAAGGAATTCTTAATTGTTTACACCGCCAAGTAGTCTCACTTTTAATTTGATTCTTGTAATGACTTGTACCAAGATATTCTAAGTAAACAATATGCAATAGTGACTTGTGATTTTCACAAGTGATAAAAGTGTTGCCAAATTCAGTACACTAGAAATTTTAAACTAAATTAATTATCATATTTAACAATAACTTTAATAGCATGACGATTGTAGCTCGTCATTGTGCGGTATGGAATGAAAAACTAATGACGAGCTAGACTCGTCATTTTACCAGAAGGGGTTAAAGACTGAAAAATTAAAAAAACTTATGATATTGCGTAGTTTAAAAATTAGTATGCTATAAAATGAAATTCATTGGTTCTTAATTCCATCAATGTTATTAAGAGTAATGAACCTTAAATACATATTATTAGATGCAAATGATTAACAAAGATTATATTTTAATTCATATGATTGAAAATAAATATGTAACTTACAAAATTTATTTTTATTATTAGGGATATACATATTTCAAATTTTAAGGCAATTATTTAAAGTGAAGGAATAAAATATATTTAAAGAAATCTTTGTTTAAAATTCGCCTGAAACTTTTAACTATCGGTAAATCTTTAAACAAATATTATGTATCTCATTTTGTGAATAAGCTGAATAAAGATATTTCTACTGAAGTCCCAAAATACTATGAACAATGTTAAATATACAGATATTATTATTTATCATGTAAAAATATTTAGAGTTAAAGCTTCAAATATGCATGTACAATTACAGTTTTGAATATACAAATTAATAAAAAATATATCATTGGCATGAATTCAAGTTTTATTCATACAGATCCCTTACTACTCTTTTGTGAAAAAATTAATTACACCAGATTACTTTCATATTTAAAATGTAATGTTGAAGAATAAGTTAAGGTATTTTTAAATTTTGTCATTTAATTTATATCTTTAAACATTTTATCTCGAATCTTAATTAGCTTTTTCCAGATTTTTGATAGAAAAAGAAATAAAAGAATAGCTATTTTAATCTCCAAATAAATTATTTATCTAACTATGTAAGCATTAAAAAAGTTAATTGGGAAATAACTTTCATACAAACTGGTTTTTATTGACATTTCATTTAAATTAAACGTAGTTATTTTTATTAAAGAAAATGTAATTTTTTCAACCCAATTTAATTTTAATAAACTCTTGGAGAGCATATTTAATATATTTATAATGGCTTGCTGAACAGTTTGAATTGACATATTTCTTTCATAGAACATTTTCTGTTACGTTTTTCAATGCATTACAGATAAAAAAAAACACTTTTTGGAACATCTTTTACTAATGAGAACTATTTATATATAAGCGCATTTTATTCGAAAAGGAAATTTTCCGTTCTAAACTCAGAATGTTTAGCAGCTGACATATTCTCACTAATATCGTATGCTGTCTGTTTATGAAGTTAATTGACCCATGTATTTATAAAATACTGATTTAGAATACATTTATATTGAATTCAAGAACGACTTTGGAACATCATTAAATGTTCCATTTTTTATAATTCAAATCAAAAAATCAAATTTAGCATTTCATTTAAAAAAAACTATGACTAAGAAAGATTGAAAGGAGCATTTTATTGAATATATTCCTTATTCAAATTTATAATAATAATACCTTACAATTTTATATTATATTTTACTAATTCATTTTACTGATGAAAGGCTATAAAAGACCAGTTTATATTTCATTACTGGTTAGTATAAAATGTATTTCATTGGACTACATTGAATGGGGATTTGCTATATACCCCATGCAGGATTACTACTTTGGAATTGTTGAATAAATAACAAAAAATCCACATTTATCAATGTAAAAGTTTATATACAATATACATACTTCATAAAGCCATATGGAGGACTAAAGGACAAATGGTATGCATCATTTATCAAATACCGATGAAAACTCTTATGTTTTAAGAATATTTTAAAAGTAGTTTAAATGAGGTCATCAATTGAGTTAAAAATAAAATAGTCTCCTCGATCTTGTTCTGTCAATATATTTTCTTGCCAAATGTAGCCAAAGTTATATTTGGATATATTTATATTTGGATATAACCAAAATTTAGACTATAGAGTTAATACACCAACATTACATGTAAGTCTAGCATATATTTTCCAAACTTGCATTGTTATTCAATTCCGTATTTTCTACGTATATCATATACATACATACATACTCACACACACACACACACACACACACACACACACACATATATATATATATATATATATATATATATATATATATATATATATATATATATATATATATATATATATATATATATATATATATATATTATATATATATATATATATAATATATATATATATATATATATATATATATATAATAATGTTACGAATTTCGCAAGTTGGCATTTATTTTTGCCGTATACTGTGTATTATAATGGGTAAATCATGTATTTGGCGAGATATTGGCTCGTGGGGATGTTTTTGGCGACCGTTTGCACCTAGTACTTTCTAGAATATTCCAGCTTCTCCCGAGGATATAATTACCGGGAGCCGATTTTAGTGAACTATCGCTGTGCTAGCCAGTTCTCGTGATGTTGGCTGCTGCATATATATATATATTTATCCTGCATTACGAATAAAGTGCTGTTATTTCTGCTGTTTTAAATCAAAGTCTACTCAATCCAGGAACGCTACTTTTTATAAATTGGTAACAATATTTATGTATATATACACACACACACACACACACACACACACATATATATATATATATATATATATATATATATATATATATATATATATATATATATATATATATATAGAATATATATATATATATATATATATATATATATATATATATATACAAGTATAAGGAATATTTTTCATAGATAAATAGAATAATAGAATGCATATTTTCTGTATTCTGTGATGATACTTTTGCTACTCATGAATTTTAGCTTTTAAGTACACAAAATATTGAAAACTGCTAATGTCTCCCATTATTTTGCACGCATTTTAACGATTTGTCTGTAAAATAATAGACAGGGAATAGAGAGTAACCTTTGTTTACGAGAAATTTTATTGATAAACAACCAGAACTCCAATTAACAAATGGCTCGCTAATGGAAAATACTTAAAAGAAGCATTATACATAAATAAAAGAATAAAATTCATTTTAAAATATAGTTCAGTGTTTCCTCTTTAATGTTCTCAGTTTTAACTGAGGAAAATCTGCATTATATATTTATAAACAACAATGACTCAAAAGTTGGGCTATAAATAAATGATGATCTGCATTTTCGATAAATTTTTAGAAGACTACATGAGAAATATTTTAATTATTATAAAAGATATAACAAGAATATCCCTGTATCGTGGCTTCTAAAATTCTAGGTTTTTAAAATAGTCCTTATTCCAAAATATACAAAAATAAACTCACGCATAGTATAACAAATTATAATCCCAGTTCCAGGAGCCGGTTGTCCTATTGCTCTATTTTTGTACAAGGGATCGCCAAATTGTCGCAAAAAATGTTTACAATTTGTGCTTCGTTTTGTATTAAGTTTATATTCTATTTCAAAGCATATTTTGAACAAAAAATTGTTTGAAATTTTCTTAAGATGAATACAAATTTAAATTTGTCTTTTTATTCTATTTAAAGATGCTTTTGTACAGTTTATTGAGCTAAACAGTGAGGAATTGTTAAAATAAATGTAAATTAACCAAAATATAAGCATTAGAATCCCTATGAAATTTACGTTTCGCAAACATACTTTCATCAATTTCAACAATGATTCCCTCCCCACCCCCAATTTTAGAAGAATAATTTAAAATGAAATGTATACATACCTCCCTAGAAAAGCTAAACCAGTCAGTTACTGTGTTTTTTGTAATTTTTAATTCTTGAACGATATACACCATAGGTAATTTATACACCCACATATAGGTTACAATTAAAATTTTGAAAAGACTCAAATGACTCGATTCAAAGCAAATTCCCTTTCTCACAATCTTTTCTCCTGCCCGAGCGCTGGACGAATGGTTAGGGTGCTGACTTTCGGTACCGGTGTTTGTGGATTCGAATCCCACAGTGGCATGGATGCTTGTAGCCGTTCGGAATCGGCTTTAAGCAGTAGGTCCCGGTCTCATTAGCCCTCGTGTTTCAAAAAAGTAGACCGTAGCACTCTAAACCAACTAAACAATCTTTTCTCCCGATGCTCATTCACTTCTCTCTTAAGACATTTACCTATATATCCGTCAGTTGAGTCTCTTTCTACAAGGCATAAGGACGATGTGCACATCGGGCAATCATAAATCAAGGAAAGCAAACCAAGACCTATGCACCATTGCAGAACTGCCAAATTTCCCTGATCCGTCAAATTCTTAAAGAAAAGCAGAGTCATACCTGAAAACATGTGCAGAAACAATCCTCAATTTACAAAATGTTTGTAAAATACTTAAGAAATTAAATTTTAAAAAAAGGAAAAATAAATACCTGAAGAGCACAAGCGAAATGGACACGAAATGGACAAAACTCCAGAGCACTGCCGAAATAGACAAAGACTTGAAATGGACGCTAGAAAATCAAAATTCATGAGTCTTGAAGTATTATTAGTTACAGAAACCAATAAGAGTCAGCTATTCAAACCAAGTGCCATTTCCCTCAATCCCCTAAAATAAAGGCGCCAATTGACACAACCACAGTTTTTCGGGGGTGAAAGATAGTCCGAAAAGAAGAGCAAGGTTTGCCAGAAAACTGGATTTTAGAATTTGGAGATATCTATCAAGCTCGGCATGCCCACTGAACTGGGTTAGGCGGGTCACCCAAACAGGGATACGGCCTATAACAATGACCATTAATTTTACTTCACAACGAATATCATGAATTTTTTTTGCTTAGAAAACATATTACTTTTAACCTGGAATTTTCTCTTTATTGATCTATAATTCACAGTTTTAACTTAAGACTTCATTAACCCATCACCTTTTGAAAAAGCTGTTATCTCTAGACCTAGTTTTCACTTATGTATGCCATACATGTCTTTCATTCAATCTTTTATTGTATATTATTTAATAAATCCTCATTTTCGACTGTGGCTTCAGTAGATATTATACAAATTTTCTTACAGTTTCCGAGAAATAGGTCTGTATGGGAATCTGTATTATTGAGAATTGATTAGTATAGATATTAATATCTCCTATACACTAACTTTAGAGAAAATAAATTTAGAGAACTAGGTGCAAATATTTTTCCAGGATGAAACATTTGCCTCCGATGGAAATTATCAGTGGCAAATCCATCTTTTTATATATTCACTAGTGTTTTAAATTCAGATTTGTCTAGTTCCAGATTATTTAATATCTCAAGTTTCACTAGTAATCCTTAACTTTAAGATAATTATAAACATTTCCACATAGTATAATCTTTTATCTTTTAATCTCTCCCTTAATCTATGTGTTGGTAATAAATTGAAACTTAATATAATTTGTTGAATACGCTTTTCACTTTATATTATATTATCTTCCCAGTTTAAAACTACATTTATAAATTTTCTTATTACGCACGAAAGCGATTTTTTTGATTTAGTATTTCTGTCAAGAATATTTTTGTATAAGCACTGACTTCGGACTTTCACAAAATTTAATATACGTCGTGGACAACAGCTGAGATACATTACTTGCAGGGTGATGGGTTCTAGACATTTGGGAAATAGTTAAAAACGGGAAAATAGATAGGACATTTCTCATTCTTTTGATGTTTTTGCTGTTCATAAGTCTAAAGATGGAGGAAATAGCATGTGTCTGTCAAGATTTTAAAAAGAATTTTTAGATTGTACAGAAAAATATAATTTTCATGTGTTTATTTTGGATTTTTAAAATTAACAATTAAAGTGTGAAATGAGTTTCTTTTCTTCGGGTTTTAATTAGTTTATTACACATGTATGTTATTTTTTACATAAGATCAGTATATATTCTTATTTTGTCTACAATTTTAAATATTCAAATTTCAATACTTCGAAATCGTTATGGTATATTCTGTTTACTCCATCTATACTTAAAGGCTTGCTGTCCAAATTATTTTTTCATTGTTTTTTACTGAAAGTTCTGGCTAGATATATACCCATGATGTTTATGCATTATTAAAAAACACCACCTTGAGATTCCTGTAATAAGCTTGAATTTTTGATGCTGCTATCGTTAGAGTTATTGGAAAATCTTGACTAGATATAAAACTAATATGTTTACACATTCTCATAAAACATGCTTGAGTTCCTAAAATCTACGTAAAATGTATGATATTATTTTGTTGTTTGTATAGTTACTTTTGTTTGTTCTATTGTACTCTAGATATAAAACTACCATTTTTATACATTATTATAAAACACAACTTTTGGAATCCTACATTCAACGAAAAATGTAAGGTATCATCTTTTTGTTGACATCTTTACTTTCTTTAGAAGTTCTTGACTAGACATAAAAATGTCGTGCTTATACATTATTATAAAACACCATTTTGGGATTCCTATAATCTTCTAAACTTCATGGAATTTTGTTGTTGGCAATTGTAGCTTTTTTGGTGAAAAATATAAATTAATCTTCAGATTGAATTTTCAGTATGAATTTACTCAGCATGATGCAAAATAAGTTATAATTAAGGGAATTCTAAATGGTGTTGGTAAACATTATTTTATTTATCTGCATTTACTGACTACCAATACTATTAAAAACAAATTGGTGATACTGGAAGAGCTGTCTTACGTCCATTCGCATTCGTAGATCACAAAGTTTGAACTTGATTTTCTACCAAGATGTATATAAATGTTATCGTGTCAGGTGCGTCAGACCCAAATTTTAATAAAGACTTTGTAAATCTTCTCTCTGGTTGTACATTTTCCATCAATGTACTTGTTATAACAGGCAGAAGAGTTATTGATTTGTAGAATAAAGTTATTTAATTAGAAATGTTTTGATTTTATTTCATCATATGCAATAATTATGTAGCCAAGATGCAGATTCTTTTAAAGTGGTGAATCATTAATTGCTTGATGAAAGAATGACTGACTCGGATATTCACTTATTGTAGCAAATGATGCCTAAACATTTTGAAATTACCTATAATTCAGTAAACAAGCAATAAGGAGGTATTAATGTATTTGAACACTAAAAGTCACTGTTTTGTATTTCATATCTGCTATCCAAAGTTTAATGTTTATAAAACTTTAAGATTACAGTAAAATAATTACAAAAAAAAAATTTTTTTTAGATTTACAGTAAATGATGATTTTTTCTTACTATTTTCACGACTATTTTAGTAACTACTCGTTGATAATATGCGTTTATTAAATCTTTCTACTTTAATACTTTTCTGTACTCTTTTAAATTTAAGATTAGGATTAGCTTGACACATTAACTTTTAAAATTTAATTTTCCCTCTTGACCTCGTTCAGTGAGTTTCAACTACTTCCGACATGACGTCTAGACATTTTAATTCGTGACTTATATGTATGTAACTCTCATATCTTAAAATAATTTAGCAGTAACTATTTAAAATTTTGTATTTAGGAATACTGTGACATCTTGTTGTGAATATCTATCTTAGATTTTAATCTTTAATGTGCATAAAAAACATTTTCACATAAGACGTTTTAATTCTCTATGTCCCCAACAACTGACAGTATGCGAGTTGTACTCATTATTGAATTAATATTGTATAGATGTTTTTTTTATTCTGTTAAAAGTTTATATTTTAACACTTTATTACCTATTGACAATGTCTTTTAATAAATTATTGTAGGACTGTATCTCTCTTAAATAAAATGTTTCAATGAAGTACAGAAATCAAAGCATGATTTTTATATGCTTACAAATAATTCATACGTTTTCCACATCTTATTAATTTTATAATTTTCAACATATATACACATAATGAACACATATATACATACAGCATATACTTTTTAACATATGTGCAACATGCAAAGGTGAATGTCTAAATGCCATGAATGCGTATGTGTCTGTTGAAAATTAACACTTGAATCGGTAGATCCCCCCTCTTAACAAGTGAGATCTCTCTAAAAAAGGTACCACATTTATATACGATTTTGAACAACTTCTCTGATTTTTTTGACATGGATAACTATATATAAAGCATATATCCGATGAAGTAAAAATATATATCATTGTACAGGGTCAAGCTTTTTATCCTTATGCACAATAATTTGTAATACAATAAAAAAATTAAAACTATTTTCTAGGCAGAATTTATTAAAATTCTAGTGGCTGCCATAAAGATATTTGAACACATTAATAACATTAATCAAATAACTGCTCTTGTAACAGAGATGTAATAGAGCGGACTCTGTTACATATTTATATATTTATATTCCTGTGTTACATGTGTGTGTTAGAAAATGTTTTGTAATATCATTTAAAAATGATTTAACTAAATAAATGACACTCATTTTTACGGTATTTTTTATGCCACGTGTTATCGTAGGTAATTTGAGTGATAGTAGATCAGTAATGTTTTAGAAATAGAAAAGGCAATAATTGGATTAACATAATTAAGTGTAATCGAAAGTGAAACGTTTTGACTACTACAATATCCCATTGGTCATTTACAATTAAACTGTATCATTTCCCACATAATAGTTCATAATATTGTATTCTCTTACGTATGTATGTTATAAATTCAGATAAAGAAACTTTGGACGAATAACCAAGAATGGTTACATTAGGCCAGGGTATAACTCCTTGTGAAGTATGTAAGTGATGTATAAATGAAACATATATATTTTACTATATTTAAATGGTGAAGTAGCATTTTACATCCAAAGTCTACATTCTAATTTAACATATGTTCATTTCTGTAATTTGGGAGCAATCTTGCGTAATAACTGGATCATCTGAAGCACATAAAGCATTCTATTATAGAATTTGTATTTTTCCATCAGCATCCAGTCTTCTAGTAACTAACTTGAAAAGTTTTTCTGATAGCTATTTGTATCAGATGAGTATTTTGTAGGTGATAGAAAACGTTTCATTAAAAAATACACTCGAATGTTCAGTTTTAAAGATTATGATGGAATGACTTATAAAAGCATTTTAAAATTACAAAGAAAAAATAAGTCAAATTAGGGAAAACATGGGCCAATGAAAGTTTCTATTGAAATGTAAAGACTTCATATAAAGAAATACATTCTGCTATTGAAGCGGAAATTGATTCCATAAATGTGTTGTTAAATCACATTGGTCACTCTAAACTCGTCAATCGGAGGTTACACGAATTAAAATGGAGCTTTAAGCGTTTCGTTTGTAAAGCACTGATGATATAACGACTTAGCTCAAAGTGGATATTCGTAATTTAGAAGCAGAAACATAGGCATCCAGTCTTGACCTGCAATTAACACATATCGTTTTAACTTTTAGTACACTGCGAACACCGACTTATTTTAGGCGTCCTAGCCACCAATATCGAATATAGTGGATTTTAGCTTAAGAATCGAAACTACAAAAATGTTATAAGCTCGACGTCTTTCTTAAATGGGATTCCACGGCTCTTTGATTTTCTAATAGCCATTATGGCGACAATAAATTTGAAGATGAAAATAGTGCTACTGAAACAAATGATGGGAGTAACAAATATGATAAATGTTTTAAAATAATTTGAAAGAAAAAACCGGATCTAAAAGGGAGAGCCAATACTGGCCAGATCCAGAAATTATTATTTATCAATAATATAGTTATAAAAATCGTAGACGAGAACATAATACACACACACACACACACACACACACACACACATATATATATATATATATATATATATATATATATATATATATATATATATATATATATATATATATATATATATATATATATATATATATATATATATATATATATATATATATTTATATATATATATATATGTATGATATATATATATATATATATGTAAAGCCCTGTGTGTATGTATGTATATATGTGTGTGTGTCACGTACCTGAGCCTGACTGAATGAGGACATTTAAATAGCTATAACTTAAAGCCCTTTATTTAATGATCAACACTTATTTAGATTCACCACAAGACTAAGAACTGGCTTAGTAACTTAGCTACTTTGCTTTTTTATACCTCAGTGGTATGGTTGAAAACACTGTTTCAGTCAGATAAAGAATATTAAAAGAACTCCTACAATTAAGTTTTTCGATGGCTGAATGTTAGGTCATTGCTCATGATTACCGGAGTCCATTGGTTCGAATCCTGTTCATGGTATAGCTGTTCGTATCTATTTGTAATCCGCTTTAATGAGTAGATCCCGGTATCTGTAGTGTTCTAGTAGTAAAAAGTAAACATAGAATTAACTAACCAAGCATTTGTAAATTAAATTAAAATATTCTCAACTATTGTGCATGAATTTGAACTGCGGATATGTCGTTTAGAAGTTTATTACGATATCGATCATGCCACGGATTGCTTCTGTCAGCATCATTTTTAAACATGAAATATCTGAAAATTAAGGAAAGTAAGGTTGTGAGAAATATTAAAGAATTAGAGATGAGAACAATTATAGATTTGTTTCATTTTTGAGGATTAATGAATCATTTTATAATAGCCAAATGTGTTAATCTATCGTAATTTGAGTAATTTGAATTTAATATCAAATTCATATGTAGGCTTTATCTAGGTTGATGTATCTAAGTTATACTGTTCATATTTTTAAAACTTTTTCTGGGTAAATTTATATTTAAAAATTATTTTTAGTTTTAATATGTGGATGTGTTCATACTGGTGCAATCATCCGCTTTGACTTTTATCAGGTAAACAGAATAGATAGGCAAGTTTGAATAATAATGTATTGACATTTTACCTTTCAGTTGAGGAAAATTCATATATTTCCTTTAAAAAACGTTTCCTTTTCCTCGAATCCATCGAGCTTTCAAATATTCTATAAATAATATCCGCTGCAGATGCTGTAAGATGATCCCCTCACAAAATTTAATATCATGTTACACACAACAGCTGACTTTCATTATTTGCGGATAGATGCGCTTCAACGCTGTTACGAAATAAATCCCGTAAAGAAAGTTTATATTTCGTATTAAATGTGCTCTGTAGTATAGCATGATTTATTAAAACTTGTCAGTTTATCACAGATCTTTCATAAACATAACACAAGTTAAAAGTTCATAGCAAGCAAGAGGTTCATAGCAAGCACAAAGAAAATTTTCCATTTGAAGTGTTTAAAATTGGATAATAACTGATATCATGCATTTACATTATGCTGTTTTAATGAATAATGATTATAATTCATTTAATATTTTCTTCTGTTTGTCATCATTTTATAGTAGAATTTATGAATGTTTTGTTTATATATAAAGCCAAGATAATTATTTGTACTTCCGTTTACAGTAAAATAACTGAATTTTAGAAAAAAATTTGATTGTGACAACCTATGTCTGGTAGATTATTTACTTGGATATGTATATTTTTAATATTTGATATTACATTAACTAAGAAGTTTTATGCTGAAGTTTATAATACTTAAGTAAATGTTCGGGTACTGTAAGGGAACGAGTTCATGGCAACTGAAGCAAATGTACATACAGAAGTATCTGAAAATGAATGTAAGACTTATAAGACATAGGTATTTTTAATCTCTTACACTGAATTTAGGAAGATTTTTTAAAATACCTCTTGAACCCGAAATATATATTAGCATAAATTTAAATCTGTTTAACAAATTAAATAAATTAAAATTAGTTAAGTCCTTTATAGATGAATGACCTGGCCCTCTAGTTTTATAAATTAGAAGATAATGCTTGAATAATTTTACCACGTCACAAAAAGTTATCAATCTAATGGGCAATCTGGTATATTAGTTTCAAAATATCTTATGTATAATCCCACAGCTTGAATAGAGAGTGATTATCATGAAGACAATAACTTTTATGTTATTTGGTACGTAAAAAATTGTAAACATTGTACGGTAACGAAATAGGTAAACATTCGAGTCGTATCTCAAATACGACTAATTATACAAATCTTGTAAATAGTAATTTATAAAATTCTTCATATGTTTTACTTTTGTGTACACATTTGTTGATATTGCATAATTTCTTTATCTGTAAATAATTAAAATATGACTTTGGGAACACAAACCAAAAAAGCACGAGGCAAATATCAGGCCCTATCTAAAAGAAGCTTTTTTTATGAAAAATAGCTATAGATATATGTAAGATGCATGCAGCTGTCATAGGCAAGCGATGTGATTCTTATTGTTATATAAATTACAATGCGGGTACGTTTTCTTTTATAATATTCACCAACACAAATTTAATCCATTTTATTATAGGAGCATCTTATGGGGCTGCCAAAAATACCTCAATGGGACAACACAATAAAAATTGAGCCTTCATAATTTAAAAGCAGATACCAATCAGAAAACTCCAAAGCGTAACCTGCCACCTACAGAAGTCATTTGGTAACATGCAGGAAACTGCAACTACAATCATATTTTACTTGACCCGTAGTGATTAATAAACATATTTTGGGAGCACGAGCCTCGAACCTTCTACTTTCCAGGTATGGCATTAGTTATTTTATTCCAACAAATCCATCAGTATTATTTTTTAAAGAAAATATATTTTTATGAAATATAAAGATAATTTGGAACTGGTTAGGTACTTGTATTTAAATAAATCTTACTTTGATTATAAAAATTGTATTTTTAAACAAATTAACTCTTTAAAACCCACACAGTAGATTTCAATTGTCATCCGCCCCAGCACAAAGACTAATGTTTGTATATCTTTCTTCCGTAAGTTTTTCTTTTTCTCACCTAACATTTATTGTACGTTATATTGCTGATATTTCACATAGGTAGGTGTCACGTCAATCTCCTATGGAGATCTTCTATTATGAAAAAGTAAACTTTCATTGTACAACAAGAAATCGTACAATAGGATTTTCGCTCATTCAACTCTATATAATTGAAGTAAGGACTATCACAATTCCATATTTTAAAGTTACTTTCGACAAAGTGTGTCTGTCAATAATTAATTTAATAATTTCAAAGTCAACCAATTTCAGCAATGCACATTGTGACTACTTTTGTTTTTTTAGTAATTAGGGTTTTCTTTAAAGTTTTTTTCTTTTGAAATTTATAATTATGTTACATTCAGATGATTGCACTTAATTAAAATGTACTTTGATTACATAAATTGTACACCCAAAATTAAAAATATAGAATAAAGCCTAATGAAAATTGTAAAACTAAAAATAATTTATGATGCTGAAAACATAAAATTAAAAATTTAGAAACAACGGGGAAAATATTTCATCTAAAATTTCATTGCAAAATTTGAAATAATTTTGAAAAAAACTAAGTCTTTCGGAATTCTAAAGAATATAGTTTACGCCTACATTTTATACATTTTTACAGTTTTTGATCGATTACTTTTCATTTAAAACGTAATTTTGGAATATGATATATATTCATATTAATTCTATGAATGTTTTTTCCATATTTTATTATTTTGGAAATAGAAGATATTACAAAATTTTGTGAAGTAATGTATATTTTTATCAATTTACGCAAATAAGCAGTGAAAATTTAATACCTTAATATTTTAATTTTGCACCAAATTTTTCAAACTTTTAAAATGTAACTATTAAAATAAAAACAATATTTATTGACTTCAATGTCATACTAGAAACTCATTTTACATTAAATAAGGGGTGGTAATATAATTTCAGTAATCAACCTCCAAAGCTAGTTTTTAGTACCTGAAAGGCGTTCGTGTTTCTGTCAAGTACAGAAAAGAGAGAAAAAAACTTATGTGTCAACGGCAAGTGTTGTGAAAGGAAACACAAAGAAAATTTAATAAAATGTAGCACTCAGCAGCTGGCTTGAATTATTCATATGCAGCTACGTGGAGCAGTTTGGGCCAGCATATTGAACTGCAAGTTCTTGTTCAGTGCATTTACATAAAAAAGAAGTCTAATATAAATTTAGTGGGCCCAGGAGATAAAAAATATTTATATCAAGTCAAACTTTATTTATGAAATTGAGACCGATATGCAGTCAGCAACAGCAACAAAAGTAAATAAAGAAAGAAAATAAATGATGAAAATAATTCTTTCCCTCCTTATTTAACGTCGTACACATTTTTCTTCTCGTGTTAGAAATTTCGCTGCCATTTTAGATGATCCGAAATGTAGTTTTAAATAAATATCAGTGATATGAGAAATTAATGAACATATTTTGGGAACACGAGACTTGGATCTTCTAATTTCCAGATATGGCATCGGTAATTTTATTCCAACAAATCCATCAGTATTATTTTTTAAAGGAAATATATATTTATGAAATATAAAGATAATTTGGAACTGGTCAGGTCCTTGTATTTAAATAAATCTTACTTTGATTACTAAAATTGTAGTTTTAAATCAAATTAACTCTTTAAAGCCCACACAGTAGATTTCAATTGTCCTCCGTCCCAGCACAAAGACTAATGTTTGTATATCTGTCTTCCGTCAGTTTTTCTTTTTCTCACCTAACATTTATTGTACGTTATATTGCTGATATTTCACATAGGTAGGTGTCACGTCAGTTCCTGTGGATCCCTTTCTATTATGAAAAAGTAAACTTTCATGGTACATCAAGAACTCGCAGAATAATACTTTCAATCATTCAACTCTATATAATTGAAATAAGGACTATCACAATTCCACATTTTAAAGTTACTTTGAACAAGGTGTGTCGATAATTAATTTTATAATTTCAAAGACAACCAATTTCAGCAATGAACATTGTGACTAATTTTGTTTTTTATAGTAATTAGGCTTTTCTTTAAAGTTTTTTTTAAATTTATAATTATGTTACTGTCAGATGATTGCAATTAATTAAAATGTACTTTGATTACATAAATTGTGCACCAAAATTAAAAATATAGAATAAAACCTAATGAAAATTTTAAAACTAAAAATAATTTATGTAGCTGAAAACATAAAATTAAAAATTTAGAAACAACGATGAAAATATTTCATCTAAAATTTCATTGCAAAATTTGAAATAATTTTGAAAAAAACTAAGTCTTTGGGAATTCTAAAGAATATAGTTTACGCCTACATTTTATACATTTTTAAAGTTTTTGATCGATTACTTTTAATTTAAAACGTATTTCTGGAATATGATATGAATTCCTGTTAATTCTATGAATGTTTTTTCCATATTTTATTATTTTAGAAATAGCAGATATTACAAAATTTTGTGAAGTAATGTATATTTTTATCAATTTACGTAAATTAGCAGTGAAAATTTAATACCTTAATATTTTAATTTTGCACCAAATTTTTCAAACTTTTGAAATGTAACTATTAAAATAAAGACAATATTTATTGACTTCAATGTCATACTAGAAACTCATTTTACATTAAATAAGGGGTGGTAATATAATTTCAGTAATCAACCTCCAAAGCTAGTTTTTAGTACCTGAAAGGCGTTCGTGTTTCTGTCAAGTACAGAAAAGAGAGAAAAAAACTTATGTGTCAACGGCAAGTGTTGTGAAAGGAAACACAAACAAAATTTAATAAAATGTAACACTCAGCAGCTGGCTTGAATTATTCATATGCAGCTACGTGGAGCAGTTTGGGCCAGCATATTGAACTGCAAGTTCTTGTTCAGTGCATTTACATAAAAAAGAAGTCTAATATAAATTTAGTGGGCCCAGGAGATAAAAAATATTTATATCAAGACAAACTTTATTTATGAAATTGAGACCGATATGCAGTCAGCAACAACAACAAAAGTAAATAAAGAAAGAAAATAAATGATGAAAATAATTCTTTCCCTCCATATTTAACGTCTTATACATTTTTCTTCTCGTGTTAGAAATTTCGCTGCCATTTTAGATGATTCGAAATGCAGTTTTAAATAAATATCAGTGATATGAGAAATTAGAACAGTTTTCTTTCCATCAGTCCTTAAATTAGTGACTGTCATAAATTTGAGTAACATTTTTCATGAATAATTAAGCATTATTTATTTTTTTCTTCTAAATCTTGGAATGATATGAAAACGTATTCCTATATTTCTTGGAATTCGGATCGTGTGATTATACTAAGCAAATTAACTGAATTTTGCCAAAAAATATTCCACCATCAAAATATGTTGATTTATATAATTTCTATTTAATATAAGGGAAATTCAATACCTAATTTAGCGTGTCTATAAATACGATGTACAACAAATTTCGAATAAAAATTTGTACATTGGAATTACAGTAGGAATATGTTTAAATGATTATTTACTTATCAACATATATTATATTGTGTTGTATACACACACTCTCTCTCTCTCTCATTATCACACAATGTGCATGTTTTATCAAATATCATTATTAATATTGTTTGAAATAATATTGGTGGTAATTAAATATATCATATGATTTTATGCGATTCATAGCAAACGAATCAATATTGTAAGTTTACAACAAAGCAAAGTTTTGAACACTTCTAATTTTATTAAAGATTATTACGGAAAATCTATATTTTCTATTTCAAAGTAAGAATATAACTGATATATGATGAGTAATTAGAATTGATTAAACTACTACATAACTAATATAGCATCTGCTTAGCAGTGAAGAAAGTTCTTTAGTTAAAAAATAGATGTAGTGTATCTCAATTCATTTGCATTTCAGTAAAAACAAACTTTTTAGAGCTGATATATTTTAATATATGAAAAAATATAGTTATTTTATAGCTTACAGTTTTTACAATATAAAACAGCATGTTTCATAATAAAAAAAAACTAACTTTTCAGTTTTTAAATTTCGTTTAGAATTATAGTATGAAAGATATGTTAAAAACCTATAATTATTGATAATCTTATATTTAAAAGAAATAAACGACTGTAAATTATAGTTGTAAAATAATACTAGTAGTAAAGGTTAGTGACGCCCCGGCGTTTGCTATAACAGAATTGATGACAGTTAAATATATCATATGAGTTTATGAGATGCATAGCAAACGACTCCCTATTGTAAGTTTACAACAAAGTTTTGAACACTTCTAATTTTAAAGACCATTACGGAAAATCTATATTTTCATTTTCAAAGTAAGAATATAACTGATATATGATGAGTAATTAGAATAGATTAACCTACTACATAACTAATATAGCATTTGCTTAGCAGTGAAGAAAGTTCTTTAGTTAAAAAATAAAAATGCAATGTAGTTTATCTCAATTCATTTGCATTTCAGTAAAAACAAACTTTTTATAGAAAGAGCTGATATATTTTAACAGCTGAAAAATTGTAGTTATTTTATAGCCTCCAGTTTTTTCAATATAAAACAGCTTGTTTTATAATTTAAAAAACTAAATTTTAAGTTTTAAAATTTAGTTTAGAATTATAGTATGAAAGATATGTTAAAAAACTGTAATTATTGATAATCTTATATTTAAAGAAAAAAAACGACTGTAAATTATAATTGTAAAATAGTACTAGTAGTAAAGGGTAGTGACGTCCCGGCGTTTGCTATAACAGAAATAGTGGCAGTTAAATATATCATATGAGTTTATGAGATTCATAGCAAACGACTCCCTATTGTAAGTTTACAACAAAGTTTTGAACACTTCTAATTTTAAAGACCATTACGGAAAATCTATAGTTTCTATTTCAAAGTAAGATTATATCTAATATATGATGAGTAATTAGAATTGATTAACCTACTACATAACTAATATAGCATTTGCTTAGCAGTGAAGAAAGTTCTTTAGTTAAAAAAAAGAAATGCGATGTAGTTTATCTCATTTCATTTGCATTTCAGTAAAAACAAACTTTTTATAGAAAGAGCTGATATATTTTAATATATGAAAAATTGTAGTTATTTTATAGCCTCCAGTTTTTATAATATAAAACAGCTTGTTTTATAATTAAAAAACTAAATTTTAAGTTTTAAAATTTCGTTTAAAATTATAGTATGAAAGATATGTTAAAAACCTATAATTATTGATAATCTTATATTTAAAAGAAATAAACGACTGTAAATTATAGTTGTAAAATAGTACTAGTAGTAAAGGGTAGTGACGTCCCGGCGTTTGCTATAACAGAAATGGTGGCAGTTAAATATATCATATGAGTTTATGAGATGCATAGCAAACGACTCCCTATTGTAAGTTTACAACAAAGTTTTGAACACTTCTAATTTTAAAGACCATTACGGAAAATCTATAGTTTCTATTTCAAAGTAAGAATATAACTGATATATGATGAGTAATTAGAATTGATTAACCTACTACATAACTAATATAGCATTTGCTTAGCAGTGAAGAAAGTTCTTTAGTAAAAAATAAAAATGCTATGTAGTTTATCTCAATTCATTTGCATTTCAGTAAAAAAACAAACTTTTTATAGAAAGAGCTGATATATTTTAATATATGAAAAATTGTATTTATTTTATGGTCTCCAGTTTTTTACAATATAAAACAGCTTGTTTTATAATTAAAAAAACTAAATTTTAGGTTTTACAATTTCGTTTACAATTATAGTATGAAAGATATGTTAAAAACCTATAATTATTGATAATCTTATATTTAAAAGAAAAAACGACTGTAAATTATAGTTGTAAAATAGTACTAGTAGTAAAGGGTAGTGACGTCCCGGCGTTTGCTATAACAGAAATAGTGGCAGTTAAATATATCATATGAGTTTATGAGATTCATAGCAAACGACTCCTTATTGTAAGTTTACAACACAGTTTTGAACACTTCTAATTTTAAAGACCATTACGGAAAATCTATAGTTTTGTATTTCAAAGTAAGAATATAACTGATATATGATGATTAATTAGAATTGATTAATCTACTACATAACTAATATAGCATTTGCTTAGCAGTGAAGAAAGTTCTTTAGTTAAAAAAATAGAAATGCGATGTAGTTTATCTCAATTCATTTGCATTTCAGTAAAAACAAACTTTTTATAGAAAGAGCTAATATATATTTTAATATAAAAAAGTAATTGTTTTATAGCCCCCAGTCTCTTACAATATAAAACAGCTTGTTTTGTAATTAAAAACTAAATTTTAGGTTTTAAAATTTCGTTTAGAATTATAGTATGAAAGATGTGTTAAAAACCTATAATTATTGATTATCTTATATTAAAAAAAACGGCTATAAATTATAGTTGTAAAATAGTACTAGTAGTAAATGGTAGTGACGCACGGGCGTTTGCCATAACAGAAATGGAGATAGTACTGAGTACAACACAAAATTTAGAAACTGGAAATAGGAAATTAGAAATTTTTAGATGGACGTTGAAAACCACTACAGCATATTCATTAACAATATAATGATCAGACTTAATGACACATAATTACAAAAATATTTTACAATTTTAGGTATTTAAAAAAAGTTGTATTTGAAGTTTGTTGTTATTGTATTTGAAGATATATGCTATCATTTAAAATATTCCTCAAACATTTACGTTTCTTCTCTATGTATAATGTATTTGTTATAGGTGGTTATAAAGCTCTAAATTTCAATATAAATCTCTAAACCTCAAGCTATGTTCAATACAGTACAATCGTTAGATTGTGAGTATAAACTGCAAATGAGTCATGCAGAGTGTTAAGATTAATATAGTGATGGATATTCGAAATGTGACTGAAATAAGTAAAGAAGTTATAAATAATTTCCTGAGCTTAGAAAAAATAAATTTTGTGTTGCCGAAATCCCTAAAAGTTAGCCAAAATAAAAAAAGGTAGAAAGACACTTCACCTACATATAATATTAGAGGTAAAATTGCTAAAATTTATTTTAGAATATAGCTATAATTAAATTGGTTAATTATGTTTAATTACACATAAGCTTATATATCCATTTCTACTCTACATAAAGAATATTGTAAAATTTATAAACAGATCAAATTGATAAATTTTTAAAAATATTCAGTACCAAAAACTAGAATTTTATATATCAGAATCATTATTGCATGTAAACTAAATTAATGAATACTCGAGCTCGCAATTTCTGTAAAAAAATCATTGGTGATAATAACATCATACGATACTTTATCAAGATATTTATAAATATTTATAAATTGCAAAAACAAAAAAAACCTTGCAAAACATAATTTTTCCAAAAATAAACTCTTCATATCTTTAACAAGATATTCCCAGGAATCTACCGAAATCTCCTTAATCTTATTTTATAGCCCCGTAATACATACTTAATAAGCTTAAAGAGTACTTTAATTAGATGTAATCTGGAATTGGAAGCTAATTACCATGTCGTTATTTGTCCATTTCATGCTTTAGAAAGTTTACGTATTAAAATGCTTCCCATTAAGTTTTAAATATTGGTTGTTCATCATATGTAAAGCTATTAAACGTGATTTTGTAAGAACGATATATCTTAATTTATATTTTATTTCCAAAATTAAAGTTTTTCCTCTTATATTTAATAGTAATAGTGTCGATAAACTTCCATTGAGGTTAGTTTTGGTAAAATAAATGACACACATAAAGATTTTTTGTTGGATTTTAAATTGTTTGTAGATTATTTGAAATCATTTAATCTCTTGAGTTTGTAGATTTATTTACATTAAGTGCTTCTTAACTAGTTAATAATAATGAAAATCAGAGATATAAACTGTTATTTATGTCCGCATATATAAACATTTTTGCCCTGAATAACATCATTATTGACTTTAATTTTTATATTTCGTAATATTTTTATTTCTATTATTTTAAATTAATATAATTTAGCAGATTATTTTTAGAAGTAGGTATTTATCATTACTATGTAAATGACGAATACATGTGCTTTGTTTAAGTAAATTTTAACTAGTTACTATTAATGAAATTCGGAGAATTAATTTACTAAATACTTACAGCAAAGAGTAGTGAATAATTGCGTTAGCTATAAAGACTTTTTTTATACTTCCCAATATGTTATTTCTTTTAATTTGTTCATCAGTCATATAACATGCTTAGATGATTAAATTTAAAACGCAAAAAAGTATTTAATGTATGAATTACCTAATTTATCAATCGCGGCTAAGGCATTACCTTCTAAATACCAGCGATCTGTGTGAAATCAACCTATGTTTTTATACAGAGCAATGGTAAAGCCATTGCAGCATTCCATAGAGTTCAATTTTTTTTTTTGTAGAATACAGTTTCTTAGAGGAATCGCTATTTGTTAAATATAATATAGCATGATGATTTATTTTTAAACATTATTTCTTTGGTGCTTTGAACTTTTATGAAATCTAAATACTTATTAAATTAGATGAGAAATTTATGAAAGATGGTTATTATGATTGTAACTAACTATTTTAAATCATTTGAAAACTCAACTGGTGTTACACATATTAGGGTTAAAACCTAGTAAGAAGAGTATAAAATACATTAAAGACAATAAAATTTTATTCAAAAGAAAAATTCCACTATCGCAATTTTCTTTTTTAACAACTTATCAACAGCCCAGCAAATTTACATATTTTCAGGAACTTGACACACTCTGCCTTTAAATATGATTGATTTAATATCTTGATTCTTCCATTCCACAAAATCATTGGTGTATTTGTACTAACTAATTCTTTAATTATTAATATTACAACTCCAGAACATATATCTCTGTGTGTACATATAATGATAGATAGCTAAATTGGCCTGTTCAAAGTCTAACTGCCGTCTTGAAGATTCTTTAAGCAATAAAATACCCAAATTTTGATTTATTTTATTTGCAAAATGCTTTAACAGTCCTGCATGGATAGAGCTTACAATTAAAAAGACAGACAGAGCCGATGTAGTACCGAGGTGTGGATGTGTGGTTCCGAGTTAGCACTCTCGTCACAGAATGCTACTACAGTTTTTATTTAAAAATTAAGTAATTAATGGTAACTTATACAGAATTTAGCTGGATTATTTTTCATTCCCAACATATTACTAAATGTAAAATAGAAATAATATTAATTTCTCCAAATATTTGTTTAGGGGTGTATTTTTATTATAGTTTGCCAAATTATTATTACAAAATATAACTTTAAGTTAAAATGAAATATGTGAAAATATTTAATATATCTCCTTATGCGTTTTAAACATTTGATTCTTACAAAAGATTAAAAGTACTCTTTTAATAGTTTAAGTATTTCATAAGAACCAACCAATCGAGCCTCTGATGATAGTTATTAGTAGCTGTTTGTAATCTATTTTATACAGTATGTGCCACTTTCAAAATTTGCTGGGGGAGGCTCTAAACTTAACAAAATCTATTTTATGTTAATCTTAAGCAATGAACAGTATGACTAAATACTTAATGTCTTGTATTTTTAATAATCTGACGAACTTAGGGCATCTTTTAATTAAAATGTCGATCTCTTCCCGGTAACGAAAGAGATGTTACAATGGCTTTATTTTCGTTGCTCCTTGTACTCTTTACAGATTTAAGATACTTTCAAAGTGGATTTAAAGTAGAGAAGTATACATTAATTTTAAATTACCATTCCAAAAACTTTTGTATACACAAGACTGAAACCAAACATTTTTCCTATTACGTTTTACCTGTTCAATAAACCAAATTTCCTTATTTACTCATGTAAAATGGTCAATATCTTTCTTGTCTAATGCGTACCTATAATTGTTAATACATTGGATTTTCTAGTTTGTGTAATATTTGATGCGGAGAAATATTGAATCTTACTCCAGCAATTTTTAAGGTGTTTTGAATATGACATCAATCTAAAGAAATATATTTCAAGCTCTTTATCGGTGATGGTTTTTGTTTATTATGAAATTACAATTGACCATCAGAAATTGAAGACACCGTTCATTACTCTGTTAAGCAGAAATATTCTGATTACTTTGTTCCTCTTAATTCTAAAATAAAATAGAGTATGGCCGAGTTAGATGGACAAGATGATTACTTATACTGCAGCAATTAATCTACAAATGAAGCAAGACGATGTAAAGAATTTTGATCATTAACCCCTTCCCTGTTTTACCTGTACGCCGTATGGGCAAAGCTTTCGAACCTTTACTGATTTGCCCGTACAACGTACGGGCAACCTGATTTCTATTTCGCTTGCACAGTTTCTGCCGTATATGTTCCAATTTTAGAAACAAATTATTCGTATAGATGGTCCAGTAAATGATAGCTTGCAGTTTATTCTCTTTTCTACTCTGATTGGTTCAAAAGCTTGGGTTTTTTCGCATGTTTTTTATCAGAAGCCGAATTGTTATCTTTGAGTGTATAGATTTCTGGTTATAGTTTACTAACCTCCTAATAATTTTATTGATGTAAGAGTTGAATAATATATTTTTACTTTTAAATAATGGATAATTCAGAGCGTATGGAGCTAATTTCTTGCGATTCGAACTGTGACTCGCAATCAGAAACTAAATTATCTGTAAATGATAGTAGCGAACGTTTACTAGATGATATGGATAGTAGTGACTCTGATAGTAGTACAGATGGAATCAGTCAAGTAAGACAATTTTTTGAAATTAATTTTGATAATCCTTCGGATCCGCATCCTAGATTTGCTTTCACTGGAATTCCAAAAATTAGCTTGGATATCCATGAGACTAAAGGTAAACTTTAGTTCTATGATGCTTTCATAGAAATAAAAAAAGATGTAATAAATACTTAAAAATATTAGAAATATTAATTTTAAAAACAAATCTTTACTTAAAAATGTAAAATGAACAAAAAAAAATGCAATAAAAAATGTGAAATTTTTTTGACCGAATTCTGGAAAAAAATGAAACTGTCAAAAGGTTAAATATTGAATTCGATATTCAAACTTAATAGTGCTACACTAACTTTTATATAATAGAACGGTAACAAAATCGGGTTATCGTTTGAGGAATAGTTTTATTAAATATATTTACCTTTTAATGTTCTTCCTTAAATACATTTTTTCTACATACATATATATTAAGGTTAAAAGAACACGTAAAATGTTCTCAGTTTTTAACTGATTTTTTATAATTTTTTAAACAAATTTTTGGTTTGTACCCAAATAAATATGGTAAATAACCAAATATAATCTAATAGAAATACGTTTTGTTACAACTTTGTCTGTTAAATAGTATACAGGCATTTTTAGATATCTTATGTGAAGAACGAAAATGCACTAATTGTATAGACATACTTTCTTGAGCTATTTATGTTACAGTAGATAGCGGTATCAGAAGAATAGAGTCAGAAAACAAAAGCCGTAGTTCTTTAGTCTAGCTGTCTCTAAGTGTAATTTTGTGATGCAATTTCAAACATTTATTTTTTTTATCTTAATAATCATTTAGTATTTATGTCTTATATTATTACTTTTTTATGGAATAAAAATCATTTTGGATATTTTACGGCCGTATATAGCCTACACGAGATATCAGTCAAAGAGAGACATGAAAGGCTTATTATTAAACTTATAACATACCATCACAAGCTTAATGAAAGTTGCAATTTAGTTAAGTATTGCTATACTGATATATATAAAAATACATTAATGACTTTTAAGTGATTAATATGCAAGATACTGTTATACATAAAATAATTTGACATTGTCTACTTTAATGCATTAATAACAACACTACATCTTAAAACCCTACAAACACATAAATAATTTCTGTGTTTAGGCAACTTGTAATAACACCTTTTTATCATTACTACTGTAATTAACACTTCTTTCCACTTTAAAACTAAAATAAATCAGAAAAATTTTAATTTCCAAAATCGTAAGTATCATATAATTACGTGTTTGTAAGCACAAATCTTTCTATTAAAGTAATTAAAAAGAGTATGTGCAGACAGTCTCTCTCTTTATACACACACATATATGTATATACATATGCATATATATATATATATATATATATATATATATATATATATATATATATATATATATATATATATATGTTATTGATTTTATTTCTACAGTGTTATTATGGTTTATTTTCTTACAGCGTTGAATTTTTAATTTGAATTTATAAATCTCACAGTTTTCATATTTTGTCACATATTGAACTATTTGCGACTTACATGCTGTAATGCAATGGGATCCATTTTCTATTGAATTCACACGTTGATAAAAATCCCTTTATTCTAGAAAATCGAGAAATTAAAATAATACAATACTTTTCTCAGACACATAAAAGACGAGTGTGCAAGATGTGTACTAGTTTAATTCTCATTGTCTTCTGTTATTAGTCGAAATCCTTTTAAAGACTTAAAATCTCTGACTAAAGAGAGACTAAAGAGTGCAGCTTATGATTTGAAATCCATTGTATTAGAAATGTTATGCAAATATTATAATAGAAGTATTGTTGCATATATATTTACTCTATAGGCCATTCAATACCTACCCAAGGTGTTAGAGTACATATCTTTTAAAGTTATACTACCCGTTTAGGATAATATTCACGATACCTCCTTTCTGTTACATGTTATATTAATTGGAATTGATGCAGTCTAACTAGATCCCTATTTGCATGTTGTTACAAATTTCTACTTTATACCAGAAAAATAGGATCAAAATGCAAAACCTCGGTATGAGACCCACTTAAAACAAGCAGTGTGCAAGGAGCATAATTTCAGTAACTCCTAAGCATCTAGTATTAGTTGAAACAATTTTATTTACTTAACATCAAGCATTACAGAGTTTCACTGTAACAAGTCATGTTAAGAACCACATTTATTTCTGGAACTTAATTCCTTTTGAAATAATTTGTATTTGAAATTTAATTAAAATATCTAATTTAATAGATGTGTTCTTGCATACATATTTCCTCTTTATAATCTACATTTTTGTACCACAAAGTTAGTGAGGGTAAATATTAAATTCTACAGCCAAATTCCCATTTACAGATCTCATATAACATCGTCTCTCTTTTTTGGTACATATTGCCTACTCAAAACTTTAACTTTTCAGTGTAAATAGATCTCTTTTTTTCCTCTTATTCATAAACCTTCACAAAACATTAATGTCTTACAGATAAAGGAGAAACTAAAAAATTGAATCCTCCCGTGTAAGACCAGTTAATAATGGAGTGTACAATGTAACTTCAGCTCTTATGATCATACGAAAATGGGCAAAATGGCTTCTCTGGGTCGTTCCACCTCTTTTAATACCTTTGGCGCCTGCTTCGTCCAGGTGTCCGTGAATAGATAACGCACATACAAACATAGATATGTAGAAAGTTAAATCAGATTTTAATATATAGGATACTTGTAGCCGAAACCCTTCTAATATCATAAGAGTACCTCCTAATATGAAGCAAAAGAATTTCATTGTAAAGATTTCATATTTAGAATCACATTAATTTCTGGATGTTACTTGTTTTGGAATTCCTTGTATTGGAAATATAAGGAAAATACTTTCTCAATAGACGTATTCCTGTATAATTATTTTCTCTCGATTGCATTAATGTTCTATAACAGTATTACTGAGAACTAGTAACATTCAAAACTATATTTCCCATTTGAAGATCATAGTCACCATAGTTTCATTTTACTGTTACATATTACATTACATGCAACTTATATGCTACAGTGTAACTAGATCCCTTTCAATTATATGTCATCGCAAAGCCCTTTTTGTCATAGAATGAATAAAGAAAATTGCAATCATCCCATATAATTCCAATAAGAAGGAGGTACAGAAGATCCATGATTTTGGCTTTCATGTTAATCTCTTATTAACTTTTTCATAGGGTCTGGCCTGTCTGTTAGTTGGTACAGGACTATGTTGGGTTCTTGCTTTGATGGGATATGAAAACACAGTTGATTACTTACCCCTCCAAGACTCCATAAATCGCGTTCTCCGCCCTCCAACTATAAAAGTGATCAATGAAATTCTTATCCTCTTTAAGCATTTGAAACTGTCCCTAGCATCTCATGGGGAACGATGGCCGAATAGTTAAGACACTGATCTTTGGAACAGGAGCTCGCAGCTTCAATAACTTTCGAATCCCACTGCGGCATGAATGCTCGTAGCAATTAAGAATAATCTGTAAGCAGTAGGTTCCGCTTTCATTAGCTCTAATGTTCCAAAAATGTAGACAGTAGTGTTCCCAACCAACTAACCAACCAATCCTGTCATCTCATAAGAATTAAGTCGATTACAGTACTCATGATTTCCAAACCCCTCTGAAAAGATTAATAAGAATGCTTCTAAAGTATTTAGAGGGCTGATAACAGTCTTAGAGGGTTTAGTTTATAAGGGCATAATATTTTGATTGACATTGATTTTTGGAACCTAATTCTTTTGAAATCAGTTATATTTTAAAGCTTAATTTCTGTTTTATACGTGGTGTAAGCAAAAAGATAGTTAAATGGTACTATCTCTTCGGTAACGGAGCCCTCACTTTCGAATCTGGCACGAATGTTTGTAACGATTCAGAATCGACCTTAAGCAGTAGGTCATGTTTTCATTAATCTTCGTCTACCGAACATGTATACCATTCAGATTAAAAAAACATAACCAAACGAACTTGATATAAACTGTAAATAACTTTTTTCTTTTTTTTGTATGATGAGTGCACATGGAATACAAGGGCAAATAAATAACTCTTATTTATTTCAGTTCAATCACCATTACTAATCTTCAATAACTTCCGAGTGATGCATTAGGATATAAATTTTATAAATATGTCATCAATGAACAAAAAAGATAATGGATATTGGTGGGATTAGATCATATTTTTGCTTTATAATAAATGAAAATATTTTAACTCTGTGACAGTCTACTATTTCCCGAATCATACATTTTACCCTAATGAAAAGCGTATAAAAAAGGCAATAAACATCCCTGATATAAATTTAATTCTGATTTATTGAAAACAGAATTCATCTTCTTTTGTTCCGTTTTCTTTGGCGGCGAGTCAAATAGCTGTTTGGTTTCTGCCAAATGTTCAGCTATTTATACTGTTGTAAAAGCAAATAATTTCTATCCAGAATTCAACATCAAAACAACCTTTCAATTAGAGGTAGAAAACAATTACGGTTCTATAAAATGCAATCTTAGGAGATAGAATCTAATTTTATCTTTTACAATGCTTACTATTTATCTTCCAATCATTTCTGTTTTCCTGTGAATGAAATGTTTCTTTCCAAAAAAGTTGTATTCCGGGTAATTCTTTTATTTATCTGAAATAGACTGCCGATTCGGTTAATAATAAAAGGAATTTGATAAGATGATATTTCGTACATATCTATTTATTTATAAAGCATGAAAATAGGAAGCTAGTATGTATTCTCAGGTATATTAAATGGGATATTGTTTTAAATTTATCTGCACTCCAACTGAAATTATTGGATATTTATTTAAAAATTTCATTTTCCACGCATATTTCTTCTAAATAACTTTTTATTTTGTTTGTTTCAGTTTTATTGTGCCAGTTAATATTTTTTATATTAACCAGTTGTTTATTGGAACCATTGTGCCAGTTTTTATAGGAAGCTAGTATGTATTCTCAGGTATATTAAATGGGATATTGTTTTAAATTTATCTGCACTCCAAATGAAATTATTGGATATGTATTTAAAAATTTCATTTTCCTCGTATATTTCTTTTAACTCTTTATTTCGTTTTTCAGTTTTATTGAACAAGTAAAAAAATTTTCAATTGTTTTTTTTTATATTGATTCTGATAGCATAATTGCTTTAGGAACAATATTATAAAAGAAGTTGTAAGAAATCTGTTATACTTTGATTATGATTACACATTAATTAGGATTTCAAAAGATATTTTATTTAGAGACTAATTTAAATCATACTTTAAATCATTTAGAATTTATCCACACTAGTGTATTTTACATTGACTAGAATTCCTCCACAATTGTAATACATAGCACATTTATAATTTTCATTTTATGGGGATATTCGAATCATTAATATTGAAATGTATATATTTAGAGTACTGAGTTTTAGCGTATTATTCTTTTAAATAACATTTTATTTCTTTTGCTTAAGTTTTATTGAGCAAGTTAATATATTTTCAATTTTTTTCATATTCATTCTGATAGCATAATTTCTTT
>CM063505.1:29474785-29519785 GCA_032207245.1 Pardosa pseudoannulata | reverse complement strand
AGAACTATAAACTTAAATGATGTAGTATATTTTAGTCCTTATTTTTTCCTAATCATTTTATTATAAAATCCATATTTTTATTCATGATTCATGTTATATTTTGAACAATACATTGTTTTAGTTATATTAATATAATCTCCCTCTTATAATGCATCACAATCTATCGTATGTCTTTACAACAAAAAAGCATTTATCCATATATTTATATTGATATTTTTAAAATTATTAGTCGTTTAACTATTTAAGTCACTACTATAGAATAATTGAATCATTTCAATAGCGAGATATAATTCATTAAAACTACGGACAGTTACGGGGCGCCCCAATTAAGGTTTAAAACATCGGTCTGCCTATCCTATCCTATTTATAACGATACACTGGATGTGTGATCTAATTTACATGTTAAAATCTCCGCATATTGAGTACTCGTGCGTTATATTAAATTCAGGGATACAGTAGTTAAGATTACGCATCGTATTCCTTGTTTCTAAATACACATTTGGTTTAAACTGCTTATCTAATGCATGGTAGAATCAAGCACATTATATCTAAATATTTGTACTGCATTATAATTATAAACAATTGCAGGGGGATATAATGAAATGATATGTTATTGGAATTTGTTTCTACATTAAATTTTATCATATTTTTGTGATTTGTTGTTAATTTGTAAAATGAGAGTATCTAATAAATAATGCTTGACATATATGAATTTCCTGGTTATAAATTGAGATTCTATACAATATACAGTTTATTAAGTTTATGCAGATTATACAATATAAAGCGACTAGCAAGTTACTGTTTTATATCCCAAATTGCTTCATCTATAAACTTTGACATAAACGCTGCTGGCTAAATATAGTCTTGTCTATGGAGGTAAATATTTTATTTACTCTGAACTATGCAGATCTATTTCATGTATTTCATTTTAATCGGCACAATCAATCTTCCATTAATATTCTATTAATATTCTCTAATAATCAATTTAATATATGGCTGAGGAGAGTTTAAAATAGTGCAGGGGTTTGATTTGGCGTACAAACTGGAGTTGTCTTACTTAGAATCTAGAAATATTTATGATCTATACGACGTAGAGTTGAGTCATGCTTTACGTGAACATAACCTTATTATCATTGATCCTTACTCAACATTTATTTTGGTCTCGTAGTAGTTTAGTTTTGTTGCTCGTGCTGCTACGTTCAGAAACAGTTTATCTCGTGGTCAAGTGGTGACATCTACCTGAGATACCCATTTCGTCCAGTATTCCCTGGAGATGTTGAAGTATTCTTTTTTGTTGATGTTGCTGTTTAGTTTGGTATCGTGAAGTCACCCCTAGTAAGAGTTCTCGCCTAGTGCTCATGAAAAGGTCCAGAAAAGCAGTTCTCATCTTCTGCTCATGCAGTCATGTATAGCAACTGTTCCTGTCTCATGTTTGTGCTGAATCCCCCAGCAATGATCATACAATGTCATCCAAAAGCAGGTAAGATATCGTGCTCATGATGTCTCGCCCAGTATTTTTCAGATGTATTTAAGCGTTTTCTGCCGTTTCTTTATTGGAATTATAATTCTATTTGATTTATGCTGAAACTTATCTCATTGAAATAAAGAAGGTCTTTTGCAGTAAAAATGTATATGAATATTTTATTTTTTCTAGATCCATTTTGAAAAATACATGATAGACAAAAAAAAGTAATTTTACTATATCAGTTATAAGCCCAAATTATTACTTATATTTTTTACACATTGCAATTATTAATTAAAGAATAACACTTGGAATTATTGTAGTTATTCGTTTCTAAATAGAATATGAGCGAGTAAATATATCTGATAGGTAATTATATTAAAAAGCATTATGTGCAAAGTAAGAATGCTTTTACTTTCATTCTTCTTCATTACTTCTTCATAATCAAGTAACTATGTAATATAATAGTCAAATCATAATTACTGATAAGGAAAATGATATATTATACTAAATTCATATGTTCATTTCACCCTAATTGTTCTGTTTCCGAAGACGTTTCGTTTTAAAACCCTAAATCTTTCACTAAAACTTAATATTAAAAATATTCGAACACGTTTCATCTATTTAACGTGCATGAAACCATAACAGGGGCTGGATGTGAGTTTGAGTCTTGAGCTGGCCAAACAATTATAGAAATAATAGTGACTGGGGCACGTAAAATAGGCTCCTGGTTGCAATGATCTCGAAGTTTAAATGATGGATCTGTAGGTGGCAGGTTAAGCCCTGGGATCTTCTGCTTTGTCAATTGATATAAGTACCTAGCGAGTATATGTTACTTACGGCTATAGCATATCTTAAGCTAAAATGGACTTTAAGCATTGTTGAAATTATTTATAAAGCAAGCATTATTACGAATTCATATAAATCTGATGATTTTAGTTGATTTGTTGTAGTTGACATCGATACCAGCTGTTATATTTTTCTTTATAGGCAATGTTGATTGCAGCTATATATTTATAACAATAAGTTATATTCGGTTCAGCTTTTTTTACTTCTTACCTAGAGCCATCGTCAAAGACATACCAGAACAGGACCGGTTTGAACTAGAAGAAACTTCAGACTTCTCCCAACCAATAGAAGGGACCGTTGATTTGGCAGGATTCTGACCCCTCCGTTCTTGAGTGGACCCCTGTTTTTTCTCCGCCGGACAGTCTCTTTTTTTAAAGGAGAAGGTTGTTACCAGATGGAAGAAGATGGTGAACGCTGCTGGTATCTCCTGTCTGTGTGATAGACATGTTTTTTGGAGCGACAAGAAAAAAAGTAAAAATGAAGCCATATTTTTGCGAGATCGAGAGCAGTCTTCCATATCTGCAAATGATAAGTTGTATTCTAGTTGTATTCCTTAGACATTTTAATGTGTAAAATTATTTAATCAAGATACACGTGCAATCACACTTTATTGCACGTGTATTCTTTCCTGATTTCTAAAATGACAGTTATATTGCATTTGACAACCGTTAAATCGTTCACCCTCTCGAGAGGGAGGAAATGGTTCCTCTCTTAGTTAAGCCCATTGTGGTCAGTATTCCAACATTGTAAGCTAGAATTTAACGAGACAGCTGAAGCAACTGGGTACTAAGTGTGTTCCCAAACCGCAATCTAGATGCAATTTCTTTTATAGTTTTTCGGTTTCACAAGCCCTCTAGCGGCCATCAAAAAACCCAAGACAGCACCACCTATCTGTCAAGCTAAAGATTCTGGGAACAATTATATCACAGGAAGATTGGTAACCAAAAAATATCAATAAAGTGCAATGAAGTCCATGTGTTTTTTAATGAGTTTTAATTTCTTCTTTTAATAACCACTAAGCCAACGTAACATTATTTTTACAATATTTTAATAATGTCAAGCGAAAACTATTAAAATCTACCAATAACAGTTGTGTTTATATACATTTTATTTCAAATTTAACTAAAGATTGCATTTAAAAGAGGCGGAACACTAAAATGTTATAAAAAGTTGTACTTCGTGTTTTGAAATAATTTAAGCGGATTAAATTCTATTCTTAAATCCCAATAAGTTGTCGACAAAAACATGTTTACAAAATTCCTATGATTTAATATATCATATAAGCTATAAAGGAAAAATTAATAAAGATCAGAATCACAGATAAATATTAGAAATAAAAACATTCGTTCTGAGATTTTATACATTTTAATACTATACATATTATTACAAACAGTGGATGCTAACAAAATTTAATAAAATCATGCATTGGGAGTTTTTAAGTTTCAGCTGGTATTGTTTTAAAGCTTAACTTTTTATAAATGTAATTAAATTTCAGTTTTTAAGTGCATGAATTATTATATGTAAAATATACGTAAATTTAACATGTTTACGTACTCTTATTTTCTTACAATAATTTATAAGGTGCAACGTTTGTTTTAGGTAAATAATCTTATATTAGGTTTTATTATTTTTATTCTTTTAACTGAAATTATAACTATTTTCATGCTTGATTTTTATTAGATTATTCTCAAAGGAATATCATTTAAATGGCTTTTTTAAGTAATTGCAATGATAGAAAATAATTCAAAAAATTTGAAACTGCTAAAATGAAAAGAATTTTCTTGGTTATACATTATTTTCAGTTAATAAACAAACAGAAAATAGTTTATCTCAAAAATTATAAATTAATAAAATGAAACCAATTTAAATATACTTTTATTTAATTGTTTTTAAATCAAACTGTTTAAATTTGTTTTTTAATGTTTTGAAATATTCAAAATATTTAGTTTTACATCATTCAAATATATTGACAAACTTTACATTAGTTTTAAAATAAATACATTTCTCTTAAATGAATGATTTCATTATCAAATGAATAAATCATCCATACGCAATTTTAATTATTTTCTTATAATCAACAATAGCTCTAAATTACATGTTGTATAAAATTATAGCTTTAAACTTCTATCTTTGAATCATTTTATAAATTAAATAGCAACACTTATTTGTAACTTAAGTATTTTAACTTAATATTTTAATAGTTAAAAAATTATTTTATTAATTAAAAAAAGTTTCATTCTTCTTAAAGTAATATTTTCAAGTTATCCTAAAAACTAATATTCTTTACATTTTAGTATAAACATATATTATGATCATCTCTAGAGGTAAAATTCTAATTCAACAAAAATGATGTATTATAGACAAATTTCAAAGTTACCATATATTATAGCATATATATTTTGAATTGAGTTTTAATACAATTATTATTATGCATTTCACAGCTAATAACAAATATAATCACTTGATGCATATACTTTTCCCCAAAATGCATTAAGATGCATTGTAATAGTTTTGCACATTTATTTTGTATAAAGTCATCATAATTTTAAGGTTCATCTCACAAAATTGCAATTATGCATGTGAAATATAAGGTTTGTTTATACATATATATCATTTATTTAAAAATATATATATATCAAAGTTTGCATTTTCACTGGTAAATATTTCGTTACATAGAATTTAAATCTGTAGTATATCACTTATACATGTAACTATATATTTGTATATATATATATATATATATATAGAAGAAATATATTATATATGATGAAATATATTATTTTATATATAGGCTGTACCAATAAACTTGCAAAATATGCTACATTTATAAAACTGATTTTATATACCATATATATATATATATATATATATATATATATATATATATATATATATATATATATATATATATATATATATATATATATATATATATATATATATATATATATATTTGAAATAAGTTATGAGACATTTAGCAATATACCATAGTCTTTTATATTTGTCATTCAATGAATCAGATATTTGATATCCCGAAGAATTCTTGTTCTAAGTCATTACGATAGTAGAAGCTCTACTGCATATGTTTAGTGTTACAATCAAATTAAGATATATCTCTAACGTACATCATACTGATTTTCTTTAAATATATAGAACTTTAAAATGCCATTACCATTTGGAATTACCCCTTTTATTGCAAACATATATCAGTTTTCTTCTAATACCCCTGTTAGAGTTCTATGTATAAAAATTTAGGATGGACGAAGTAAAATCTCTCAGGAAAGAAAACTACAAAAATAAAGTAAAAAAACTCAACATACACATTCGTATTTATAAAACTGAAAAAGGTTGTAAAAAAACTACATTTCTCTAGAGCTTTTAGCTGCAGAATGTCTCCATTTTTATTTGTGCTTGAATAGAATTTGTTTCAATTGTTTTGTAACAACATACAATCCATTTGTTAAAAGAAAGTTTTAGGGACGTAATAGAATGTGAAAATGAAATGAATGGGTAGAAAGAAAATTTTACCATTTTCTTATATTCGCCGTACTATTGTCTTTGAAAATGCGAAACTATATGGAATAAATGGAACTTATAAGACAATCAATGAAATAGAAATTCTTTAAGAGTTTAATATATAAAAAAAATACATTTTATTTAAGTAGTTTGCTTGCAATACATTTTCATTATCACAACGTTATGTATTTAGTTTATAGGATTTTAGTTTATAGGTTAAAGAGCCTCTCTTATGAAGAACAAATATACTTATTAATGATTTGTTTCTACATATTAGAAATCCATTAGAAAAATATTTATTTTTTTTTGTAAATTATATATATATATATATATATATATATATATATATATATATATATATATATATATATATATTGCAATAACGCAATGTAAATAGTATACTAAATTATTTTGTATTACCAAATATAAATTTTTTTATTCATAGATATTTAGACAGGGAAACCCATTAAACCCCTTTGCATTCAGATTAGTATAATTGGTTATAAAAGTTCTATGCTGTAATTCTGTCCTTCTTTATACTTTATTTCAGAATGCAGGCTGCTCCTCAAATGAGATAAATAACTAGCATTGATAGAACTACATGATAAAGATGAAGAATTGCATATAAAACTATTGACTAAAATCAAATGTAAGAGTCAGAAGAAGTCTAAAATTTTAAAAGAAGAAACTGTCCTGCCTAATGGTTCCAAACATTTTACCACCCAGGCTGACTTCGGCGAGTACTCAACCCGAGTAGAATGTTTATTTCTTTCTTAAAGACGTTTCAACAATTATGAGTAACAATTGTTTTTTTCCCAGCATGAGAGGGCTACGGTTTCTTTTGTACTAGTTATTCATAGCCATTTGAAGAAGCCATTAACATATTGACGTGGTGGACCAGTTCCCGAACAAACTGCTAAGGGAGGCTGGGAGCATGATGAGGATGAAAAATTTCATATAAACCTATGGACTAAAATATCATTGATATGTGGTAGAAGAGGTCTAAAATAGGAAAAGAAGAAACAGCCCTGCTTAGTTGGTTCGAACATTTTACCATTCAGGCTGACCTCGGCAAGTTGTGAGTTTCTGAAGTAGAATGTTTTTGGTTTGCTTTACAATGTTTCAACAAGTATGAGACTCAATAGGCTTTTCCAAAATTAGAGAATGACTGTTCATTTTGGACTAGCCATTTGGACAAGCCTGTAACATGTAGGTTGGTCGTAGTGGACCGGAGTTCTAGCTCCTACACTCGAAGTGTTATCGATCCTTGATTTATTTCCGTGGGTAGACATCAAATGTCTCTTGCGCCATGCTCCTGAAGAGTCTAAAATATATCTAGAAGTAAGAGTTGTTTCCGCATCGATAATGAAACCCCTGATATATTCGACAGTCTCCGGTAGCCAGTTGTCAGGCATGTTTGACCTCTGAAGATATACAGACATTGAACATCTATTGTTTGCAATCGAGTAGTATTAAATTGTGGTACACAATTTCTATTCAATATATTAAATAAATGTTTCGAATTAATCATTTCATTGTTCTATGTTCGACCTCTCCTACCACTTACCCCTTACTTTTCTTGTCATTATTACATACAGATCTAATCACTTTTATAATGTGACCTACCACTCCTAAACGTTTGTCAAAACATTTGCGAAATATTCTGTTAAATAAATTCGTTAATATTTATAACAATTTTATTATAAAATAAACATCGGATATAACACATTTATCATTGGAATTCCAAACATTTGAGAACTTATAGGGCATAAATACTAAAAGCAGTTAAAAAATAACATTTTATTTTCTTTGCATAATTGCAATTTTGCAAGATTACTGTTAAATTAGGTATTTTGTGGAAAATAAATCTGAAAATTACTTTTAACTCTCTTGTATTTTGATAAATAGTAAAATATATAGAAATTAATTATAATTTAAATTTTCATAGAACATTATTGGTATGAAATTTAAGACGACATCATAAAACAAAATACCAACTTTAAATCTAAGAAAATTTATTAATTGACTTACAGTACCAAATATTCATAGTTAGTAATTAACTTCGTATATTCCATGGAATGTTCTGCGGCTGATAAAATATATTGAAATGTGATGTTTTTTAAAAATGTCTTAAATGACATTATCCCATTTAAATTATATTTTTAGAAATTATAAAATGGTGAGTACGTCTTAAAGCATATCAATAAAATACTAAATTGATAATTCCTTGAAATCTAGATTTTCGCTTCAAGTATGAATGCCGATAAATTCTGCATTACTTATCTGTATCAAGCATCAATTTATAAACATTTAATTTTACATGCATCATAGGTGAATTGTACCTTTCATAATGTCAAGTAGTCAGTTCTATTTCCTCAAAAAATATCTTGTAAAGAAAACACAAAAATTAAAAAAAAATAGATTGTTTATTGGTTGAAAGTACATTGTTCATGTCTCAAGGAATTTTTAATATTAAAGAAAATATCTTTTCACTGTAAATAGCTCTAGATTAGACCTCTGAAAGTAAAACCAAAGCTGCTTATTTATTATACTCGAGAAATATCATTTTACGCTGTTCAAATAAAAAGCTATTTGGAATTCTTTTGATTATTTGGTATTTTTCGGAACACGTCTTTAAATATATGCTGATAACGCCAGTTTAAAAGAATAAGGGAATTGGCAACACGTCAAAATGAGAAAATATATTCCATTATCTTGTTATTTCACTCCATGTTTTAGAAATATTTCGTGCAAACATGAAAAAAAGAAATGTATGAGATATATCCTTAAAGTGAGACTGCTTAAATTTTAGAAATCGGAATTCTAATACATTTTAAATATTCAACAACTCATAAAAAGTCATCAAATACTATATTTAGGCGCAATATTATTTCACTTTAACACAAAAGGGAACCGATTAATAAAGTTTCTTAAACAATCATGATATAAAATCCCTGCAGTATATTTCTCCCATTTCTCCATGGCATGAGAAAATGTAAACAAATCTTTTACAAAAAATTTTAGATACTAAAACCAATAATCATATTGTTAAATTTAATTGTGCTTATATTTTCATAGTAATACTTCTGCACTACTTTGCAGAATTTTACAATTCGAAAAGTAAATCTTGCGATCATACAAAAGTTTTTCCATGGGTTCTTTGAACCATTACCAGTTGTAAACCTCCAAACTATTTTTTGGAAAAAACACTTTCATTATAATGATATAAATTTGAACAGTAATTTTAATATTTAATTTTAAACGATAGTAGAGTAACTACTGTAGTAACTAGTCTAATCTATCCAAAATATTTGTGCAAACATCAATAAAATGAAGGAATTTTTCTTAATATTTTCTTTATATTAAAATATTATGTTTTTAAAGATTTTTTTTTTCAAATTTAACTTTCTTTAAAAATCTTAGTGCATGTGTTTGGCACACAAAACAGTCATTTTTACTTAAATAGATGGACTAAAATGTTTAGACAAATAGTTTTCTCGTTAGAATTCGCGGTATATATAGTATAAATTATAATTGAAAAAAATATCATTTTCTCTTATGACATGTATATTATTTTTAAGGAATCTAATGAGTATTATATCATTTAAATTCCTGAATTTTTAATATTTTACTAAAATAAACTAGTGTATATTTCTGCCTATGTTACTGCTCTTATTTTTGCCATATTTTAAAATTAAGCAAATTTGCAAAGAAAAATATCCTTTACAAGAAAATGTTTCAATATGTGGAATACATTCTTTAGATTAGAATATTATGTTTTTAAAAGATTTTTTTTCTAATTTAGCTTTCTCTAAAATACTTTTGGCATATTTTGATTGCCTACAAAACCGTCATTTTTACTTAAGTAGATCTTGATTTAAATGTTTAGACAAATAGTTCTTCTCATAAGAATTCACGATATATAAACTAAAATCTATAATTGAAAAAAAAATCTCATTTTCTTATATAACTTGTATATAACTTTTAAGAGATCTAATATTTTATCGTTTAAATTTCTGAATTTTTAATATTTTACTAAATGACACTATTATATATTTATGCGTATGTTAATGATATTATTTTTGCCGTATTTTAAAATCAAGCGAATTTGTAAAAAAATAGCGTATACAAGAATTTCAATATGTGGAAAATATTAATATAAAAATTCCTAAATAAACCAGTTTACTCTTATATAAGGAATTACTCATTTGATATTAGATTGGTTTTAAAATGCGTTATATTTGTTGATATATACTTTCACATTTTTCGAATCATTTTATGAAAGCCAATTTATATTTAAAATTTCCATTCTTAAATCTCGTTCTCACCAAATGTAATTAAAAATGTCACTGATTTGTTGCCATATATTTGTATGGTAAAACATCGATGAATAACATTAATAGACTCTAACAAAACAGGATTGAAGAATATGACAAATTACATCTTAACAATGTCTGAAACAATCTTCCTTTTTTCAGATAGCATAATTTTTAATGGTGAAACTTATTAGTTAAAGAAGACATCTCAAGTATAAATAGATAAGATAACAAGACACAATAATCAATGAATAAATTTACTTAAAAGTTTTAATCACATAATTAATTGAAAAATATATGTACAGGCCCTAATTTCCTTCTAAACTAAACTACTTAGCCTGCCTTGTTTAAACTCAACCAAGACCTACCCGGAATTTCTAATCAAAATACATATCAAACAGAATGAGTGAACATATTCCAAAATGCAATGTGAACAAAAAGGCAGGAGAACATTTTCAATATTAATAACATTTCAAAAAAATATATTTTTCTGGATTTAAATTTAAAGCATTTTTTAAAATTTTATACATTTAAGGCTAAGAAATTTACCCCTGAATGTATTGAATAAAAGTTAATGAAATTCTGTTACAAGAGCAATAGTTTCCCGTTTCATTCACATACATTGCAGAAATATACAGAGCAAATCATAGATATTGTTTATGCGAAACAATGGCAGAATCGTTAAGGAGCTGACCTTTGGTTCCGGAGTTAGTGGCATTGAATCCGACTCTAGGATGGATGTTTTTAGCCTCCCGGAATCCACTTAAAACAGTTGATCTAAATCTCATTACACCTCATTCATAAATGTAGCCCGTAGAGCTCAAAAACCTACCAAACCTAGATCGTTAAAACCCATTACATCACAGTTCTCATTTCATACTTTATACAGTGATTAATATATTTAAAAAATATATATTCTAAATTTAAATTTTACCAATTTTTACTAAATCTTTCTGTGATTTTAAATTTAAGACATTCAAATTGACTTCGCGCATTTCTAGAAAAAGTTAACAAATTCTATTGAATAAGAATATATTTCTTCGCTTCATTCACAAGAATTCATATCTGTAGCTTAAAAATATAGAGCAAGTGAAGCTGTCAAACGAAACACAAACACTAGATGGCTAATATGTTTTTCATATCGACTACTGTTTCGTCGTTATTTGAAATTCTGTTGATGATTCGGCACTTTAGTTTACACGGTTTTACGATATGCTGATAAAACAAACATAAATAAGCCGAGAAACTTGGCAAGTCGTCAAATTAAAGTGAAATATCTGCCCCATTCGTGTCTTAGTAAATGTCTTTCAAGAATGAAACACGAAAATAATATTTTAAATCCCTATCAGATTTTATACGACTGTTTGTGTCTTCAGTAATCTACAAGCAGTGAAATGTCGTTATACTCATAAATTAAAGGTTTAACACAACAAAGTATATAGTAGTAATTCACAAAATAAAAATTTGCTTTGGTTTAGCATTTGAGGCTGTCATTAAATAATATTAACTAAATACACAAAAACTAAATAAAAGATTTATTTGATTTTTTTATATATTGCTCCCAAAACGATTTAAAAATATTCCAGAAAAGCAAGTTTAGTATGTAAAAATCTTTATCGAATTTAGCATCATCCCGTTATTAGGAGCTGTTTGAATTTTTAAAAACCAAAGTATAATTTTTAAAACTTGCAGTGCATATCTAAATGTATGATGTATATATAAATTTTGATATGCATGTCTCTTAATGGCAATAATAACAAGGGTAATGTAGTTTAAATTTACCTTTTTTTATTTTTGCCTATTGTCATTTTCTGCTCAGTGTTAGAAATATCAGGATTAGAGGGTTCAGCCCATTCAATCCATTGGACCTACCGCCTTGGCGTATTCAAAGCAGTTGGGGAATCTTTTCTATTATTCTAAAACTCAAATAATTAACGGTTTTGTTTTCACCTTAGTTCTTTGCATTGATATTATTATGTCGTGTTATTTGACTGATAATAAACATCACTTTAAAATACATATATGCGTGTGTGTGTGTAATCAAGGTATTATACAACTGGTGGACAAGGTGAAGCCTAATCAGCAATCAGTAATAACGGACGATGCAGTCTGGGCACATTGAAGAGAATGGCACAAGTCAAATTAAAACTTTATTTTAGAGCTGCAGACATCTATACTAGTCAACGACAGACAAGAAAAAGATACAAAAATCATTCTACTCGAATAGAGATGCACCCAAGAGCGAAGACAGAAAGAATTTTCCCAAGGGTCAAGAAACTTATTCAGCGAATTTAGGTGTTAAGATCAGGAGCCATTTGCCGATAGATGGAAAACGTGTTGAATAGACAAAAATTTTATATCTATAGAACGGAAAGCTTTGGGAACTGTATCGAAATAATTTAAGTCACGGACACTCCTTTGTTTAAGATATTTAGAGGCTGGGAAAAAGATTGTCAGGAGTTAGAATGGGAGAGAGGACGTTTTTGAGGAAGTATTACAGTTAAATAATTTTGATATATTTACACATACACACACACACACACACATATATATATAATATATATATATATATATATATATATATATATATATATATATATATATATATATATATATATATATATATATATATATATATATATACATACATATATTTATATTAGGTTCTTGTATGTATATAAAAGACAAATACTTTTAAAATAGTTAAAAAAAGAAGTTGAATAAGAATGTTCTCAAAAACTATTTTTTCTTTATAATGTATCTGCATAATATCTAATCAGTCATTTTGATCTATAGTTATGCTAAGTTAGAACATTCCGGAATACTTCATATCAATCATACCACAAAAAACAGCACATATCTAGAAACACGTAAGAACCGCATGCTTCATTTGCTGAGTGCTAGAGGATCTACGTCTGATGGATTATAAATGCATTTCTTTCCGGACTGTTCCTAGATACACAGAAATTTACAAACAAAAATTCTTTTTCCGGCAGGCACGCAATACCGTGATTATGAAAGGCAAAATCAAGATGGTAATAGAAGGAAATCTTTAGAAGTTCTTTTCTTACATAAGCATATTTCAGATTAACTTGATGAGCTAGGATGTACAATGACAATCTCGGATTCCTTTACTCATTAAGGTACAAATTGGGAGTACTAGAAAGGAAAATGATGATAAAATATTTAAATTGTATCTAGTAGTTGTTGATTAATTCAGAGGATATTATTCATTTTCCTTTTCAGAATTGTTTTTACCGTTTGTTGTTTCAGAGAAGATAGTCTGAAAAGTCCGTAATTGCACAGTTTGAATTTTTATTGTGAGGCATTGGTTATAATATTAAACTCTCATTAACCGTAATTCATAAATAGTATATATATATTAATTATATATTACCATAAATAATTTATTACCATAAATAGTATATCTTATATACATAAAGTTATTTTCACTATTTTTGTGAAACAATTTTGGGAATCAAACTATTACATATAATAATCTATTTTATTATATGGCATAATATTAATATTTTTTCAATTTTGGGTTCCATGAATTTTAATATTTTACTCCTCAATGATAATTTTATTAAAATTTCTTTTATTTTGAAACCTTAGGAAGGGTTATGTAGAATTGTAATTTCTAATGAGTAATTGAATATTGGAGATTCTGTCCAATTTTATTCCATTTGATTTGCTCCATACTGATATGGCATAATATTAATAATCTTTAGAATTTTGCGTTCCATAAATTTTCATATTGTTTTCCCCAACGATAATTTTATTAAAATTTCTTTTATTTTGAAACCTTAGAAAGGGCTATGTAGAATGATAAATTCTAATGAGTAATTCCATGTTGGAGATTCTGTTCAATTTTATTCCATTTGATTTGTTCCTTATTGATATGACTTAATATTAATAATATTTAGAATTTTGCATTCCATGAATTTTCATATCGTTTTTCTCAACAATAATGTTATTAAAATTTCTTTTATTTTTAATCCTGAGAACGGGTTGTCTACAATGGTAATTTCTAATGAGTAATTCGATGTTGGAGATTCTGTTCAATTTCATTCCATTTGATTTGTTCCATATTGATATTACATAATATTAATAATGTTTAGAATTTTGCGTTCCATGAATTTTCGTATTGTTTTCCTCAACGATAACTTTATTAAAATTTCTTTTATTTTAACTCTCGAGAACGGGTTATGTAGAATGGTAATTTCTAATGAGTAATTCCATATTGGAGATTCTGTAAAATTTAATTCCAGTTGATTTGTCCACACTGATATGACATAATATCAATAATCTTTAGAATTTTGCGTTCCATGAATTTTCATATTGTTTTCCTCAAAGAAAATTATATTAAAATTTCTTTTATTTTCAATCCCGAGAACGGGTTATCTACAATGATAATTTCTAATGAGTAATTCAATGTTAGATATTCTGTTCAATTTTATTCGTCATGAGAACAATGTTCTTTACATATTTCCTACCTTTAAGGTCTTATTACACGTCAGTATGTATGTATTACTTTATAATTCATTTTACTGGTGATGAATTATTGTGTTACAGCGAAAAATATTATTTCTTTTTTAATGCATGTTAATTTTTGACTAGGCCTTTAATTGTTGTCAAATGCTGACGTGTAATAGGTCTCTATGTCTCAAAGAGAGACAATATTTAATGAAACAGACTTATTTTGCATGTTTTCTAGTTTTATTAAATAAATAGAACGAACATCTGATATAACTGAGCCCTCCCCTCAGTAATTCTAACCCTGCCTTAAAACAGCTAATCCATCTTTGCCACTTTACGAATACTATAGTTATGATACATTTCATGCTTCGTTAAAATTATCTATCTCTAAGTAGACATGACACATGAAAACAATAGAGATCATTTTTAATAAAATACAGTAAAACAGTTTTAAGATATTACAATACTCTTCAGATTGCTAATATTTTATTTTACGTCGTAACTGAACTTTAGTGTAATAGAAATTTATCATATTTCCAGGCAAAATTATGTTGAAAATTCATTGTCTCTGTAATAGATGATGAGAACTGTCAACATAAATATATAAAATGTATAATTTAATTTTCTTTAAGTATAATATATACAGATACTTTCGTTGATATCGCTTTACTATGTTTATAAAAATTTACAAGAATTAGATTCAATATTTCTAATCTAGTTTCGTAAAAACACACAATTTTGAGTAAATTATTTACATTTTTACAAGGAAAATGCTTAGGAGGTTTAATTTTGAGAAAAAATGTAACTTATGATCTCTAAATAAAAATATGAAATTCGGTGGGAAAATTAATGAAAAAAAATTATTATAAGAAATATGTATATTTAATATTAAATTTCAGACTTCCAACATAATCAAGGTATAACTAGAATAATTATTGCAATTTTTAGGCACAATTGTCCAGTTATAAAAATAAGGCGTTTGTGTTTCGTTGACTGCTTTATAATTTTTTTAAATGAATTTATTTATAAAATAATATCGTACATCATGTTTCTTCTTTATTCAAACTAGTTCTGATTTCCCACAACTGAACAGTTGGGAAAGCTCTGAAAACATGCCAATAGTGTCAATTGGAACTGTTACAGGACATCGAACCTCTTCATTGTTATGTACAGATGAGATATTGTAGCCAAATTTGGCGACATTTTTGAGCGTTTTGCCAGGTAATGACTGTTTATCTTTTATTTCCCTGACATGTTTATTAAAATGTGTGTATATTTATGTATTTATAAGTGTTGTAATAAGTTGTTGTAACAATATGGGAGGGGTAAAGGGGGAACCCCTCTCAAAAATTTTAAATTAGTCTTAAAGAATTTTGTAATATCTTTGGTTTTTTTAAAATCCATGTGTTGTCGTCCAAGTTTTTTTCTTCGTTATCTTTCAGAAAACGTCATTTTCTGTCTCCATTTTCGTTCAAAACTTACTTATAAATTACGTTACTTATAAACTTTTGTAGAATTATTGTAATATATTTGGTTTCTTAAAAGCCATATGGTACCATTCATGTCTTTTTCTTGGTGATTCTACAAAAAACTCCATTTTCTGCCGCTATATTTGTTTGGCGACTTTTAAAAATGGTTTTGTTTGCCAAAATCACCAAGAAAAAAAAACATGGCGACCGAAAGAGAGTAGATATCTGTTCCTGAACCTAATCACAGGGTTAAGCAGTTAAGAATTATCTGAGAACTATGCAACAGTTTCTTTTTTGTTGAATAATTATGAATGGACTAACAACAAGCTAGGAATTTCATCAAGAGATTTTTTATGACACTCTTTCATTTAAACTCGTTTTGATTCTAAAAAGTTAGCTATTGCTAAAGAACTGATAAACCGTCAACAGTCTTTTTTCGATTATTTAAAAAACACCGTGTCTTTCCTTTAAAACAATCTATTTTTATCTCTACAGATTAACAGTTGAGTAGTACCTTATAACATGTAAATGGCTTTTTCCAGAGTTCGAATTCAAATATTCCACAAAGTGTTCAGCGTAGAACTAATGTATTACTGTTTAGAGAAAGGTTTGGTTTGGTTTGAAGCTCTACGGTCTACTGTTTTGCACACTAGGGCTAATGAGATCAAGACCTACTACTTAAAGCCGATTCCGAACAGCTACGAACAACCATGCCATAGCGGGATTCGAACCCATGAACTCTGGTACCATAGGTCAGCACCCTAGCCGATCGGCCATTGTCTGGCATGTGATTAGCGGACTATCACACACTGTTGTGAATAATGGTTTTCAAAGCAAGTAAGTTTATAAAATCCCTTGATGCAGCCGTAAATATCTCAGCCGTATCTGAGAATAATGGAGTGTCAATTGGTTTAAATCTTTTTACCAGTCTGGTAAATATAACCCTGGCATAAATGCTAATTTTCTGTCCCGTGGTAACATTTTTAAACTGTCCGGGTAAAACAATTTCGCTTCTCCAATAACCGACTATCAGCGCCCTAACCAATTCGTTTAGAAAAAGATATGTACATAATTAGAAAAAAATGATTTAATGCTTATATATAAACCAGTAATAATAGTTACTATTTATACATAATTTCTTACATACCTGTATACATTTTTTACTAGTTTAATGTCTCAATTACTCTAACTGAACACTGCTACCAGAATATGGGAAAAACCTTCAAATTGTTTATTATTTAAAATGATAAACTATTGAAAATGACTTCTATTCTGTTATATAAAGAAATACCCTCATAACACATTTTAATATGTATAGATTCGAGGGGAAAAAAGAACAGATAAATGCAAAGATAATATTGATTGATAAAAAATTAACCAGGTAATAAATGTTAGCATCTGTTAATTATAAAAGTTTCATTAATTCATGCGTTAATTATTTACAATTTGTTATAACTTTTAAGACATACATTATTCTCTACTTCTAAATATCCTTCTCAAATATTTCCCTTAAAAAGTTTTGCTACAAATTTATTTATGTAATATGTTTAAATGAAGGGATTTGTTTATACATTTTACGTTCCTTTTCACTGGAATTCGAAATAACTTTTTGAAGTAACTCAAGATATTTGTAACCTTGAAAGTCCTCTAGATTTCTTTATCTTTTATATATCTAAGAATCGAAAAATACCACATTCGTATCTGTCAAGTATAGCATTGACGGAAAATGTCGAAAGAGAACATAAAAATACCAATGGTGTAAAGTAGGGTTTCGTCTTACAACTGCGATCTGTTTATATATCTAAAATTCTTATCCTTTACATGCATTTATTTATCTGTCTTTTTGTCTCTATGTTCCCTGTCTATTTCGAAAATTCTCAAATTCTGTAACACTGTTGGAATTTTTACAACTATGTATATTTTAATTTTAAAAGTTATATATTTCTTTATCTATCTATCGTCTAAATCTAGCATTCTCTAACTACGTATTATATATTCTTTATATTTTTGTTTATTTTTTAAACTATACTTTTAGTACTATATTAATCACACATTACTTTAACTAGATATGCATTTATTTTAAATTATGCAATTTCTTTTCACTTTATCTACTTTTCGACCTATTGTTCACAAAAAAATTTTTCCATATTATTGTGGGCAAATGGAAAATATTATAGTAACATTATTTTTATGAAACTTAAAACGTGCGAAACAAATTTATGCATGGGGAAATATCTGCACATATCAATAATATAACTAATTATTTTGCTGTGAATGTTTCTGATATCTGGATGGTTTGTTAGAACATGATTTGTGCGAATAAAATCATTTAACCTTAAATAATATTCATCATGTCAACATATGTAAGTAGGGTGATTATAAATTATTCGAATTCGATTTGGTAAACAATCCTGTTTATAAAACATATTTTTTATAAAAGTGTTAATTAAGCTAATTTATATTAAGTACAATACATTTACATGATTGTATTCGTAAACTACTTTAACATAATCAAAATTTCAATTCATAGAGTTAATATATTATATGTAAATTATATCTTTCTTCTCAATAAAATAATATATTTTATGTTTAACTATCTAGCGTCTAGATAATGTCTAGATTCTAGACTTTACATGGCAATTTGTTTTGTGAACTACATGGGGAATGACAATTTTATATCTGATAAATTACAAAAACAAAAACCAGAATTATTGATCAGATCTATATATGAAAACCAGATCTATTGACAAATTTAAGCAAATAGGCATTTATAAAGGATAACTCATAGTATCCAGTAAATATTTCAAGTTTTATTTTACAAGAAATATGAATGGTTCTCAATTACATAAGCTAAATGCCTTGGAATTTAAAATCTAATTGAGAACATGCTTACTTTCATCTTTTGCAGTTTAATTTACGTTACTTTATTTTGTTTATGCATTATTCCAACATCGAACTCTTTATCATAGAATAATTATTGATAATTATGGTGGCTCATCTTTTTATAATATCGTAATGAATAGTTGATTAAAAAACTTGATATCTCTGCTATCATTGGAAAACCGAAGGCATACCATCTTGCATCAACCCCGGCTAGACAGATCGAGTTTGTATAACCTGCCCTATGAATGAGCAAGATATCGAGATCGTCGGAAAAGTTATACCCTCAGTGCAATGAGCAAAGTATGAAGAAAACAATATATGTAATTGTAAATATACAATTGTTTTAATGGTCCCTGAAGCTATATTCTCTGATGAGATGACACTAGTCTTGCAGTACCTACTTAATAAATTACATTAATTTTATTAGCCAAATTGTAACAAATATAGCATAAAGATTTTTAATTATGTGTAAATTACAAGCCAAATATTAAATTGAATTGTCGCCAGTGGTTAGTCGTGAATTATTTATGTCTATTTGCTTAAGTTCATCAATAGATCTGGTTTATAGTTTCCCATGTCCTGTACTAGAAAATTGCGTTCTTAGTCTTTTATTAATCTTTCACACAACATGACTTTATAGATATATTTCAGAACAAAGTTTTTATCTTCCGTTATACAGTAGATTTAAAGTATTATTTTATAATAAATATTGATGGTTACCTATTATCTACAGTTTTATAATCTAAAATTTTGATGGAATAGTTAATATTCATAATTTGATCTTTTTCAGTTTAATTAATATATTTTTCAAGCATCGAAATGATGATTATTTAACCACTCAACATCTTATAAAATTACAATTTAAAATCTTATTATAAACTCTATTATGAGTCACAACTCGATAGAGTTATGAATACTAGTAATAATACATATTCAGAAAATCCTCTATAAAATCTAAATCCAATACTATGTTTGAAAAAACATTTTATTGTATTTGAAATCTTTAAAACTTTCCGACAAAACAAGGTATGTTTCATAACTACAGTTATTTTATCGAAAAACATTTATTTTCGAATACACTCTTGTTCATATGTAGGTTGTATTTTATTGGAACAACGAATTTAGCAAGTACATTCTATAAGTCGTACGGGCGGCTAGTTGGATCGATAAAACTATGAAATTTTAAATTGTTGTATGATGCCTTACAGGGATTTATGTGAGCATAAAATCGATTCATGACTGCTATTGTTACTGTCTCAAAACAGATGTTTTCCATGCGGATTTAATGGATAAAATTACTTTGGCGTACATGGTTTAATGCTGAAATAACTTATGCAATTTATTGAAATTCAAATGAGAAAGGATGTAATAACAAATAATCCATGATGAATTTTATGATATAGTTTGCGTAATCAAATTAAGTTTCAGCGTGATCAAATGAAATATATTTTATTATGGGATTTAGATTTTATTAAAAGCTGCAGTGACGTTCGAATACCGACTAAGGAAGAGGAACTATGACGAGTTACGAATTAGCAGGGGTAACAAACATTACAACAAATTTGAGATATATCTATTCAGATATAATCATTTAATATGTTTTTGAATATACCTTAAAAGCAATATACAGTAGAAATATATTATAATACCGCTTGGCCATAATTAAACTGACAGTACTCACAGTGTTCTGTAGCGCGATCTATTTGCGAGAATGACTCAGCATTTAGTTAGAAGAATATTCCCCTAGCGGTAACTTTTGAAACTAAATTTTTTTTCCGGAATCCTTCGTCTCCCGTTTTGTTTAATCTTCCTACAAAATGTGGCGTCATTCTCGCAAATAGATCGAGCTGCAGAACACTGTGAGCACTGTCAGTTTAATTATTGCCACCCGGTATGTATATTAAACCTAATTAATATTTTAATATATATGAAAATGTATATTGAAAATAAATATATATAACCGATGAAAATATCTTTCACCGATTACACGGGAAATCGGATCTTATTATTTAAATTACCCGGGTGTAACAGAGAGTTACACTTTAACAACGCCAATGCGAATCTGACCTAGAGGCGAAAATGATATGAGCAACACTCCTTCGAGCCCATTGGTCAGGAGGGGTTGCTAAACTTCTGCGGTCTAGACAAAGCTGTCCAATGAACTTTTTCGAAGAGATCTGCGGTCCCCTTCAAAAGAGAGCAAAGTAGAAGGTGTCTGCAGCTTAATATCTTTTACTGCAGTTTTAACACCATATTCTTTTTAAGACCAAGACGCCATGTTGGGCAGATCTTCGATCGAGTGTAGTCCCTTTGCCATGATGATCTTATTAGCATTTTTATTTCCTATTTACACCTTTATTTATATTCAAAATTTAAAAAAAAATTCAGCACGAAGAATTAGTTTTTAATTTGAATTCGTAATTTTTCACGGGGACTCCACTTGTACGTACGGCTGTTCTAAAAGCTCAGTCGGTCTTCACCTTAACACCGGACTTACAGGTCATAAAGAATTATTAGGTAATCCCTAGGTTCCTAGGTCCTAGGTACAGCCATTAAAGTCCAACGTTGTGGAATTGTAAATTTATTAAGAATACAAATGAACAGATCGACTGTCACTCTTTACAAGGCAAGAAGTTTTCATCGCATGCTAAAATAAAAATAAATCTTTGAGTGATTTTTTTTCACCCAGAGACTGAGATTACGTCATATTGTTCTCAGTAGACTTTAGAATATTCAGTTTTGGTAGGGAGTGAAAAGTCAATTTTAATAATTTTAATTAGTACGAAAACCACAGAGGTAACAATTTACTTATTGGAGAAGCAAAATTGTTTTACTAGGATAGTTTAAAAATGTTACCACTTTACAGAAAATTAGCATTTATGCCAGGATTTTACCAGACTGGTAAAAGAATATAAAACGACTGACACTCTATTATTCTGAGTTACGTCTGGGAAATTTATAGCTGAATCAAGGAATTTTGATAAACTTACTTGCTTTGAAAGCCCCGTGTGCACAACAGTGTGTGATAGTCCTCTAAACACATTTTGGCACAAATTCTGTTTTCTTCAAGACTCATTTGGGCCCTCACGCTTGAGCCATTCATTAGGGAATCAAATATTAAATTATTAGTACTTTGATCAGGAATCGAAACCGTTCTAAATGGTAATAATTTTCTCCTTATTGAAAATGCAGTAGCTTAATTGGATTTATTATAATCTTCCCTCAACATATCAAAACTCAGAAAAATTAACTTTCAATTGTTTAATTCTTTAATAATTTCAAATTTCTTTTTACTGCTCTTTAATTCATGTTTCAGAACCACTTGATAATTAAGCACTAATATTTGTTTCGAAAATAAGTAATTAACTGTGGCTATCGAACAAAGAAATGAAAAGAAATATTCATGTCAAAACTATTTTGAGATATAAAAATACAACTCCAAAAGGAAATGGGTTAAATCGATGTAGGTATAGAGAAACTCTCTACAAACCATTAATAGCATTATCTTAAATCTTGTGTTATAAAAAGTAAAACAATTCAATGGCATTTAGAGAAGATTAATTTTATTCAAATCCTTAACTAATAAATCATCTCTTAGATATTAGCTTTCTTAAATATTCGGAAATATCGGTTTACTATAATACTTTATTCACAAATAGGTAACATTTCCCTCTAAACCGTTTATTTTTTAAACGCTTTCGAGCATTCTCTTCCAACTGCTGCTTAGAACAATTCGCGCATAACTGTTAATGCTATTTGAGTAAATCATAATCTCGTTTACTTTCTAAATCAACCAAAATTTGTTTGGAATTTTATTGGAAAACAATTGAACTCAAGATCGGGATAATGACACTTTAATGTGCTAGTATTATCTTAAGTAGTGTCATTACGCTACATATGTAGAGAATAATTTATTTCCCTGTTTTATTTTGCTTAAGTAATTTTGTTTTTTCTTCTCCTTTCTTCCGTTTCATAATAAAGAATTAATTTCATAATGACTTTACTGCTCAAGGTCTTTGGATATTTTATTTGCGACTGATTTTCTTAGTTAAAATTATTCTTGATTTTAATTTATTTTTCAAATTAATATTAATGTGTTTTTTTAATTTTTATTCACACAATTTATGAAATAAATTTGCTTTATTTTGGACAATTGGGATTTATTATTATTATTATTTCCATTAATGATATATACGTAAAAAATTAATGTCAACGTTATTAAAAATTGTTACTTATGGAAGTCATAGATTATAGAAATATTAGGTAGGAAAATTATATTAACTTTTTTAATCGTAAAAATCATATTCAATGCGTTTTCAATTTAATAAACCAAACTTTGGTCGTACGGGATATTGTCATGCAGCTGGTAGTCAGTGTGAACTCTGGCTGCTAACATGCTTATTCCTGCTAATTCGAAATCAGTTTTAACAATCTTTACAGTCTCTTTACTCCTTTTTTTTTACATACTTTTGTACTCTTATATCGAGTGTGACACGAACTCAGTTTTTATCTCAAGAGTTCAGAGTCTCATGACATTTTTTCAAATCCAAATCAAAACGTATACCGCACAGATTACCGACGCCAGATCTGCACATTTAAAAGCGTCGAATTAATAATTTGATTGCATTTTTTAATGCCTGTCAATTATTCAAAATGTCCTTTTTTATTTGATGTGAATTTTAAAAAAGTACTTATAAGTTTGGTAGTTGCTAATAGCAAAATGGAAAAAAAAAATGGTAGTGCAAAGGATTCAAAAACAGGCAGTTTCCCTAGAGTTAATAGAGAATTTGAGAACGAAGAGTGACTGAGAATTTTTAGTATTATTATTATACTCTTTATTTTAGATATCACACATTCAAAGCATACGAAAAATACTAATTATGGCAAAAGTAAGTTACTTTGTACTTTTGTAGTGTATAAATATTAATTTTGGAATAAAAAATTTAGTAAATTTGTGGGGAGGAAAATCTCGAGGCTTGTAAATAAAATCGGTACTATGCTTAATTTTCACTACCATCAAGACTGAGTTCTAGAAAAACTATAGCTTAATCAACATCGGTCCATAGATTCCTTCTATCTACGAGGCTAATGTAGTGTAACGCCTTGCGACAGATTTAAAAAGGACCAAAATATTTTGTAGTAGTTTCCTTTAATGACAACAATATTTTATATTCAATAGACGTAGATGGGAATCTTATACACAATCCGTCAGAGTTGTCAGGTGTTTGCTACTTTTATAGTTGTCGATCAAAATCATAAGATTTTGATCGACATTTCATAATGCTTCAATCCTTGCCCATGAATTTGCTTTTTCAGTAATAAATCAACGGGAATTATGCCAAATACCTAATAGTTATATTTTTCACAAAACATAATATTACACTTCTGTTTAACCTTCCGAGTGGAACACATCGAGAAAAAAAAAGTCTCCAAAATATACCCTAAAGTTTAACTTTGTCAGTAGCCAAAGCGTTCTATGATTTTTCCTTGACTCTTTGTCGACTAGAATGGAATATGGAAAACCAACCTTCGTTATTGTCTCTTTACTTCCGGTTATAAATAGATATATAAATAGATATTATAGATTGCTAATTTTTAATACAAAGCTCGTCGAGTCTCGAAGATCATTCCATAAGAAATAATGGATTCTAAAAGTACAAATAAAAATATTCTTTGAGAGACTTGATTATATATTTTTTTACGAAAGTCATCCAAGATATTTAAGTGGTGCAATTAGAGATAAATCTGTTACTGCAAACGAAATACTTCGAAATAGAGATTTACAAAGCCATGAAAAGCTATCAGCGTCTTTGTGCCTCAGGGGATAGGGGTGCGTTCCTCAATAAACGTCAGTCAAAGAGGGGTGTAGTTTCTAAACAATCAACCTGACCTTCCTACCGCAAAACTCCATAGGGGAAAGCACTGGCAGAAATGTACATTACATCCATTTTCGGAACGTTTTTGGAAGTCGAAAATTGTACTTTTTAAGACTTCATCGGGTTGGCGGAATTGTACGTGTGAACCACTTAGAGTTTTAAACAAGGCAGCAAATGAATCTTTTAATATAAAGCTTTTATCTTTTATAAATAACTCATATTTCAATTGACATGGCAGATCATTGCTAACGGAGATGAGTTGTAAAATTAAAAAATGTTAGATTTTCATATTTTTTCAACAGTACAATGTCCCATAACTGTTAGGATTTACAATATTTATCAATGCATGCTCGGAAAAATCATTCAAATATTAATGGTATAATACGTATTTCATGTTTCTTTTAATTTCATTGAAATGTATCTCATGTATATCTTAGTACTCCAAACATTAAGAGAACCTTAATTTACTATAAAATTTAAGATATTTTTTACTACTAAGCGTATAAACAAAGGACAGAAATATACCTCAATCAGTATTACAGAACAGTTCGACTTTATTCATTTTTCTTTCAACTAAATCTCCAATTTACCATTATCTAGTTGAATTTATAAAATTCTGAAAAAAAATTCTTTTATTTTTTCTGTGGTTGTTGTTATACTTGAGTTTTAAGAATAAATAAAGTCAACGGGGATTTCATTTAATAATATCTTTTCGACGGTGAATTTCTACTTAGGATTTCTCGTTTACTTATTTCCCCCGTGATCCTATTATATACGAGTACCAGGTGTAAAACTATGTGTATTCTGAAATTTTACTTGAATAACGCTGTGAGGTAAACAAATTTTGAAGACTCCTGTCAGAAAGCTTCTATAACACCAAATACTTTGTATGAATCGTGCAGAATATCATCAAATATATGAGAAATATATCTGTAATATATTAAAAATTTATTCTAACAAGTAACTTATACCTTACAACAAAATGAAAATATAGTTTTTATCCAAATAGCAGTGTTTCATCCTTTCCCCAAGAATAAATGGCATTCATTTGCAATTTTTATTTAAATTTCAACCATTTATCCTTCCGGACATCCACATTTCTTTGATTACGTCGGACGAATTCCTTGCTATCCAACAATTTTAGCACTGTGAGAGAGCTGGAATAGAATAATATTTTATGGTAATAACCGATTGAAGGGTTAATATTTTTGCCATTTTGGTAGACAATTCTACTTTGTAAAGACATACAGTGAGTTCCAACTACATTTCGAAATTGATAAAACTAGATATGATTTTAGTGGATCTCTACCATGAAGTTTTCAGATTTGGGTTAAATGACGGATTGAGTCTGTAATTTCTTTTATCAAATCTAGCTCCGTGAAAATACTGAACTATTAATTTTATTTGCAGGAATTGCAATTTTCAAGGCATATTGTAGGCATAATTAGTAATCCGGCAAGATGACTTTTCTAAATACTATTGTTTCTTACATTTTAAAATCTGATGCAAATTGTAAACACCATTTAAAATTGGCAAACAGAGTTTGAAGTTGAAATCTTAATATAAATATTTTACAGGAAAAAGTGTGTTTCTTAATTATTTAAATATGAATTCCTATGGTGAAACATTGATAGATTTGAAGCTAAATAGTAACAAGCAGAAGTGCCACGTGAGCTATAAATGTCACGTGTGCTAGTATCGAAGCTATGGAAACAGTTTTAGAAAACTGATACTATCACTAGATGAACTTGATTAAAAGTCATAAAACCTTCCTAGAATTGCTCAGTGAATTCGAATTATACGGCATTGTACGGGTATGATTTTTGGTATCCCTCTCAAGACCTTTCCTCTACGTCTGAAATAAAGATGTTGAGACAAACAGTGTACAGACAGTTAGATAAAATGGGTACTCACACTCGGAGACCAGCTGTGTATATTCCTCTCATGAAGTTTTACAAGATAGTCCGTTTATCCTGGAGTGTTATACACCATTTCTGTACAGAGGATTGGCGTCTTGTCCTTTTCAATAAAAAGTCGAGATTCAGCCCACAAATATGTTTCCTACGAGCTTTCACCTTGAGAGAACCTGAATAACGCTATCCTCCTGCAAACATCAGAGAAATCGAAAAGCTATGGAAGATAAATTTTTGTATGGGGAAGGTCGTATTTAGGTCCAGCGTTCTATGCTCCATATCTTCTATACTGTACTGTGAATGAGAACGCTACAGGTATGAGACTCTCGAATCTTAAACAGTGGAAGTACCTCCTTGTCTACAGGTGTTACGCATGGTAGTTTCCACATTATAGTATTACTTTTAGATAACGGTTAATATAAATAGGAGGATTATGCTATATGTCCCAAATCTTCGGAGAATCTCTGAGCGGCGTCAAATGAACTGTGCCATAGGGGTTGGGAGGTTTGCATATCTATGTGGGACTATTTCTAGCTATTTCAAGACATCACTTCTGTGACTTTGTTAAGTCTTTACATCTTTAAATACCATACACAACAGTTGCTTTGAAAAAAAAACCACGCATCTTGTATGTGGAGGGATCATGTTATTCGTGCGAAATCTGCTTTATACTTTCTTTTTCGGGTACAGTGGTATATGAATGCTACAGATTTGAATTATTGAATCCTGCATACGGGATTGTTGAGAACAGGTGAGAGAGAAATTCGTTTTTCTGGACGACAAATTTTATATAAGGAGAAACTATACTGATATACACTTGTCAAATGTTATCTATTAGAAGAGTTTAATTACTCTATGGAGTGGACAGCGAAATCTTTAGACCTTTATTACACAATATGCTTATGAGATGTTCTTGAAATGGGCATCGTGCTTTCCTATCCACAACACCCTCCAAGGACACTTACGGCTTGACTGTTTTAGAAGAAGGTAAACTGCTGCCAAAATCTTTAATCCAAAATCTCATTATAGGTATAACATGGTATCTCATTATAAGTGTAAGTGCCGACGTGATGCTTGTATAGTTTTACTAAATGGTCACACTTCGTCGACACATTAAATAAAGTGTTCAGATTGAGAAATAAATTTTGACAAATAAATGCTCGCACAGAGATTATATAAAAATAAGGGATAACAAAGGAAGTTTTTTCAAATAATATAGAAAATGTTTCTTCGGTATAGGATTGCTAAATATGTTACAGAATGTTGTCAAATTTAAAAAACATAAATTAGAATAAAAAAAAATCATTACACACAGAAAGAAGCGTCACACACATATAAACAGGGGTGACTAAAATTATTTAAACATTGAAATAAATTTTTAGCATGACCAATACCGAAGGTAAAATCCGATGACATTTAAAAGAGCTTTCTGTCTCACATAAAGTTTTATACAGTTCTGGCTGGTGTCTTATAACCTTCTTTCTGTAAGATATCTGCAAGTGAAGGAAGATGGAAGTCGATAGCAAAGATTTAACGTCCACTACACTGTAGACTTTAAAGTCTCAAAAGTACTGAGCACTGATAAGTATAGTGACTAGGACATAGTCAATATAAACTTATATGTTCACAAATCCATTACCTATCGTCGTTCACGATTTGATCAGTATGAACGGAACTCTGTCATTTTGTAACACAACATCATAATTGGAGAATCAAAGATGTACCATAGGAGAGACATAGTAAGCCAAGATTGTGATATAAACTTCGACAGCTAATTATATATTTCCAATTACTCATGGAACTAGTGAAATACCATCATATGGCTGCTAAAACTATGACTGAACCACTATCGAGTGGAATTCTTGAAAGCAAGGAGTGTCCATGATAATATTGGAAAGACATTCACCAGACTTAAACTAAGCTAGAAGCTGTAAACTGTGTGGAACATGACTCATTCTAACAAGCGAATGACTTCCTATGATCCATTCTATAATTTTATGGCTTCGGTACCAAGTTTTCTTGTCATATCCATTTGCATTACTGAGATTTTTTAAGACTGGAGCTCCACAAAACACACCAGAAAGGATACCTCTTTTCATTGTTTTGTGCTCGTAGTATATATAAACCATATATTTAGTTCAGCAATAACATATGAATCTTATGCCTTTTAATTTTTTTCACAACATTCATCAATTACTTTATTACTGTCTTCAAAATTTTTATAATTTACAAGTTTTTAAAATACAGTAAAATCAAACTTGTTTTTTTTAATTAGTAGTATACCTATTTAGAATGCAAACGAAAAAACATTTATTTTTCTACTACATATTGGAGAATACCATAAGTAAGTCATGAAGTTTAATTTCGTATTTCCTATGATTTTTATGTCATTAATTTTGAAATTTTAATTCATTAAAATAAATGATTGAATATTTATATTGACTGTTGTGCATCATCTTGATACAATATATTTTCAGCTTTGAAATTTTGAAATAAAAATACACTGTTTGGATACATGATCAAAATTACATATTTCATTATGTATGTTTCTCCATATGCGTAATAAATATTTTTAACAACGTAATATTCTTTTTCTTTGTAAGAATATACTGTTTTCATAATTATCATTATTTAAAATTGATTCTACCTTTAAATAAGAAAATTATTGAAGCAAAATCTGAGCTTTAATGCATTTTTCTCTCTTTTGAGATAATTTTTGTATTTTTAATAAAATTAAAATGCCTATTTCCTCGTTTCATTTATTCTACTTCTACAGCTTTTTATATTACTTTAATCAAAAACTAGTATTATTCAGTAAGATGAATGAATAAGGAAAGAAAATTTTAATTAACTTTTGCATCTATGCATAGAATATTTCCGGAGTATTTCATTTTTTATTAATTGGTTCGGGAAAGTAAATTTTGACTTAATCTCTTTCCAGTGTATATAATACTGAAATTTAAATGCATAATTAAACTATAAAAATGATTTATTTTGAAAAAAAGGAAGCAAATGGAAGTTTAAACGGAATGAGGTAATGGAAATTGAAATTTCAAGATTCTTTCTGATTTCTAGTTTTTTTAATCGTCGGATATTATTTTAATATTTGAAACTATGGCGTATAATAAAAAAAGTACTATCAGCTGAGTTTTTGCTTGATTTTAAAATATAATGGCACTGACAAAGAAAACATACTGAATTATTTTATTTACTAATAGGTTTCACTCCATACATTCTTAATTCCATTTCGAGCAGAGTGTCTGCGTTTCACTTCATAACAGATCATATACACTGAGTTTTATTTTACTTTATGAAACGTGTTTTATAATTAAGTTTTATATTTCAATGAGTATTTTTTCACGTGATTTGATTCTATCTGATGGTCATGATTCATAAATATAGCTCTAGCTTGAAATCTCCATTCAAATACAATTTTTCTAATTATTGGTATGTTAATTTTTTCCCATTTCTCTTTTACTGTTTCCGTTTAATGTTCTTGAATACCATTATCGCAAAACATATTCTACAGATCCGAAAGGGAAAAAGTCCATTTTAAGTTTCAGGAGATATTAAAATTATTTTACTTACTAGATAAGATACACTTAAGTATTGTTTCTACATCTTTCTATATGAAATTGATGGCAGGTGATTAAGACGTGTGACCAGAGGCTAAGTCCATATTATTCTATGATTTCTTCTCAAAAATCTGTTCCGAAGTAATCTGCTGATAGTAAATCGAATTGATATTGTCTTTATTTAAGACTCTTTTCAGTTTTACTTTGCCATTGATATAATATTTTGCATTATCACGAATCATTTTTTCAACTGAACTGTATACTGATTTAAGCATTTCGTATCTTTAATTTTTTTCAATTCATCAATAGATTTATTTTGATTGCATTCACTTAAATATACCCATGTTTCAAAGAGTTTTATCAGAACTTTTCATTTTTCAATAGGAATTTTTCATATAATTTTATGAAAAAAAATGAGCAAAATGTTACGACAAAAGCAGATAAAATCTTAGGTTACACATCTTTCTTTATCTTCAAATTTTATGAATAATTTCAGTACCAAAAACCATTCCTTGTTTCTATTAACAACCTGTTTTCAAACACTGTTGAAATGAGATTTTTAAAAATTTGTTAATGTTAATATTTTTCTTTAGAAAGAACTGTTCCTTAACTTTCGAGCCATATACCAATTTAAGGAACCGTTTTCTAAATAAATCTTTTATTTTACATTCCCATAAAAATTATAATAATAGCCGATAATTTCAAGGTCACCAATTTTAACCTGAAAATGCAAATAGAAAATGATTTCCAATTTCGTTTCTATAAAGTACGATCAACCTTTGGTTTAAGGCATTTGTGTTCTCTTTGCAGGAAGTTTACTCAGTTTCAAAACAATAAAGTTTTACTACGGTTTATAATATATGTTCACTTGTTTCAGTCCCATTAAATGTATCAAAACCAATGAATTCATCCGGTTTCTTTTTTACTAAAAGCAATGGATGATTGAGTCACTAGTCATTTTTCTTATATATACACTTGTATCATAGTGGATGTAACTCATTTTGAGGACATCTCCTGTACATTTTTAATTATACAGGGGTGAACGTACACAGGATTGAATGTGGTAAGGATACTTTTTAGATTTTTATAAGAGTTAAATAATAATTGGTCGAGTCACAATTCTATCTATATACTCACAGACATCTTATCATGCTTTATATGTTGGTATGCACAGAGATGAGTCTTTCGTCAAATATTTTACAAATATGTACACTGGCATCCTAGTGGGGTGTGTGAATTACTAGGTCATATCTAGTACATTATTGAATACTCATGGGAAAAAGGACACCCATTAAGAACACATGAGATCAAGTACGTTGAAATTCCCTTATTAATTTTCTATGTAACATTTCTGTATTCAATTCTACCTAAAGGTATTCAAACTCAGGAAATATTCCTGCTTTTTATGTAATATAGAGATATAGGATTCAGTCTCCAGTCATTATAGAATTATGTACATCTGTGTACAAATGGCGGAGTCTAACTTCTAGGTCATTTTGTGTACTTTATTATATTTAAAAGGGGCAAAGTACACAGGTTAAGGCCATGGGAGGTCAAGTTACTATTTCAGATTCCCCAAGTACTTATTATTAATACTGTAATCTTAAATCAAAAATCGCTACAATGTTTTAGATTTTATGAGTGCATAGTTTGACTAGCTACAGATAATTTCATAAAATTTAAATAAAAATACGATCAATTGCATTAAACGAGTGTCGTAAATATTAGTTGAAGATTTTCAAAACTCTTTCTAATTTTAGCTACTGTTTGAAAGTGGCTGAAGTATGATATACTTTATCTACTGTATGTATATTTTATTTTCAAAATGTTATGTATTTTCAAAATTAATTTTTTAGATTATATTTTAATATTGACTATCAAAATATATAAAAGTATTAATATATAGCGTAGTAAACGTATAAATGTATAAAAATATTGATATATAACGAATATTATGAAATATATTCATATCGTGTTCTCAACTGCATTTGCAACATTATAATACTCTTGCTGTTCATAAGCAATGCGGATTGTAACAAGTCTTGTAACAAAATTACAATATTTTAAAGAACTGGTCCATCACGTATTACCTGTGTTCACAACATATCACCAAGCATTGCTGTTAGTCATATACACGTAATATAAAAGATAGAAAACGTTTCCATCTATTCATCATAGATGATGATAAAAATGTTTTATTTGTAGGTAGATATTGCTCTAAATTTCCAAGACAAGTAAATTTCAGAGGAAAGAGTACATTTAAGCATGTGTATTATATATAGAAAATTAAAGAAAGCAGTACTTGATGATGTGTTCAGTAAGTTGAATCTAAAGTTAGGTTCTTTCAATATTTTGGGTTTTAAGTGTATCTATGATACATTAAACATTTTCACTCCATATCATAAACTTGAACACTACTGTATTAATATTTCTCTTGTTACAAATCTGGTAAGACATATAAAAGCCTAATATTTAAAGAACATCTCCGAAATGTTATAAAAACTAATGTGAAAATTAAATAAACAAATTTTTAATTGGATAATAAAGTTACCAAATGATTGTAAGATTATGTTATTATGAAGATCAACAACATAGTAAATCTATAATAAGTGCAGCTTCAAATATGCTAATTTAAAAAAATATATGAATATATTTACTGAAGAATTCATCTCCTCCTTTCAAAAAGTAAGTGTTATGTTCAGAGCTAAAATTTGTTCTAATAATTATAAATGTTTTAATTTTCAGTACAAATAAACGAAGTTATTTTTTCTTATTAAAGTAAGAAATATTGTTTGTATAAAAAATTCTAATAATAAAAAAATGTAAAATTATAAACATGTTCCGTAAAATACATTTCTAATTTTAAATAAACATTTTTTATTAAAAATTATAATATGATAAGTTAATTAAAGAAATCTCATAAATTAAAATTAATTTCTATTCTGCAAAAAAGTTAATTATTTTATGAAGACTAGAATTAATATTTATGCAAATATTGCATAAAAGATTATTTTGCAAAAACGTAAAAATGCATAGGTTGAGAATTTCACAAATTTCATTACTTTTCCTTAAATATTACTTTTCATTTAAAAAAGCGTAATTACCATCAAAGACGCTTATTTAGAGAAAAATTTCTTTTTTCGTTCTTTCGAAAACTTTTATTATTCATGACTTTTTTTTCCTTTAGGCATAATACATATATACATATATATATATATATATATATATATATATATATATATATATATATATATATATATATATATATATATATATATATATATATATATATATATATATATATATATATATATATATATATATATATATATATATATATATATATATATATATATATATATATATATATATATATATATATATATATATATATATATGAGTGTGTGTGTGTGTAACTTCCTTTTACAAAAATTTAGAAGTATAGGAAAATTAATATTTATTTGACTGTATAAATAAAATTTAAGTCCCCTTTCAATAATTTAAAGGAAAAAATTGTCTTTGCTCTAATTTAATAATTAGCTGAGAAAAAAATTAAATTCAACGTTTTAATGCATCCAAAATTCATGCTTCTGATGTTAATTAATTGATTTTTAATGAAATATTTTGAATCAGTAGTTTTTAATTTATTTGAATTGGCTTGGCTTCAGATAAAAAAGGTTAGCAAAATGTGTAGATTCAATTGAATATTCATCTAATACATTTATAATTCAGGCATCATCAATAACAAAAAAAAATCTTACTGTAATAAACCGTTAAAAGAAAAAAATATATTAATTAGCTTTTAATTATGGAAGTTGTGCAAATTCCATGTCCTTTATTTTCTCAAGATTTTTTAATGTTATTCACTTTACATTTGAATCGTTTTATATTACATACTGGCATATTAGCACAAAACATTTTATATGAAAAGTATGAGATGTATTTATGCATAAATAAATTAAAAAATTACCTAAGCAATCTGCTTTCGGAAGCCACTGAGTTTTCTGGCATTAAACTTTTTCTTAATTTAAAGCAAAAAATAAAATAAAATAATAAATAAATAAATAAATTTAAAAAAATCTGTCTGCATTCTCTCTCACTCCATTTGTGAAGGTTACCTTGTCAAAGTTACGATTTGTGTTCTATTTCAGCTCAAAGATGCTCATGAATATAAACAGCCTTCTCTAGATATAGAACTATATTTAAATATGGTTAATTTGAGTATCTTAATGTATATTAATGTATAAACCAGTCAAAAATTGTAAGTATATTCACATTTAAAAGCATCTGTTTCATTTATATTACAGGTAAGGCTAACATTTAATTTAAAAAATAAAAAGCAGAATAATTTTATGTAGTATGTGCTTTACATATTTCAACAGTTTTATAATTTTTATGAATGATGACAAAACTTCATAGCTGATTAACATATAATAATAGAGCTAGTTATCAAAATAATAGAAACAGCTGGGAAATAAAATTAACATTTAAGAACGCGCTTAGAAAGAATTAAAATAACGTAATAGTAGTTTAATATAAATAGGTATATACCAAAGTAGAATGAGAAAACTTTAGTGAAGTTATATACATCTTGAATTTTAGTCATAAACATTGCCTTAGATTAAAACATTATGCACAGATGTACGAAAAAGAGCAGTATATAAGAGCATGGCGTGCTGGAAACCTCTAACCGAAATATCATGAATTTTAGCCGTTTAAGGTATTACAATGTCTCATATTACAGCATATATACACCTGGCAGGACGACAATTCTGGCGAGACAAACTCGGCAAAACAAGGAGATAATGATTGAAATAATCATTCGAATATTGAAGCAGATTGTAATTCATAAAAAGAAAATATTTGAAACTAATTAGACCTCAGCTATTAATAATAAATTAGCTTCTCCAATGTCAATAACAGTAGCTAGTATGTACCTCCATAAACATGAGATATGATAACATGAGAACACTTATGAGATATGTTGGTGCGAAACGTATCTTTCGGTTTTTCTACAACCACAAACCCTTGTCGATTAAAATTTGGAAGGTCGTCAGACAAGTTAGATTTATAGAATCACCTTTGTCGTACCAACTAACCGGTGCGGCTCTGGGGATGAGCGACAGGTTACTTTACCTAGGACAGTAATCAGCCTCCTCGTGGCGCCCCCTGGTAACTAGGAGTTTAGCTTCTAGGCTAATGATTACCGTCTGCTTTCTCTGAAGTGTTCGATGGACGTCTATTATTGGACTGACTTGCAGGATACTGCTGAACACCTAATCCTGATCACCGTCGACCTAAGGTCAGAGCGTATACAGAAGTGTCCCAGCACTCCATGGGAATCAACACTCCTTGGTGGTGTTGGAGGAAAAACTTCGTCGACCTAAGTACATGCGGACATAACACAGAAGTGGCTCGCCACTACTTGGTCGTATCGGATTCGTTCGTCGACCTAAGACCTGTTAGATATGGCCCGATGTATAAGTCGGGACTCTGTTCGTCACTCGTCGCTACCTTCTCGTAAGCAGGGTACTCAGGCCTGCTCCGAGAGATAGGGCACTGCTCTATCTACTCTCTGCTGGGGCGTAGAGGGCGCTGTTTCATTGGAGAAAGATGTCTCCTCAAGGAGGGAATAACAACCTACGGGTGACCTTTCACTCCAATTTAGGAGACGGTGAAGACCCCATCTCTGATGGAGGAGACTTCCCCGCTCTTGGGGATAGTGACCGTAACTCGTGCTTTCTCGTGGTGGTACTCCCGACTCCATACGAGGACCTGTGATATTGAGCCATACTCTATGCAGGAGCGAGGGACGGGCCTCTGGTTGCGGGAAGCCGTTATTCAACCCTGCCCTCCAGGGTGGTGTCGAATTCTTTTAACGTATTCTTGCTGATGACTTGTCCTCGGTACTGACCCCAATGAGTTGTCTACACCCCGCCAGTTCGCTGGCGAAAGGGGGTCCCATTTCCTCCGGGAAGCGTGGGGCTAGACTCAAATAAGCTGGTGCTTTTCAACCAGCAGTCTCGGGGTCATGGTGGGAGTTGATAGGACTTGACTTTTTCGCCGTCTTTTTTGTAGACTCCTACCGATCCTAATTGCTACTTTTCATAGGATAGAGGTCCAGTACCTTGCTATTCTCCTTATCTGAGTATGTGCTATGCTGCATGCCTGAGCCGCTGGAGCCTGCCCACAAATCTCTCCTCTTCGGAGGAGGGGACGGTACTGCTCGGTTTGCCGACTGCGAGTGACTCATTATCCGCTGCAGGGCAAACGGCCGCAGGGTCGACAGAGATTCGGGGGATCGGCAACCCCCGGATCAGTGGTAGTGCATCTCTCGCAGCCGGGGAATTCTTTGGAATCAACCGGGGATGGAGTCCTGCCACCCAGGACTCTTCCTCTGTTTTAGGGGGGAGGCTGGGCTAGGGGCAGCTGTTATGTTATGACATAACTAGTTGCCCTATCCCCCTCATTGAGTGTGGGGCCTTCCTGATCACCCGCCCATTCGAGAGTTGGACACTGGTGGGTGGTCCGACAGCCCCGCTGCCGAGACCTCTATGATATAAAAACGCAGGTATCGTCTTGCCATGGATGGCTAGCTACGGTTTGGGACACCAATGCCATTGCTCCGCGTCGGTGCTGGAAAGGACTCCGAGCGGCTCTCGTGCTGACCACGCTGGCGACAATTCTCCAGGTGGTTTTGGCAGTTTTTCGGCTATCGCTATCTTCCCTGGTTCGCCGGTAGGGATCAACGGTAAGCGTCTTAAATAATGCACAGGTGGGTTGCTTTCCCGGTTATCCATTCCCTATCCCCCAGGGGTACAACTCCTTTAGGTATGTACGGGGTTCATGATCCCGGGGTACCTGATATTCTTTTCCTAGCATTCTTCCTGGTAGTCATGAGCTTACCTCTGTAGGTTTTGCTCCTTATCAACCCGGTACCACATTATAATGGACTACATTAAAATCGGTCCATGATGGGCCTCTCGTAGGTCAGCGGTGGCTTGGTAGCCATTATGGAGTCACTGTCACGGCGCGGTCAGCATTAGTTGCTGCTGTATGTCTTCGGATGGGTCAGCGTAAAACACACTTATCCTTTCCCCAGGGCCTTATTGCTTAGACATAGTCGGCGTAAGAAATTCCTCTTATCCTTTTCCCACAACATGCACGTTTGGTGGACACCTACTTAAGCTTATGACTGGTACTGAATTCTTACAATTGCCAAGCATTTAGAGAGGCCTTTCTTAATAAAGACAGCCGTGACGTGGTTTTCTGATACACCAGGCGTAATACTAAAGGGAAAGATCACCATTGAAAAGTATAGAGATGTTTTAGCTGAGAAGGTTCTTCCAAACTGTGTTTCTGATGTTAATTTCCTTTATCTTAAGAGGAATTTATCCATATGTGGTTTGATAAACACAGAGATGGAATATAATATTTACTTAGCCACACATTTCACCAATCTTGATACAATGGGACTATTATGTTCTATTTTAAATTATTTTAATCGAAATCCTCATTGAGTATCTCTTCAGGAGAGATTACATTTTATCTATAGGTAATTGTACAGTATTAATCCAAAAAATATTCTGATTTTGTATAATTCGTGTTATAGGACATTCGAGCTCATTACATACCAGGAGTAGTATCATATTATTAAGAATTTTATAGAAATTGTTAGAAATTGTCTTTAGACGTTGTTTCCATTATTTGTACAAATACATTTTTGCATACATATACCTGCGTTTATGCCTGTGAATGCATGGATTTCTTTAAAACATACAAGGATTTCATTTTACTCAAGTATGACGATTGTTCCTTATACTTATTATTTTGATCAATATAGATAGAGATATAAAAATATAAAAGCGTCTACAAAATATCCTTAATAAACTGGGAAAAAATAGTAAGCGGTAAGCTACAGCGACTTACTGCAGCTTTGCAATACTATTTCACTCTAATATCAACCCAACCAATTGTTTAGACTATGGTTACAGACAAAAAATATGGAAATTATCCTGCAATTTATTTCCAGCTTATGACTATCAATTATCTATTTAATACACTTTTATTTTTCTAAAATGTATTATATATAGAATATTTAAATTCTCTGCATCTGCAATTACAATGTTAAAAGCAGTAAAATGCATATTTTCTAATTTAATGGTGTGCTTAGGTGTTAAGTATATTTATTTTCAAACAAGATAAAGTGGTCCTAAATTTAAAAGTATGAATGCCATTTAATGAAACGTTCTTTTAAAACTCGATTGCAAACATTATGAAAAATGTCCTTACACTAAATCTCATAATAGATGTGACACTCCTGTGTGAGTTAAATATCCAAGCAATTCATGTTCTTTTATACATTTGAAAAACATCTAAAGTACCATTTATTCACAGTCTAGTGGATATTATGTTTGCTTGTCGTAGATATTGGAAAATCATTGAATAAAGTACCTGTTAATGCGATTTTAATGTGTTAGTTCTGCTGCGGTAAAACTGAAACAGTATTAAATACATACAGAAGAAAATTTTTCCATGAAATGACGTTTAGATATTTTTCTATTACAATACAATATAATTCTTATATTTTTAAATTATATTATAAGAGCAGAATATTTAGTGTATATCGTGTTTTATTTCATGAAAAACATTTCTAGTGATACTTTATATGTTTATGTTATTGGAAATTTAAATAAATGACATAAAATTTAATTATATAATCAATAAAAATTATATCATTTAAATACTGCATTGTTGGGAATAGTTAATTGTTTAGTCAGGAAGAAATCTTGTTTATTTATTATACCAAAATCAAGGTTGTTTTTTATCAGACTACTTAAAGCATATGATAATCAAAGATATCGACTATAGATAACTTTAAACTAGTATATGTATATATGTATATATATATATATATATATATATATATATATATATATATATATATATATATATATATATATATATATATATATATATATTATATATATATATATATATATATATATATATATATATATATATATATATATATATATATATATATATATATATATATATATATATATATATATATATATATATATATATATATATATATATATATATATATATATATATATATATATATACATATATATATATATATACATATATATATATATTATATATATATATATATATATATATATATATATATATATATATATATATATATATATATATATATATATATATATATATATATATATATTATATATATATATATATATATAGACATTCTATGTATATATACACAACGAGAGCGAGAGATATAAAGATAGTCACAAACACAGGTAGAAAAATAAATAAATGCATTGATGAATATAAGTTTTATGCAATTTATTCTTCAGATATCTGGGAGAATATATAACTTCGTCTTCGTTGCAATAGCAAAAATATAAAAAAAAAATTAAACAACACAAGAAAACTAAAAGGGTTTTACGTAACTACTTTTTTAACTCTTAATAATCACTAACATGAAAAAATAGAAAAACTCAAAGATTAAGAAGAATGTGAAAAAAAATATAACTCACAACATCATTTTTGTTTATTTTATTGAATGAAAATACATGTAGTACATATTGGATATCAAATTTCCTGTAGACTGAGGTTGTGTAATAAATATTTTTAAATAAATTTTAATTCTGTGTATTTCTTATTTAAACACTAAGATGAGATTTCATGTAAGTACATTTTTCATGATATTTGTAATCGAATTTTAAAATAATCTTCTATCAAATTGATTTTAAATTTAGGACCACTTTATCTTGTTTGAAAATAAATATACCTAACACCTAACTTTAATATTAAATTAGAAACTATACATTATATTGCTTTTAACATTATAATTGCTCATGTAGAGAAACAAAATATACTACATACAATACATTTCTTAAAAAATAAAAAGTGTTTTATGTTGTATCAAAATAGATATATGATAGTCATAAGCTGAAAATAAATTGCAGGATAATTTCCATATTTTTTGTCTGTAACCATAGGCTAAACAATTAGTTGGGTTGATATTAGAGTGAAATATTATTTCAAAGCTGTGGTAAGTCTCTGTAGCAAAGAACTCACTATTTTGCTCAAGTTTATTAAAGATATTATGTAGACGGTTTTATATCTCTATTGGTTAAAGTGGTAAGCATAAGGAACAATCGTGATACTAAAAGGAATCATTGTATGTTTTAAGAATATCCATACACTCATAGGCATGTATATGTATGAACAGAGGTATTTGTCAAAATGGTTGGAAAAAACATCAATTTCTACGGAATCCTTAATAATATGATACACACCTTGAATGTCTTATAATCTTGTTCTGCAAATATATACAAATTATTGTAATATACAAGAAAGTAATTTGCAAAATAGAAACTATTCGTTGAAATATCTATGGTTAGGTAATAGTCATTTAAAATTCTTTAAGTACATTAAAAAATTATAATATTTTATTTTATTTTTAATATATGTTTAGAAATAAGATTTAGTATCGAATTTTATTTACATTGCGTATAACTTATGCATATTTCAGCAATTTCTTCACTGATTCACCTCTTAAGAACAACGTTTAATCATGCCAAAATAAGACCCCCTATAACGATTTTAAAAGTATGCAAATCCTAACATATAAATTGCATCCGTGTAGCATGAATGTTACCAATGAAGTTCAGTAAAGGAAAAAAATGTTCCTCCTCAGCTTTTAATTCACTTGAGATTCAAATTGAAAATTCTTGTTAAGTGTTGAAAGAAGATCATTTTCAGATAAAGAAAACTCTGTTAACTATCATATTTTTGTGGAAGTTAATGAGCCAGAAATAAATGTAATAAAGCAAATTATGTATTTATGTTGTTTATACAGCTTTATGTAATGAAACAGTGGCATCTTTCTGAATAATGCAGTAGCGTAGAAGATATATATATATATATATATATATATATATATATATATATATATATATATATATATATATATATATATTAGAATTCACTTCAAAATATCACTCTTTTGTTATATTTAGTCTTTTGATAGTATATTAAGAAAGCAAGTTTCAAAAATACGGGATAGGTTCAAATATGCACGAAGTAAAAATTCCCGTCATGCCCACTGTATAGTGCCTTTCGGGACGGTCAAAGCCATTGTGAACACTTACTATTATTTTTCCTAGATTCGTCAGACTGTTTTTCTCAGTCATTTTATTTCTTCGCTCTTGATTATTGTTGTATAAAGTGACAGTATCAAAGAAGTACCGTGAAAAAACCTTATCTCATTACCTCCTTACCCCCACCTTTAAAAGTTCCCCTTAAAAATTCCTTAAAGAAGAATTACTGATTTTAAGTCTCCCGTTTTTATCAACACGGATATGAAGAAACAAGCTATACAGAAAGATATTAAAAGAGTTACTCTAGATATTGTAGAGGTACTTGATTTCTTGAATTAATAAGAGGAAGGGCGTTAAAAAATGGCCTTCAAGACTTAAACATCCTAGAAGTTCCCTAAAAGAGATACTTTGGAACAACGTCTGTCTCTTTATCTGTCGGTGTCTTAAAGCGAACCTATATAGACAGTATATCTACAATACGTTTGCTTAATTGTGGCTCTCATGCTTTTTATTTCTGTTTTTTACCCATTGATACCGCTTAGTGCAGAAATCCTGTTTTCCACACTATTAGAAATGTAAAATAACTACTTGACTACAGTAACATCAATATTAAATGCTAAAAACTCTTCTGTATGTATTATTTGTCAATCGTTGTTACTTGAGATTGTGTAAACTCCAAGCGGGCCTAATTGTACACACATGGACATAAACTTCAAAGGTTTCTTTATATTTTATCATATTCAATACTGTTCGCTTTGTTATTACAAGTAAAAATGGTCCTTTTGTTATATTCCCAAAATCTTCCAGTTTAAATCTATTAATATTAATATTGTTATTTATGTGATAAAACGTATTATGTATTATACATCTAATATTTTACTTCTGTATTTCGTAGAACAGCCTCTTTCACTATTCCCCATAGTTTGTGAAAATTCTCTAAACTTCAACTTAGCAGTAATACACTTTATCTGTGAGTATCTTTGTTTCATATTTCATTAATATCAAAACGTGGTTACTGATTAACCTTATATAAGTGTATAAAATATTAAAAAAAATATTCTTTTAATTGAATTTATTTTTAAAGTTGTAGTATATGAAGTAATAAAGGAGAAATAAATTTTCCCTTTAATATTTCAAACACCATTGGAACGTAACTTTTCACATAGCTTTCGTATTCGAGAGATTTCTAGAAATGAAAATTATGAAATGAATATTCTAAGTAGAAACGCATAAGAATACTTGAAATTTATTTTCCTATTTTTAGGATGAATGGGAGCGTATAAATCGCATAACATGCTTCAGTGAAAAATGCACATATGTATTTATTATGGAATAAAGAACTTGATTTAAGAAGAAACCATTAATAGCAGCTGGAATGAAGAAATATATGAAAAAAAATATATTCCCAATACGGTTATACGTTTAATTGAATATCTCCCTCTGCAGCCACAATTAAATGTGATTTATTCCGAAGCATGTCATTGTGACGTCAGAGAAATATTTAATTATCGGACGTACGCTTGAAGTGGAGCCAAAAGTTTGATCGCGAAAGAAAAAAAAAAGAAGACGAAAATTAATTATAATTGCCCAGAAAATGAATGCAAATGACATTTTAAGCTTGCACTTAAAAGTTTATTCTTGAAGTTTCTTGCTGAGGTACGCATACATTAAAAATAGGGCGATGGAAGAAAAGTTTTTAATCATTACAGTAGTTAAAATGAAATAAAAGTTATTAAATTACGATTGCATTTTAGTTCGAGAATCAGCTGGTGTTAAATTTCGTGTCTCCTTAAAAATAACACTCTATGATAATTTTTAAAATGGATTTAGCTGAATTTCTAATGTGTTTTCCGTTTATAAATCTATTCCAAAACAAACTTTAAGTTAATGAGTTATTTGGCATGCTAATTGCAGTTTCAGTGTAATTAGTAGAATTATCTTTAAACATTTAGAATATGTAATAATAATTTTAATGACTATTTATGTCTTAACTTGGAAAATATTGTATTTAATATAGTTTAATATCACAAAATATATTAAAAATTGAATAGATATTGAAAGACATTCTGTATGTATTTTGTAAACATACCTTCCTTACGGGATTACCTACTGTTAAGATGAGACTGACAGAGCGTCTAGGCCAGCCGCACGTATAAGTGAAGTACTCGTAAGGAAATACAAATCTAAAAAAAACTAACCCTCCTGCTGAATTTTGTTTATTCTGAATATAAATAAAGGTGTAAATAGGAATTAAAAATGTATTAGAGGTCATTATGCCAATGGGACCACAATCTATCGAAGATTTAGTAATGGTTGGATTGAATCAGTGGTTGCACCAAGAGGCCAAACATGGCCTCTTGGTGTAAAGATCTCTCAAAGAATTTCGTTGGGCAGCGGTGCCTTGGCCGAGGAGGGCTTCTCCTGTTTGCAACCCCTCTTGACCAATGGGGTCGAAGGAGGGTCACTAACTTTGCTTTAGCCTCTAGGTCAGTTTCGAGCTGGTGTTGTTAAACTATAACTCTTTGTTATACCTATTTTTAATGGGGTACAAAATACGTAAAATTGAAATAATATGTAAATGAGGTTAAAAAATTCATTAACAATTAAAGATAGTGTTTAGATTGATAGAATGACACATCAGATCTTGTATTATTTTAATGTATTACATAGTATTTTACTGGCTTAATATTCCTAAAATGAAACAATATATGTCTAAATAATGTCTTCTATTCTTCATATTTCCCTACATTATTATATAATATTTATTTATTTTTTGTTTTTATATAAATGACTTAAATGAAGATTATTCAAATCTTATAAGATTCTGTGATAAAGCATTCCCCTTTTATTCAAGAGGTTTTCTTTCATTTGAAATACGTGGGAGATTCATCTATGTAAAACATTTAAAAATACTTCTCCTAAGCCGTCAAATTAGCGTATTACATTTCACTATCCTTGTACAGGACAGGTGAACATAGTTGATTTGTCGAATATGAAGACATGGACGTGATTCATTTATGTCTCACATGTGTTACAATTTATTGAAGATTACCAAGGTAAAACCTTCGGTACTAAAATATTGCTTATCACAAAGATAAACTTTGGTTTAGTGTGGAACATAAATTAATAGGGCTGGGTGTATGGATGGCTATGGAATAACAAATATTGTCCTCCCTTGTCGTCAGTATCTCCTTATCTTTATTACGTCTGATATGTACTACTTCTCTTCATATTTCCTTCACAAAGAAAATATTTTTGGGGGAAAGTACCAATACTTGACATCCATATAAGTGAACTTCTGCTGTTTATATAGTTCATTTCTTTTTCACTGTAAAGAAATAAATTTAAAAGCAGGATTAAATCAAGAAGAATGCTTTCAGCGGTTGCAATTTGGTGATAAACATCTAGCCCGTGCTACTGTATTCAGATAGTTTAAAGAATTTATCAGAGATCGCAATTTTCTTCATGATGAAGAACACACAGAAAGACAGCCGTCGGTAGTAATTCCGGATAATGTG
>CM063505.1:29459785-29469785 GCA_032207245.1 Pardosa pseudoannulata | reverse complement strand
GTAAATTTTAAATTCAAACGCAATAAAAATTATTTAAAATAATTGATCGCATTATATGTATAAATCAATATTCTAAGGTTTTATGTATTTTATCCAGCAAAAATGAACCGAGTAAGAAGACAAAAATAAATCATAATACTCTCCTAAAAATACTTCATTTTCATATTTCAATGATGACGATTTTTTAAATTTTGTTTTATTTTCAGAATGCATTAATATATGTTTTATTTAAAAATTATATCTTTTTTAAAGGACAAAACTAAACTAAAATATTGTCATGTAAAATACTCAATATTAATCTAAAGTTATTTCATGCCTCAACTATTTTTTACTAATTTAACTATCGTACTTCTTAGAACAAAAATCTTTAAACATGTCTTCACACTTGTGCCTTTAAATTTAATAACTGTTGAATTCTGTTTAATTTTCTAACATGGAATTTCACCTACTAATAAAATTTTGAACTACAGCCAAAGAGTTCAGGAGCAACTCTTATCATTTATCTTACGTAAAGGTGAAATCATGCTGTACAAATGTATTTGTTGTCCAAACAATGTTGCTAAATCATAGTTTAAGATTGATGAATGTGTGAAAGATATTTAATGTATGTCTTAAATAAACTTGTCACATATTATTTCACTCTGGTGTTGTACCATTAGAATATTTTTCTTCAATAGAGAAAAATGACGTTTCAGATGTTTATATCATGGTAGTTTAGATTGGGGAATTATTAAAAGCATTTGTTGATACACAATATAATTAAATTAGCAATTAACATGTTGAATTTATCTTTGAAATTTAATTGAATAAAAACAGCTGTAAAAAGTAAGAAATTGTAATTTTAACAAAAAAGTAAATTTTGGAGTATACAGTGACCTATTCTAATTTGGTTTAGAGAATTGCGGTTTACTTTTTGCAACATGAGGGCTAATGAGAACAGAAACTACAGATTAAAGCCTATTCCGAAAGTCTACATACATCCATGCCACTGTGGTATTGAAACCCACGAACTCCGGTTCCGTAGGCCAGCACATTAACCAATCTGCCATCACTCGGCTGCTTATTCTGTATGTCGTAAAGGTATATACATAAATTATGTCCTTCGTTAAATTAGGGTTTAGTAGATTTATTCAAACGATGTTCTGTATATCATCAATCTTTAAGGTTGATGATTTTGTGAGAGTGATATACTGAGTGATTATCATTGTCCTCATACTAAATGTCGCAAACAAAAAAAAAACACTGGTTAGAAATACTTTTAATTTGAACTGAATTTATTCGATGGTATGGGGAACTGTATGTAATAAAAAATTCTACAGATGCAGGGTAGTATAAGGGAAATGGAATTGGTTACATGTCACATTTTAATTCCAAACACTGTGGTTTTGACTTGAATTGCACATTACACCAACCACACTGTTTATTGCCAATGGATGTGTTACTCAACCACTCACAATCCCAATAGGTAGAAATTATTAAAGGTATAGCAATAGTGAGCTATTAGATAATTGAACATAAAACCTATTATAAATGAAATCCAAACTGAAATGATAGAATTCGAAGTTTAACAGTTTGTATTCTCGTAAAACCTCCAATGTATGCCTAAAATTTTCTATTAAATTTCACAAATTTAATAAAAAATAAGAATTGGGCACATGTAATATGTAATAAAAGCGTTCTGCACAAGGAGAGACACGTACCATATAAGTTAAATAACCATACAGACACGAATTATTAGGACACGGCAAATTAAAGAGCAAATAGTTATGTATCCATATATAGAGCTATATCGCCAAGTTGGCAAGGCACCGGACTCTGATGTCATATCAAAATGGTGTCATTTATTTCTCAAATGAAGTATTATATAATTATACATTTCATTTATTAGAAATAAATGTAGCACTGTAATATCTGAAACTTTCAGTTGTCTTATTTCTATGAAAACATATATTTTAATCTTCCGGGTTTGCAATCTGTGATTTTGTGAGATGAATCTTGGTAGAGTGTTACATCAATAAAAAAATATAAGTGAACTACAGACTTGAAATGTTCATTTTGATAATCGATGCACATGTTGACTAAACATTTTATTTCTGAGAATATTTGTACAAAAAATGCCATTTCATGGACTGGCATTAATATAAACACAGGGTAAATCCAAATCATTCCCAGCTAAATTTACCTTGTTCAAGTTTATAAAAACCAAATACAATTTTTTAAAATAAGTTCTAGAATTTATAGTTTTAAATAATGTAATTCAATTTTAAGATAATATTATCTAAATTAAATAGGTACTGGCGTTCATGGATTCGAATTCCACTGTGGCATTGTAGTTCGTAGTGTTCGGAATCGGCTTTAAGAAGTACGTCATGGTGTTAATACTTTTGCAAAAAATGTACACCTTAAGCAAAAAGTAAAAGATAACTATTAAACTTTTCAAAAGTCACATTATTACGTTTCAAGAAAAGGATCAATTGAAAATAATATATTCATATTGATTAAGCATATTTTTAGTTCTAGGTAGCAATACTTTTTTCGACACATGTAATTAAAATTTCTGGGAGTAATAAATTCATATTTAATTATTAAGAAACCAAATTAATTTTATCAAATGTTTGAACTGTCATTTTACACTACCTACCTCCCTAAAAATTATTCGAATGTTTCACGGTCCCTTTAATATTTATCAATTCAGAAAATTTACATATATAGTTAAAATGAACTGTCAGAAAGATTTTCTGTCGTTGCTAGCTTTGCAAGAACAGTGTTTTAAGATCTTTAGATGCTTGAAAAATATATTCATCAATAATAAAGAAGGAAATTTTATTTCTTTCACTCCTAACTTTTATAAACATTTTATGCTTTAAAACCATACACTATCAACTTCCATTTATGTAAAAAATCATAAGACATTGATGTTCTTTTTTTAAAAAAACTTTTCTTTAAAAGAGCATGTTTTATTGACGATGATAAAAGTAAAGTCAAGATTTGCAGAGCTGTGGTCTCTTTTGCAATGCTTCTTGATTATTCTCTACATAAAATTGGACATTAGACATAACACATGGATGTTCTTTAACTTTTATATAAAAGTATATGTTTTATTGACGATTTAAAAAGTAAAGTCAGAATTTGCAGAGCTTTGGCCTCTTTTGCAATGCTTCTTGATTTTTCTTTGTAAAATTTGACATTAGACATAAGACAGGTATGTTCTTTAACTTTCCTTTAAAAGAACATGTTTTATAAACGATTTAGTAAAGTCAAGATTGCCAGAGGTTTCCTCTTTTGCAATGCTCCTAGATATTTACGTACAAATTTCTTTGGAAATTCATAACCTAATCTTAATTCAATCACTGGGAAAACGTCGCATCCAGACTTATTCCAGTTTACTCGCCTTATTGGCTTGTTCTATACAATCTCATTTGCTCTCTAAATTTTCATGTTCAATTTTATAATATTTCTTTCTTAAACTTTTAATTCTTTAATTTTAATTTTTTTTCAATTATTTCTTAATTTTTGTTCAGTTTTATTTTGTTTTAGATTAATTTCAATTGGGCTTGATTCCCTTATTTTAATTTTTAATATTTTAATAATTTTGAATCTTTAAATTCGTGATCTTCATTTTTGTGTTGTACGTTTTTCCATTTTTCAGTTTCTGTTTTACATTTTTAATCTTTAATTTTTAATCAAACTTTGCTGATTATCGTGTTAATTTTTTGTCTTTCTAAATTTTCGACCTATTTACTTGTTTTTAAATGTTTTTTATTGGTTTTGGATATCTTTCTTTTTTAACCTTTCATCAAAATTGATTTTCAAATTTTTTCAAAATTGTGTTGTTATATTGGGTTTTTTGTCTTGTTTGGCACAGTTTGTCCGAAGGGAAATTAGCGCCACTAAATTTTAACCAACCAACCAACCAACCTTGATTTTTCTATGGAAAATTTCTCCTACCAGTATTTATTACTGAGATAATAATTTTATAAACTTATTTCCTCCTAAAATTTTGTTATTCCTTATGATTATTATTAGAAATGTATAAGATGGTTTCTCTATGAAATATTTGAACCGTATAAATGAATAAAAGTATTGAAATATACTTATTTGAATGCTCACTTATTAGTAAAACATATTATTCCTGGAAAAACCTGTGACAACATTGTTTCCATTGTCCTTTAATACAAATACTATGTATTTTGAAAACAATTTCCTGCATTTTAGTAGTTTAACTACATCTGTGTTTTAACTATAACTTTTAATTTTACATCCTAGTAAGAAAGGTGTAACTATAAAAAATTTATGTATTAATTCAAATGCAGATTTTAGTTAAGCCTGAATATTAACAAAAATATATATTAACAAACCCTTTTGACAAAAATTTTTGTAACCAATAAACGAAAACAAAACCAGGAAAAATTATTGTTAAATAAAAAGACACTTACCCGAACGAAAAATAATAACAGGGAGTAGTTCTCATAATACTTGGTTCTATTGTTGAAGTCAAAGCATGTTGTGTCATGTTTTCATCAATGCGAGTAGTAATAAAATTTGATTTTATTTGTAAGCAATCAAAGACTAGATTTTTTAACTTATCTCTCTCTTATATTTTACACCGAAACTGCCGTACATATTTCTCATAGAAATATTAACGAGTGAAATGTTTTATGAAGGAAAAATAATTTAAATAAAAAAAATACCTTGTTCCTACAATAAATACTGACATCAGGGTGTTTTCACAACAAAATCAAGGAACATTACAAATGATAACAAAGCTTTGAAAATCTTGACTGTTAATGCTTCCATGAAATATGTTCTTTTGGATTGTAGGGAAGCCACGTCACTTTCTTAAGAAATTTACGCAAAAAAGACGATGATGGTGTATACTTTTAAAGAATAAAAGGGTAAGAAGAAATATGTGGATGAAATAAAATTTCTTTTTACTTACATGATGAATTTATTTTCAAAGCTTCTGCAAGAAAATGCTGATTTTCAAACACTGTTCTTACAGCAAAGGCAGTGACAAAAAATCATTCTGACAGATTATTTTAAAATATCCATCTAAAGATTTCCTGTAAATAAAATCTAATTTAACTTTATCGTTGAAATATCGTTGAAGATATATCTATTGTAAAGAAAAAGAAAATGAAATTTCTAAATTTTAACAAATTTTACAATTAATTATTTTAATAATAAATTAATCATTTAATCGCCGTATATGTATCGACATCATGTACCTAAAATTTAAAATCTTTACTTTTTATACATTCCGTAAAACTAAAATTAGTATGGATATTTAAGTCAAATTCAGGAGTTTCTTTCTACTTTTAATTTAAAGCACTAAAGTCACATTCAAACGAACATATATCAATATAATTTCCAGAAATGAGTTTATACAATTTTAAAGTAATAAAATAGATGGTTCCTTTGAAGTTCTATACAAAATTATAGGTGTGTATTTTGATACATATACGTGTTTTCTTTATTTTAATTCTCAAAACTAAATGCATTTTGGAAAAGGTATGGATATATTTTAAAAATGCTTTCAATTTTCTAACGAGATGTAATCCTAACTAGATTTCTAATGCATGAGACTGAATGAGTTTGTAATAATATTGAAGATAAAAAAATTAAAGATTAGATGTAGTACATTAAAAAAATCAAATTTCATTGAAAAGGAATACATTTTATTGTGTCATTGCTTTATTAACACTTTTAAGAAGTAATCAGCAATAAGCATGCGAAGATTTGAATTTATTTCGTAATATTACATGTATTTTTTTTGTTTCTTTCTTTAAGAATTCCTGAATCGTATTACAATAAAATATCATTTAATTGCTCAATAGATTGAGAAACTGAAAGAAATATATAAGCATCTATTCGTACTTTGCTTTAAAAGATGTTTATTCCGAGTCTTTTTGTCAACTTTTCTTAAACGTTTTCTCTTCAGAATGTTTATTTTACGAATAGTGTTTTCGAATGTAGCTTATTTGAATATAATTAACACTATAATTGAATTAATATTATTGAATGGTCTATAATTTAAGTGTTCCTAGGATATAAAAATTATAATTCCATATTACTTTTTTTGATATTTTGGTGTTTACTCTTTAGAAACAAAGAAATACTTACAGAAAAAAAATATTTTGCATAAATTTTAGTTAAATGGTATTTTATGCATCTTTTTTCCTTTATTGTAAATTGGAGGGAAAATATTATATGTACTTAAAAGATCGGATGTAACTTAACAGGAGAGTAATATGCTAGCTTAATTATTCGTTAAAACATTTAAGCATAAATGCGAACTCATTTGGCTATAAAGCCTTTCAGTACAAGTAAAAAATATAATCTTTTCAGAACTATAGGAGCAGAAAAACATCTAATAGAAATTATATAAATTTGATGTTGCGCATGTAGTAATAAAACATCTACCCTATTTAAATAATTAATAATCTCATAGAAACAGATTGTGTGTTTAGTTAAAATAAAATAGGTATTTTAGACTTACTAAATGCTAGTGTTTATCAATTGATCTTCTACATATACTGAGAAATAATATATAAATTAAATAACTTTAGTGTTTTTAAACATTAGATACTAAAATTCGTTAATTGAAAGAACACTAAGCTTTGTTAAAAAGTTGATATTTCTCTATTTTTGACATGTCAAATATAGCTAAACGTGATAATGTGCATATAATTTGTTACTATAATTTCCAATATAATTTCTAATATACATAAACAACATTTAGAAACAAAAGGGTTTGCATTTTATGGATATTAGAAACAATCCAGGTTCAATTTTCCATTTTAAACTAATTGAGTAATTACGTCAGAGGAAATAAAGTACAAAATATTTAATTTGTTAACTCATTAAATACATGCACTGGAAACGTATAACCAGTTCGCTTGTCAGTCAGTTTGTTAGTTCAGAAGAGACATTTTATCGGTCTCGTAAAAGGATTACACATTGCTATGACAACATTTTACTGTTCCTAATTTTCAAAAGCGTCCATGATAACAACGATAATCTATTCTAAGTTCTTCAAAATAATCTATAGATAAAAAGGGCTCACAAGCTACATAAGCGGTTTCCAAAATTTCAAGAATATACAGAAACAGTACTTTGATGACTTTAATGATAAAATATATTTTAAATAATTCATATTTTCTCTTACAACTTAAAATATTCACATGAATATTCTTTAAACATATTCAAGTTTTTAAACATATTGAATGATAACTTAGTTTTGATGTGGCATTATGGTGTTAACACATAAGTGTATAGTCAAAATCTTAATATAGAAGAATCAATTTCGTCTGAAATCACTAATTATTTTAATATTAAAATATTATCTGAATTCTGATAGTAATATAAATAATGGTGTTAGATAAGATATGTGATATGAATTCTATAAAAAAAATGTGTTTTTTGTTTGAGAAATAAAATTACTTTTAAATATGCTGGATAATAAGTTGCTTTCATCCATTGTATCACCATGTACTATAACACTACAATTAACATATATAATTTTTTATGTAAGTGGCAAATTCGTTGTTTATGTAATGCACATCATTATAACTGAAACAACATTTGAATTTGTTATTTTAGAAATATATGGATAATAGGAATATATTTATTACGTTAATAATGTTGAACTCCTTTGAGATACTTTCTGAAAAAGAACTTGAATTCTTTTAAGATTTTATTTTTATTATTTTGTTTGTAAAAAAACCTATCTTTTAAAGGCACATCCTTTTATGTTGTTAATTAAATATAAAATATCTGTCTGATTACATGCATTAGAAATATTAAAATACTTAGTTTTGAAACCAGAGGTGTTAATAAACAATAATTAAACCATTCGTTTAGTGCACAAATTATTAAGCAATAATTTTTATTTTTTGATATCTTCAGAGATTACATTTTGCAAAGTAAGCTCCATAAAAATTTAAATCCGAAAGTGCACGTATTCACTCAATTTCATTGTTGTTGATAAATTCATAAGCATACAATTTATAAATTTTGATTTTGAAAACAATAAGTTTTCATATTTTACTTTATATAAGACTTTTTTAAATAATGGACATATATATGCTGGTGGGAATTACGTAGAATTAGTAAGATTATAAATACAATTCATAAATTATTCCATATTATTGTGTCAATTCATATATTAATTCATTTATTGTATATACCGTATCTTTCAAAATAATAGATCTTTTATATGCAAGTTTAATGTAACATCAATCACGTCAATCATTACTGATGTGTAATAAGTTTAAATGCAATACATACTGAAGTTACGTAGCATAAAACCTACATTGTACTTTAAGGAGATATAAATTTAATATTTTTCAAAGATTTATCTTTATTTCCATATAAATCATTCTTTTAAGGATTTAAATAAATGGCATAGTTCTCGAAATACATTTTTCTCCTGTCTATGTATATCTTTCTCTCGATATGTCTTTTTCAATCTTCAAGGTGTACATAGTACATGCACTAACAGACTAAAGTTAAACTGTATTTAAAATAAACTTTCGAAAATATTAGACTAAGTTTATACTTTTATCAACAAAAAACATTTCTTTTCAAACGATTTAAAATAAAAAGGGAATTTTATTTTTGCATAATCGAGTTTTTCCTAAAAATATTTCATAACTCAACAAGGCTCTTTCTAAGCTGAGAGATATATAAAAACGTTGCATTTGTATCAGCTAACTTCGAGGAAAATTCACCTGGGACTATGGCTTAGGGTACATACATATAAATAATTTTTAGTACCCGTTGAAATCAGTTTCAAGTTTTTATTCCTCCCTTCAGAGAGATTAAAGACACTACCTCGCATAAGGCTCAATTACATTGAATATGCGTTTGAATTGATATATTTTATGTCTTTTCTACTATAACAAAGAGTTTCAATTCTATTTACAAAATATTTATTTTGCTATCAAATATATCCACGTATAGTTTGTTCTTTGCTGCAACTTAAGTCTTGCTTCACAATATACATAAAATTTGATAATTTTTGTATCTCATTTATTTTCAAACCACATAGCTAAATGAAAGAAGCAAGAAATATTTTTTATACATGCTTATTATAGAAAACAAATTCTATAATAATAGAGAATGCAACCATTTCTAATATACTATAATTGTACAGTGGCCATGTAATTTCGTGTATTTGGCTTTGTAAAGCCTGAATGTATATACCGGGTTGTCTAAAAGATACTTCCCCTATACATGAGTCCCTAGTGGCCGAACCGTTCGAACAATCGAAATGAAAGTTTGGGTATAGTTATTTGTAAGTATGGGCTCGGTGTTTTCACAGATAAAAAAGCAAATTCAGCTCGTTGTTTTTCTGAAAGTGTCATCTTCTTCGCATGAAACGAGATGGATTAGTACTAACATGGACAAATAATCTTCATATACTCCTTATATCACAAGCAATGCTTTGCGAGATTGTTCTGTCATTAGCGCTTCTACTGCCGATCTCAGTGAATTATGCAAAGTGTATCAAGGCACCTTCCCTTTTACTTTGATTGGTTCTTTACGATGCTCTTCTTTGCAAATATTTTACTCCATGAATTTGCGTCATAAGTGTCTTGTTCCATAACCATTTCAGGTTTTTCTATGCTTTGATCAATTTGAACAAGAAAAAAGCGAGTGTTGCCTTTCGAAAATTTCGAACTTTTGTCCCTGTAACCATAACTTTGAGAAATTTATTGTTTTGAATACTTCCAATCTGGACCCCATACATTCAAATAACTATATAAACATTTTCATTTCAATTGGTGGAACGGTTCGGCTACTAGCGACTTATGTATATATATATATATATATACATATATATATATATATATATATATATATATATATATATATATATATATATATATATATATATATATATATATATATATATATATATATATATATATATATATATATATATATTATATATATATATATATATATATATATATATATATATATATATATATAT
>CM063505.1:29407285-29454785 GCA_032207245.1 Pardosa pseudoannulata | reverse complement strand
TTTTGGTTTGTATATCAAAATTATACCTAATTGTTTTATATTTACCTTTTCAAATATAAAAGGATTGTAACAATCTTCAATTTTTTAGAACTGATTATAATAGCTATAACTTGATTATAATTGTTATACATGATTACAATTGTTATAACTGGATTATAATTATTATACATGATTATAATTGTTATAAATCGTCTTTTCCATTTCATTACTTTATAGACTTGAAAAATATATTCAACATTTGATAATCTGATTCAGATAATTATAAGTGTTATGATTTCAATTATCATTATTTTTTATTGCTTATTTATTTGTTCTAAAAATGAATGACTTAAAATCTCAGGTTCGTCTTTGATTAACTAATGAATAAATATATTTCACCTTCTATGTTTTTTTTTCAAAAGTACGCTTTAAAGGCAATAACTAAGATTAATTAATCTTTATTCTTCAATATTTTAAGCAGTTTTTTATATAATTCTTTCGTGACAGTAGTAATGAAACCATTAAGGACTAAAACAATATTTTCTAATTTTCTAATTAATTAGTTGAAAACTCATTTTCTTATCGTCAGACCAATTTTTTAAATTATGTAACAATTTATCATCAAATATTTTATTTATTCATATTATCATTATTAATCTCAATTTATGAGAAACACTCCTAAAAACTTATACATAGAGTATATGTTTCAAACCATGCATGAGTTGTGTAAAATTTGATTTGAGTACCTAAACTTTTAAAACCGTTCTTAAATTCCAGAATAAGACTAGATAAATACTTTATATATACGAATTTGATATTATAATTGGAGCATTTTACCCGGTTGATATCGTAGAACAGAGAAGAAAAAACAGCTACTAGATAAACTGAATTTAAAAAAACAACAATTTGTTTGCTATAATAAAGAATATTTGACACCTTAGGTGATCTTTATGATTATACAAGATTAAAAATTCGTAGTTCCGTATAGAAAACTTCAAAAATAGGGATGAAACCCTTAAGGACTAAAAAATATTTTCTAATTTTCTAATTAATGAGTTGAAAACTCATTTCCTTATCGTCAGACCAATATTCTTAATTACGTAACAATTTATCATTAAATATTTTAATTATTTATATAATCATTATTAATCTGAATTTATGATAAACACTCCTACAAATTTATACATAAAGTACATGTTTCATAACATGCTTGAATTGTGCAAAATGGGATTTAAGTATCTAAATTTTTAACCGTTCTTAAATTCCAGAATGAGAATAGATACATACTTTATATATATACGAATTTGATATTATATTTGGAACATTTTACCCGGTTGATGTCATAGAACAGAGAAGAAAAACAGCTACCAGAAAAACTGAATTTTAAAAGAAAAATAATTTGTTTGACATAATAAAGAATATTTGATACCTTAAGTGATCTTTATGATTATACAAGAATAAAAACAAATTGAACATTTCTTCGCAGCCCCGTATTGAAAACTTCAAAAATAGTGATGAAATTCTTAAGCACTAACACAATATTTTCTAATTTCCTAATTAAGGAGTTGAAAACTCATTTTTATCGTCAGACCAATATTCTAAATCATCTAACAATGTATCATGAAATATTTTAATTATTTATATAATCATTGTTAATCTCAACTGATGAGAAACACTCTTACAAATTTATACATAAAGTATATGTTTCATAACCTGCATGCGTTGTGTAAAATTGGATTTGAATATCTAAATTTTTAACCGTTCTTAAATTCCAGAATGAGAATAGATACATACTTTATATATATACGAATTTGATATTATATTTGGAACATTTTACCTAGTTGATATCGTACAACAGAGAACAAAAACAGCTACTAGATAAACTGAATTTTAAAAGAAAAATAATTTGTTTGCCATAATAAAGAATATTTGATACCTTAAGTGATCTTAATGATTATACAAGAATAAAAACAAATTGAACATTTCTTCGCAGCCCCGTATTGAAAACTTCAAAAATAGTGATGAAATTCTTAAGGACTAAAACAATATTTTCTAATTTTCTAATTAATGAGTTGAAAACTCATTTGTTTTTATCGTCAGACCAATATTCTAAATTGTGTAACAATTTATCATATTTTAATTATTTATATAATCATTATTAATCTGAATTTATGATAAACACTCCTACAAATTTATACATAAATTATATATTTCATAACATGCATGAGTTATGTAAAATAGTATTTTAGTATCTAAATTTTTAACCGTTCTTAAATTCCAGAATGAGAATAGATACATACTTTATATATATACGAATTTGATATTATATTTGGAACATTTTACCTAGTTGATATCGTACAACAGAGAACAAAAACAGCTACTAGATAAACTGAATTTTAAAAGAAAAATAATTTGTTTGACATAATAAAGAATATTTGATACCTTAAGTGATCTTTATGATTATACAAGAATAAAAACAAATTGAACATTTCTTCGCAGCCCCGTATTGAAAACTTCAAAAATAGTGATGAAATTCTTAAGCACTAACACAATATTTTCTAATTTCCTAATTAAGGAGTTGAAAACTCATTTTTATCGTCAGACCAATATTCTAAATCATCTAACAATGTATCATGAAATATTTTAATTATTTATATAATCATTGTTAATCTCAACTGATGAGAAACACTCTTACAAATTTATACATAAAGTATATGTTTCATAACATGCATGAGTTATGTAAAATAGTATTTTAGTATCTAAATTTTTAACCGTTCTTAAATTCCAGAATGAGAATAGATACATACTTTATATATATACGAATTTTATATTATATTTGGAACATTTTACCAGGTTGTTTTCGTAGAATAAAAAAGAAAAACAGCTACCAGATAAAACTGAATTTTAAAAGAACACAACAATTTGTTTGCCATAATAAAGAATATTTGACACCTTAAGTGATCTTTCTGATTATACAAGATTAAAAACAAATTGAAAATTTCTTCGCAGCCCCGTATTGAAAACTTCAAAAATAGCATATTTATTCATGTTATATAAGTGAACGATATACGTGTTCTAAAAACTTTATGAAAGAGGCTATCCATCTTCGAAAAAAAAAGATGGATGCAACCGTTCTCAAATGCTCGGAAATTCAAACTTTTACATCCTCTTCTCTTCCGTGTATTTTTATTTTTGTGCTTACCCATAGAAATATAAGATTAATACCAGTTGAAACTTCCCAGTACTATCTCTCCATAAGTTGGAAATACTGTATAAAAAGAAATTCTTCACGCTTACATTTTTTGGATATTTAAAGTGCTATTTTCATTATTTACAATGCAGTGTAAATGTATTCATGTTAATATTTACTAACTATATTTGAATCACAGACATTTAAAATTGGTTCTATTGGTGGTATTGAATTACCACTTATATATATACATATATCTTTAATTCCGTAAGCATATTTACTTCTATAATTAGTCAAGAATGTATACAATTTCAAAGCGTAAAAAATTTATTAAATTGTAAAAATGATTTTGAACTTATACTGATTAGTAAAATTTTTAAATTCTATAATATTATAGAGTAACAAACCAATTATTTCATGTTCTTAACATTACAGAGAACTGTCTAAAATATAAGAGATAACTTGTGATCTAAAGTGAATAAGTAATATTTCCTTATATATACTTTAATAACAGTTATAAATGTACTACATGTTCTTTCATATAAGATGTTAAATCTGTAGTACCGAATTTAGTATTTTAATAATATATTGAGTATAATTTAAATAACAATATGATTATTAATTGAAATTATACTAGCGTTTGTTACAAGAATTTGTATAAATTCTTTAATATTACAGAGTAACATATCAATTTTTTCAGATTCTAACATTACAGAGAACTTTCTAAAATATAAAGGGATAAACAGTAATCTAAAGTAAATAAGTAATATTTCCTTATACATTTGATAACAATTATAAATGTACTTCCTTTTCTTTCATTTAAGATGTTAAATCTATAGTACCTATTTAGTATTTCAAAAATATTTGTCTATAATTTAAATAACGATGAAGATTATTAATTACAATTATACTAGTACTTTGAATGAAAGAATTTGAATAAATTCTTTAATATTACAGAGTAAGATACTAATTATTTCAGATTCTTAACATTACAGAGAACTGTCTAAATTATAAAGAGATAAATAGTAATCTAAAGCAAATAAGTAATATTTCCTCATAATTATACATTTAATAACAATTATAAAAGTACTTAATTTTCTTTCATATAAGATGTTAAAACTGTAGAACCGATTTTGTATTTTAATAATATTTGATTATAATTTCAACAGCGATGTCAGGTCTAAAAAGGGGGTAGTTGGAAATTACGTGAGTTATAAACGATTTTAAAAAGGGAACTCTTTTATAATAATTAGATAAATAAAAAGCTTGAGTAACCTTTTGGAGAAATGAGGTCAGACGCAGTGATATTTCACAGGAAGCTGATGACTAATGAAGAGAGAAGAATCAGTAAGTTCATGGACATGGAGCTATCAACACATTCCACGATTAGCTAAGCCATGAACAAATGAAAATGGCTCAAGTGTTGCTTTGAAATGAAACTATGATTTAGTAAAACTATTAAACTTATTATTAAAACAAAATTCTTATCAAGATAGACTGTTTACCATTTGCCTTAACACTGGATCAACACACACACACACACATATATATATATATATATATATATATATATATATATATATATATATATATATATAGTTTTTCCAAGATTAATAAAAAAATATGTAAATGTTCTTTTACATTTAGTAACTAAAAGCTATAAAATATTTTGCTTTTATATATGAGATAAAATATAAACTGAATTTGAATAATTTGAAATGTTTTAAATTGATTTAGAAGATTGATTTATATTTTCAGATTATCTTTATTTACAGAGATATAAAACCTATAGAATTATACGTGAAAAGAAGACGTTAGTACATCCCTTTTTTTCTCTTACTTTAGCTGAAGTTTGAAATTGCTAAACTTCTCCCAGTGTATTATATTTGCTCAAGAATTTACAGACTCTTTCACGACTTCCAAAAACATTCATATTTTTTACTGTAGGTGTATTTATATTCAAAACCAATCAGCTTGTGATCACAAATATATTTACAAAAAAATGTAAATGTTTAGTATACTAAAAGATGCCTCTGAAAAATTTTACTTGCCTCTATTGAAAATGTTATTTTATTTGTTCAAAAACATCTCATGCAAACGTTAAATTAGCCATCAAACGTCAGAGGATTTGAAAGGTAGTACTGACTGTTAAATATCTTAAAATAAGTAACTCTAAAGAAATCTTTCGAATTGTTTAAATATGTAAATGTGAGATATAAATCAATTTTACGACTGGAGATTTCTTTTTACGGGCAATTTCACCTTGCACTCACGACTCGGAACTCCAGCGGTTTTTATAGCATTCGAATGAATATGCTATTGCTGCAGTGCAGCAGAAAACTGCCTCAAAAATGTTATTCTATTTTTATGATGAATGTATATTATGTCATATTATATTCACTCTGCTAAAACTGTATCATAATAATAAATTGATGGGAAAATGCTTGTTTAAATTTATAACTGGGATTGAATTCTCGATGAATAATTTAAACAATTGATTATAGAAATCTTATAAAATTGTAATATTTATTCAGAGAGGATATATCTTTTTATAACCCTATTTCAAATTTTTAGCAGTGAAATATAAAATGATTACAAATAAGTGAACAAAATAACTGAGTCTAAGTGTATAAAATTGTGTAAATTTAACATTGAGTTATACTATAAGATTATCCTCACAAAATTTTGCATAATATTTCTTCAACTAATTGTTTAAACATATATATACATTTATATCTTCCGAGTGTATGTATGTGTATGTATGAACATATGCACGAATGAATAAATGAAGTAATGTTATTATATGAAAGCAAACTATCAGGTATAGATTCCAAAATATATGTACCTAATTTTCGGATGGTAAAATGAAAGGATAGGTTTTTATTAACTATCGATATCAGTGTAAATTCAAGCAATTTTCTACGTTTTCACTATTTCTGTTTAAGTGGCTAAACATTTCAATATTCATTTTTATAATAATATTTATTTACTTTAGTTTAATTCGTAACTATCCTAATTAAATAATTATGAGCGAACATGACTTATGTGAGGAAACATATATGAATTTATTAATAAAATCTTTGAAAATAACATTAACGGATAATATATACAGTGTATACTAGCTAACAAGTACTAATATAAGAAGGTTAATTTTAACAGTGTATATATCAAAACAGTTGAAAAGAACAAAATACTTCATCTATCTCTTCTTAATTCTTTAGAAATATATATTTTCAATTTATACATATTAAAAAAATCATCTTGTATTAGTAAATATATTTAAGAAAATATAAAAATGTGAGAAATGTAGAAAACAAAATCTGTACACAATTTCATATAACCCCATTTAAAAGCTATTCTTAATTTTTATACTATTTATTACAAGTATTTAAATTCAAAAAATGTATTGATTTCTAAATGTGATTGTGTCTATTGAATTTCTAAAAATAAGGAACTTTCAGAAAGGTTTTCTTTCGGAAAATAAACAGATATTACGTATGAAATATTTGACAAATCTTGTTTTATTATGAGTAATTTTATGCCTTGCAGACACATTGTATGAACTAAAAGTAATTTTAAGAAAGTCAATGCAGATTTTATAAACTTGTATTTGTAAGACTCCAATGAAATAAATCTTAAAACAGAACACATAGGAAAAATAACTACTTAAAACTGCTTAAAATTGATATCTTTCCTATTTTAAAGTCTTAGACATTTATTTAGGAAGCTTTATCAAATGCCTTAAAAGAATGTCTCTGTATACTTTTATGTTGACGTGAAGATATTTAACCTGGGATAGATTCAATATTTACATTTAAAAGCGTGACAAGATGTAATAAAAACATTAAAATAAAAAATAGCTTGCATTTTAGAATTTTTTCGACTCCCAGAAAAGGGGAACAACAAAACTCCAAACACATGGGAAAACACTCAGGTAGAATGCATATTTGTTTCATTATCTCCTACACCAAACCACTAAATCAACCATTAAAAATGCATTTAAAATCAGCTTCAAAGACATTTCTTAATAAGCGTAAATAAAATGATATTATATAAAGAACTTGTAAAATTTCGATAATTACGATAGAAGACCCTCTGATTAAAGTTAACTCACAAAATCATAATTTTATCCGCGAAATAAGGATTTCTGGTGAAATAACTTCCATGAAGCAAATGATAAAATTTGAATCATTACCAGCCAAGCTGAGAACTTAAAGTAAAAAAAAAGAAAAATTCCCCCTTCGCGAAGTGATTAAGGAAGTTGCCATTCTGTATTTATCTATTGTGTAAAATTCAATACAGTTATCCACCTTTTCTTTCTGTGAAGAATTGTATTGTGGGAACTTTTTTCACTCTTGCCATAAGTAAGAAGTTTCTTTTTAAGCGCCTTGTAAGGATTGTAGTTCTTTAACAAAGCCCCAGAACAATATTTCGAAAGAAATATGAAATATTTTATCTCTTTCCCATTTTGGCTGAATTGCTGATTCTGCCTTTCTTTCAGCGACTATATACCGCATTCTTAGAACATGAGCAGATGATTATTTAAAAATGTTGAGATATGATTAATGTGTGAAAATTCTAAAAGATTATTTTGTTGCAACAATAGCATGCTTTATACATAGAATCTTTAGAGAAAAAAAACTACTATAATTAAAAATAGCTTTTATACATTAGGAATGATGTAACACATTTCATTAAGAAACTCGTTTAAAAAATCAGTTTATTGTTATGTATGATTTGGGTATAATGAATTATCTATTTAATTTTTAAATAAATATAAAATAAATTTAAATATTGTATAATTTTGAGATTTACTATGCAAAAATTTACTTATTATTATTTAAATTGCAACAAGCATTTTTGCATATAATTTGTCAGACAGAAATGCGTATATAATTGAAAAATATTTCATTTATAGATATAGAAATAAGTACTGTATTATAATTAATTTTAAATTAAAATTAAACTTTAAGTGTGAAAAACTTTATCTCAGTCCGAAAAAAAAATATTAATTTCTTATATAAATAATAAGTACAATTTAATAGGACATAAAGTAAATTTAAACACTTTTATAATGTTGGCTTATGATTAATGTGTCGATTTTAATATTATAGTTTTTCAGAAATATTTTAATTATACTTTAAATATTTTGTCAAGAATGTAATTATATTTTAATTATATATATTTATAACCTGCATGTGATCCAATAATTTTCTAATACAAAAGTTGAAAATGAGTAGATTTATTTTATTGGTAGACAAGGTATGATCATTTCAATAATGTTGTATATACAGTCAGACCTTTAAGTCTCTAAACAAAAGGTTTTGTTAATTTCCTTAAATGAAGATTTAATTTTCAAAGTAATGAAAGCGAATTTTAAATTCATTAACACTATAATGTAATAAAATTTAACAAATCTAATTTTGTGTATAAATTAATGTATACATTTTATTTTATTTTATGGAAATTTAGAGAAAGACAGAACTAAAGTTTAACATTTTCAAGGTAAAAACTATATTTTCAGCTATGATATTTTTCATCAAAATTAATTCAATTAAATTATATTATACTACTTAAAATACAAACAACTTTAAGCATTTATTAACCCTTGCGTCTTTATATCTAATTACTGATATTGTTTCAAAATTTTATATGCTTTTATTTGAAAAAGGGTTATTTTTTTACTAATAATACGTCTCGTATACTTAAAAGTTTTTCTACTTAAGTAGAAATATATTGAATGTAAAATTTTGAAGAAATTTGTAGTTGCTTAAATACCGATATTCTTTCTTTCTCAATAACGTAGACGCCAGTTCAAGATAGTACATAAACGTAAAATTCGTTAAGTGGATGAATTTTGAAAAATTAAAAGCATTTTTTGGGAATTGAAAAGAAAGTCGGTCACAGGTGATTTTTCAACATAAGTCAAAGTTTGTTAGAAAGAATATCTCGAATGAAATTTGAAGCACGTAAGTTAAAACATGAAAACGTTGCCGTAGTTACTTGATTACGAGGCCCCGGTTTAACGTTTCTCAGCCAAATACCAACAGAATTTATTTCGGTGATGAATGGAAAAATTGTATTACCAAAAATATAACTTTAAAGTTAAAGTGTTTTTTACTTTTTTGAAATATCAATTATTAAAAGTAGTTTATAATGTAAATATTTTTCCTTAGCATTTCGAAAACTCAAATTAAAGAAATATGCATGCTACAATACCATTTAGAAAAAAAATTATATTAGGATTATAAGATATTAAATGAAAATATTACATTTGAACACATTACATATTACATTACTGGTATATTTCTCAAAAATATATTTCTGTTTGTTACTTTACTGTATGCATTTTTATACATATAACACAACCCATTTAGAATTTTCTATTTCTTAGGCAGGGAGAGATAGAAAAATTTTTTCTTGAAAACTTTTTTTTTAGGGAGAGTTTTTTTAATATCTTTAAAGGTATATGTCAGAGGAGTTTCGAGAAGAAGTATTTAGTGAGATGTTCTGAGCCCTGTACCATCAGTAGCCTAAATGTTTTAAACATTTACATGATACATTTCGAAGAAACCTTTCAAAGGGAAAAAGAGAGATGAATGTTATTATTCCTGAAGTACTTCACGATCTTTCCTTTTTAGTGATAAATAACAATGGATTCAATACAAAACTCCTTACACTTCACAACATTTTTTATTACGAGACCTTGTTCTGATATATGATATATTAGACATAGGTTCTTTCTTAGTTAGTAACACTATCTTTGCTCAATTAATACCACCTGTGCTTTAAATCTTTCTATTCATTTAATTAGAAGGCACGTTATTCCCAAATTGACTCTTGGTCACATACATCTTCTTTGTCCATTGTTTCATATTTCATTAATTCTTAATTAGATAATACTTCTACTAAATTTTTTTTTTAATTTTTAATATTTCAATACTTTAGTCAAATAATGGTGTAGTTTCCACAGCATCTCAAACCCTGAATAAAATTACAAGCATGTATATGCACGTGCACTGGGTTTCTGAAGAACGAATAATTTAAAAGTATTTCTTACTAAGAGAAATATTCAAAGAAGGTGAGGAAATGTATGTTTTTGGGGTCTATATGGCCTATCAGACAACTACTAAAAATTTTATTATTGATGGGTAATTTTGGGTGGAATATTTTTATAAAACAAGTGCTTCTAGAGTTAAATTCGTAAATCTTTTTTTATGCGAAGAAAACGTTCATAAAATAGAGAAATTTACAAAACAGCTTCGCTTTAAATACAGTTGCTACTCTATATACATAACTACAACAAGAACATCAAGAAGTATTTCTGGTGTCATAAAACAGACCATAAAAATTTTTAACTTAAATAATACTTCCACTAAAAGTGATTTTAATCTTTATATTTCATCACTTTCATCAATTAGTGATGTAGTTTCTACAGCATATCGCAACAGATATCAAAACCTGAATAAAATTGCAATTATGTAAGCTTGTGTGCTTTGTCTAAGGTAGAAAGAATAATCTAAAAGTATTTCTTACTAAGAAAAATATTTAAATAAAGTGAGAAAATGTATGTTGTTGAGGTCAGTTGCCCTATGTGACAACTACTGAAAATCTGAAAAGTTTATTATTGATGGGTAATTTTGTGTGGGATGTTTTTATAACACAACGGCCTCATGAGTTAAATTAGTTAAACGATGTTTATGTCAAAAAAAGTTCTTAAAACAGGGAAATTTGCAAAACAGCATCTCTTTAAATACAGTTGCTACATGACTACAACAAAGACATCAAGAAGTATTTCAGGTATTATAAAATAGACCATAACTAATTTTTCTTAAATAAAAATTTAAGAACTTGGAAACATACAAAATATTAATATAATTACATTTCCGTATTTTATTTCATCCATTTATATACAGGTATATTTATAAAAAGGTATATTTTTCATGCTGAATTTCTTTCAGTTTTCAGAATGCAGAAAAACGCACAAAAGTTTTGATATATATCTAAGGTATTTTCTAACCTGAAAATTCAATCACTAATAAAATTTCATAAATGCAGTTGAACTGCAGCCAAAGAGCTGATGAGCTACTCTAATCATTTATCTTACATAAAGGTCAAATCTTGTTGTACAAATATATTTGTTGTCCAAACAATACCCCTAAATCTTAGTTTAAGATTGATGAAGGTGTGAAAGAGATTTACTATATGCCTTAAATAAACGCGTCACATATTATTTCTCTCTGGTGACGTTCCATGATTTTATTTTTGTTTCGATACAGGAAATAGATGCTCCGATTTAAAGATGTTTTATATAATAGTAGCTCCGAATGAGAAAAATTAGATAGCATTTTATGATATACACTACGATTACTTTTATAGATTTTCTATGTGAGCCCTATAGCGGCCATTATAGAAATTCCATAACAGAGCCACCTGGCGGTGTTACGAAAATCCATTTAAATGAAGTGTCTTGTAAAAGACTTCTACGATAGGATTGACAAAAGTTTGAAATTTTCATCAAAAAGCAGAGTGTACCAATAGAGCTCCTGAAAGTAAATAAATGTAATTAATAAAAACAAGTTAATATAGTTCTAACAAGAAGTTATACTGCTGGACACCACCAGCGTGGGAGACTGACCGAAAGACGAAAGCGATGTCAGTGACACCCCCCTACGACCCCATTGGACGAGAAGGTTTGCTAACGCTGGTCTGTCGTCTTTGGCCCTGGCAACAGTAGTTATTGGATTTTGCTCGACAGATTTGAAGGCCCCTTCAGAGGAGAAGCAGGCCTACACGGAGCGAAATGAGAATTTCAACAGAGGCAGGGAATGCTCAATCATCTTTTTTTTTTCATTTGAGCATAGCGTCATCAGCGGCAAGGAGTTACTCCAACATTCCAGCAGTTTACGGCGTCTCCATACAGAGATTTAATATGTTATTTGCTTCACCAGATTGTTCATAAATAGAATTGTAAATAAAGAATCTTCAAAGGGGTAAGTCTTCGCTCCTCTGTATCTGGTGTCTTTGTGTTAACTCAACAGGCCTAGTAGAAGTCATTAGTACTTAATAGTAGTGATATAAGAAATGTGGTGGAACTAATAACAATTTCTTTAATATTCATACATTTAAAATGTATTTAAATAGTTAGAATGCAAAATCAGAAGAATTTTCTGTTGTTACTAGCTATGCTGCAAGAACAGTTTCTTAAAATCTTTTAAATGCCTTGAAAATGAATTTCTCAGGAATGAAAACGGATTATTTTTTAGGGGTGATCTTCCTTTTATTATCATTTTATAATACTTTCATTGGATATATCATCAAATTTGTTTTACATAAAATTCTTAATTGGCGATGTTTAACTCCATTTCTTCGAGATTATGTATTTTATTGACACATTCAAAAGTCAATATCTGGAAAGCCTTGGTCTAATCTCTAATGTCTATTGGTATTTCTAAAAAAAATCTTTATATTCTTTATTTATTACTGATACAAGATATTTTCAATGTAACATTTTTTCTCTTAAAATATACTAGTCCTCGTGATTTCTTTACAAAAGTTTAGGATAATTTCACAGTAAAGTTTTAGAGACTTATGAATGAAAAATAAAATAAAGTACATTTATTTAAAAGTTTAGTAATCGATAAAAATGTATTCCTATAGAAACTAAAAATGTGATCCAAATGTTTCATATACAAATATACTATTCATCATGAATTCTTTACAAAAATCAGGACGAATTGTCAATACAAAATCATGACGAATCATGACGAGTGAAATTATCCTAAATTTTTGTAAAAAATTTAGGATAATTTCACTGTAAATGTTTAGAGACTTATAAATGAAAAATAAAATAAAGTACATTTATTTGAAAGTTTACAAATGCATAAAAATGTATTACTATAGAAACTAAAAATGTAGCCCAAATGTTTCAATAATACAAATATACCATTCTTCATGATTTCTTTATAAACATTTAGGATAATTTCACTGTAAAGTTTTAGAGACTTATAAATGAAAAATAAAATAAAGTACATTTATTTAAAAGTTTAGAAATCGATAAAAATGTATTCCTAGAGAAACTACAAATGTGCCCCAAATATTTCATGAATATAAATATACTATTCGTCATGATTTCCTTACAAAATTCATGACGAATCGTGACGAGTGAAATTATCCTACATTTTTTACAAAAATGTAGGATAATTTCACTGTAAATGTTTAGAGACTTCTAAATGAAAAATAAAATAAAGTACATTTATTTGAAAGTTTACAAATCCATAAAAATGTATTCCTATAGAAACTAAAAATGTAGCCCAAATGTTTCAATAATTCAAATATACCATTCTTCATGATTTCTTTACAAACATTTAGGATAATTTCACTGTAAAGTTTTAGAGACTTATAAATAAAAAATAAAATAAAGTAAATTTATTTAAAAGTTTAGAAATCGATAAAAATATATTCCTATAGAAACTAAAGATGTGGCCCAAATATTTCATGAATACAAATATATTATTCATCATGATTTCTTTACAAAATTCATGACGAATCATGACGAGTGAAATTAGTCTACATTTTTTACAAAAATGTAGGATAATTTCACTGTAAAGTTTTAGAGACTTATAAATGAAAAACAAAATTAAGTACATTTATTTTAAAGTTTACAAATCGATAAAAATGTATTCCTATAGAAACTAAAAATATAGCCCAAATGTTTCCATAATGTAAATATACTATTCTTCATGATTTCTTTACAAATATTTAGGATAATTTCACTGTAAAGTTTTAGAGACTTATAAATGAAAAAAATAAAGTATATTTATTTGAAAGTTTACAAATCGATTAAAATGTATTTCTAGAGAATCTACAAATGTAGCCCTCATGTGTCATTGATACAAATGTGAGTTATTTTAAAATTATACCCAGCTAATTTTTACTAGTTTATCTACATCTACGCTTAACGATAACTATTGTTACTTCACACATGAATTAAATAAAATAGTGGAAAAGTGAAAAAAAATGAATATAAAAGATATACTGATTTTAGTGATACCTGAAATATTTCTGACAAATTTCGGGGTTAAATCCATAAGTAATAATCATGAATTTTATAGTTAAACTAAAGTACTCGGATAAAAAATAGAACAGATTAATTTACAAGGTGTCGCATTTTAATACTAAAGTTAGAATTAGTAATATGATGTTTTCATTCCTCAAAATAACAATTTTATTAGTAAGCATTTAAAAACTTTAATTTATCTCTATCAGTTATTTTACACTGGAATCATCGTAAATATTTCTTATGGAGATCATAACGAATTGAACTTTTTACGAGGGAAAAACAATTTATATAAAAATATCTTGTCCCTACAAAAAATACTGACATCAGGGACTTTTCAAAGCAAAATCAAGGAGCATTACACATGATAACAAAGCTTTGAAAATCTTGACTTTTAATGCATCAATAAAATATGTTTTCTTAGAGTGGAGGAAACCTACGTCACTTTCTTAGGAATTTCATACAAAAAAAAGGTTGATGGTATATCATTTTAAGGCATAAAAGGGTAATAAAAAGAAGATGGGAAAGAAATAAAATTTCAGTTTAAGTTCACGATGAATTTATTTTTAAAGCATATGCAAGAAAGAACTGTTGTTTATTCACGTTTATTCACTGCTCTTGGAAAGGTAGTAATGGAAAAACTTTCTCACATTTCATTTAGAATTATATTTATGATTTTTCGTATAAATGAAAAAATTATTAATGGTTCAAATACATATATAATGTAACTATAAAAAATGAAATTTCTAAAATTTCATAAATTTACAATTTGAATTTTAACCATTTATGTAATCGTTTATTTAACATGAGTATTACAAACCTGATCCTTGAAATAAAAAGTTATTAGCTTTTCATGAATTTACTACAACTAAATATAGATATATAATTAAGGTGAATATTATTGTCAGTTGAAAGACATATTTTTTTACTTTGAGTAAACAGTTTAATTTTTAAATTTCAAATTGAGTAGCTATTCTAAAATTAATTTAAAATGATATTAAACTTATATTTAACTGAAAGTATTCAGTATAAAACTCATATGTTTAACATGTTAATGGTTTTTAAGTCAATATACAGCTATGTGTTGTAATATCCATTGTAAGTGTGTACACGTAAAATCTATGGTTGATAAAATCCGTGGTCACTTTTTGCTAATTGCATACATTATATTCTGAGCGATTGGATAAAAAGGTTGATTATTTATTTTAACTTCAAATCTAAATATATTTATTGAAAAGATGTTTTTACGTTTTTAATAACCATCCTCAAATCCAATCCAGTAGTAAACATTAAGGAATATTCAATGTATATATTTGTTATAAAACTGTTATAATAAACTGACATAAAAGCAAATGAGTATATATGGATACATTTTAGTGGTCTGTATTTTTTTATTCACACCTTTTTAAAATAAGCTGGAATAATCCAGATGAGATATAAAATTATATCGAAATATCATAGGAATTTCATTTGTTTCAATTTTTACAAATTAATAAATTACACTTTAAGCAAAATATTTAATTGTTGGGTAGATTGTTAAACAGCAAACAATTATATACATCTTTATTTCTTTTGCAATAGAAATTATTTATTTATGCTATTTTATAAACATTTCTTAAACAGTTTTAGAATTATATATTTTACGAATATCCTATTAATACTTCTATTAATATTATAAATTGATTATAGTCGAAGTGTTCCTAACACTTAAGAGTTATTATTTATTGTTATGTTTTATTAATATGTTAGTGTTTACTGTGTAACACTTATGAATATTTTCCGAAAAGTACTTATTTTACATAATTCTATACTTTCAGTTTAATGTTATTTTATGTATAGTTTTTCCCTGTGATGAAAGTCGGAGAAAAATATGATATATATTTAATGCATCAACTTTATATATAATATACAATTAGTTTTTTGTTTATAATTTTGCAGCAATTTAGATTAATTATGAACACATCTGGTTTATAAGGCTTTTAGTAAAACAATCGCCTCTTCTCCAACAAAAAAATTATATTTTCAAAACTACAGGAGAACAAAAACATCTCATAGAGAATATAGAAGTTTGATATTGCACAGGTGATAGTAACAGTCATCATATACCCTATTAAAGTAATAACTAGCGTAGGTTAGAAATGGACTGTGCATTTTGTTAATTAAAAAAAACAGACCTTTACATCTGCCAGAAGATGGTGCTTAGCAACCAATCTTCTCCATTTTATGAGAATTTATTTTTTAAACAAAATAGTTTTAGGTTTTTTAAATATAATTTTTTTATATTTGTTTATTAGAGAAACATTATCGCTAGACATTTTTTTTCAATATTTTTATATTATTGAAGTGCCAAATGTAGCTAGCCTCCATACAACCATTTCTAAGGTATATCATTCTACAAAACTTGTATCTTCACAATTTTTCGAAAAATAAGAAAAAGTACTTTTAATAATATTTATAAAAACAAAATATCTACCAAAATCTCATCCTTTTAAATTTAGTACATAATTGCCTAATAGTATCTCATTTAAAAGAACGTTTATGATAAACGTTTATGTTCTGGGAGGTATCCTATAGATAGAAATGACCTACTTTTAATGATATCTGTGCATTCAAGAATTTCTTCTCTGAAAAAAATGACTGTGGATTTACGACGCATATTTTTTTTTAAATATTAATATAAAAGCCATATTATTCCCTCTGGAATCTGAAATAGTATAAAATAGTAGGAGTCAATGCACTTGGCATTTACATGAATTTCTGAGAAAATACATGAAACAAAAAATGGTCATTATGAACTGTGAAATATACTGTAGCATATACTGTAGCATATACTGTAGCTCAGCTCTAATTGAGATGGAAAAAGGACAGCGGAGGCCTACGTGCAGACTAAAGTTCTTTATTAGAAACACAAAATGTTAAAGTTATGATGAAGACACTGATGAAATATAATACATACAGTGATGATCGTTTCAGGAATCATTTTCCTAATCGTTTGAAAAGAAAAAGGTGGGGGAGGTCACTCCCATTCTCTCTCTCTACGATATCAGTCGAGGAGTTCACAGGAGACTCAATAGGTAAAAATTCACCCTGGTCTTTGAACTCGATCTTTTCATATCTCCATCTGTCAGCAGATTTCCATCTCTGCTGATTGGACATCTGGTTGATGAAGTGGTGAGGAATCGCTTTGTAGAACTATAGCCGGACAGGTGTAAACCCTGTTCCAAGGGGAGTTTGTAGTAATCCGGAACAATCTCGCCGATCATTAATGATAGTCTCTGGACAAACATTTAGAGAACAAGGTAGGAAAGTATTGCTGCATCCCTTACAATGTAGAGGATTTCTGTCGTGTGCGACTCTTTCTTCGGGATACCATTGAAACAAACACAAGAAACACTTCCCCAGCATCCTAATGAATTCTTCAGACAGAATGATTGAGATGGTCATCCGTGTTAACAAGCCTCTATTCAGTATCCTATTCTTCGAGAAACAATGTGTTTTCCCTAGGTAAATATGAGCTCAATTGAAGTACTCACAAACTGCACGTTCACTATTTTTACCTTATGCTGGTTTTTCTCATGATAGTAGATAAGTATGTATCTGGAAATTTAATGTAACAAGAATTATTTACAATACGTTCTAATTGAAAATAACATGATTCAACATTTTACAAAATCCTAATTTAGCATCAATCATTTTAATACAAAGAGAATAGTGAAGTGTAATTAGGTAGAAAGAAATAGTTGTTGAAAGTTTATAGCTTAAAATTCATTCAATATTTTAAATATCTTAAATGAAGTTATCAGTTTATTTTTTTATTTTACAATAACGATTTCCTTCTCTTTCAATATAAATTATTATTTTAAAGATTTAAACAAGTGGTATAGTCCTCGAAATGCATCTTTCTTCTATTCTTTGTGTACTTTTCTCTCGTCATGCCTTTTTCAATCTTTCAAATATATATACAAACTGTACCTATTTGCTATAGTTAAACTGTATTAAAAATAAAATTTTGAAAAAGACTAATTTTATACGTTTATCAACAAAATACGTTTCTTTCTTAAAGATTTCAAAGAAAAAGGCGAATTTTTTTTTTGCATAATCTGATTTTTATCAGAAATATTTCATAACTCTACAAGGTTGTTTCTAAGATGATATATACAAAAAAAGTTAGCATCCGTATCACCTAACTTCGAGAAAAATTCACTTGAGACGTAAATATGACTTCGGGTACCATATATAAATAATTTTTAGTATCCGTTGAAATCAGTTTCAAGTTTTTATTCCTCCCTTTAGAGAGATTAAAGATCCTACTTCCATAAGACTCAATAGCATTGAATATACATTTGAATAAATATATTTTCTCATTTTTATATCTTTTTACTAGGATAAAAGTTTTGGATTCAACTTACAAAATATTTACTTTGTTCTTAAAAATATTCGTATATAGTTTAAAATTTTATTTTGTTCAGGCGATACAAGACATTCAGCCGCTTGAATACAAAAGTAATAGATGATGATAACAAAAATTGCTTATAATATTTTTTCTACTAAAGTTTTCATTACTAACAAAATGTGCGTTTCAACCGCTGCTAATATTTATATCAAGAACACACAGGTTTTGTTAATTCTTCCCTAGCTTCAAGTCATATATATATATATATATATATATATATATATATATATATATATATATATATATATATATATATATATATATATATATATATATTATATATATATATATATATATATATATATATATATATATATATATATATATATATATATATATATAATCTGTGTGTATGTGTTTGCATTTCTTAGCTTTCTGTTGGTACCATTGTTTGGGTTATTCTACACATAAAAACGTTTTTAAAAGCAATAATTTCTTGTTTTTTATAATCGTTTAAATCTTTCTTATTCTTTTGAAAATATAAAGTTTGAAGAATAATAGCAATAAGAACTAAATAAGTTTTAACTATATCATTAAATCGTATCGATATATATATTTAAATAAAATAGCCGTACAAATTACTGTTAAAATTGTATTGTTAAAATGCACATGACATTTGATTTTTGAGTTAATGTATACATACTAAGTTTTTGGTGGTGAGTTCTAGAATACATGATGTAGAATTGCTTAATATTGGGCACTATATTTCTGAGGGAGTCACTCAGTTTAAATACTTGTACACACTTATTACCAGTAGAAATGAGATAATGACTGAAGGTTTGGTTTGGTTTGGAGCGCTACGGTCTACTGTTTTGCACACGAGGGCTAATCAGACGGACCTACAGTTTTGGTATAAAGACCAGCCAAGCGGGATTCGAAAATACAGCAGCGCTCTACCATTCGGCCATCGTTCGGCCGAATCAAGACAAAAATAAACTTATACAAAAACCTTATAAGACCGATCATTTTATACAAAAGGATTATAGAACCGATCATTTTATATGGCAATTAACAAAACCGAAGAAAATAGGCTACTTAATTTTGAAAGAAAAATACTTCGGTCAATATTTGGAGCAGTAAAGGAAAATAATACATGCAAAGATTTATATAACCAAGAATTAGATACGAAATATAGACAACCTAACATCTTGAGAGTTATTAAATCCGACAAAATTAGATGATTGAGACATGTTTTCAGACGAGCAGATTTGGACCCAGTTAAAAAAATTAACTTTTTTAAAGATTGAGGGTACAAGAATAAGAGGTAGACCAGCAACAAGATAGTTGGATGGTGTGGAGAAAGATTTGGAGATCTTGGGTATTAATAGATGGAGAAACCTCTCAAAAAGTCGTGACGTTTCGAGGAAGCAGACAGAGAAAGCATTTGTCTATACCAGGCTGTAGCGCTGCTGAAGAAGAAGAATACATACTTTGGTTTCTAAAAAAATAATTCATAAAACAATAATGCATGATAACAATAACACATTAAGTGAAGAAAATACATGGCAAAAGTTACACATTATGTATATTTAAAATTATTATCTTTATTTTAAAAATTATATAACATGCGAAAAATATAATAACAAAAAAGTAATATAAATGATCGAGACAATAATTAATTACCAATCAATAAATTACATAACTTAGAAATAAGTATAGAATATTCCCTTAAAATAAATAAACCCCTTAAAAAGAAAAATACTTTATTGTTATAAAGAATATAATGGTAAAAAATATACAGACATTTTATTGGTTTGATAATGTGATATAATTATGCTTAATGCATTGTGTATGATACAAGGTGTAAGAGCTGTGAATTACGAATATGATAAACCATTCCGTATATTTCTATTGTAGAGAAAGTAGTATGATTTTGAATTTATTTGATTTTACAATAAATACTTATCCAATCCAGCTATCATTCCTTAGGATATTAAAAGTTTTAAATTATTCAGTGTAAAAATACTGAGAATGACCACTATTTCAGTGAAAAAGACTTTTATACCAAACATTGATCACAAATTAATTGGAAGAATAACATTAAGATTCTTATCTAATGAAGGAATTCTCTAATCACCAAAAGCTTTACTTTCTTAAATAAAGCTTTCGAGGACATCAGCAGGATTTTCCCATTAAAACGGTAATACTTCACAACAGAGGATTCTTCTCACGAACAAATAAATAGGACGGGTCGATACTGAGGGCTCATAGATTTTAATCTATTTAACATTGATTTCTAAGAGATATAATGAGATTTTATCAATACCTAAGCTCTGTCTCAGATAGGAATACTCAGAATTAATATACGAATAATCTACTATGATTTCCAAAAGAAATTCCATTATAATATGAAAGTAAATACACTTGAAAGCTGTTTCATTTTCATGGGAATATTGCAATATAAGTTCCTCCTATTTCCTCAGTATTAAATGCAATTCTTCTATATTTATTCATCTAATATAAGTAAAAGGACTTTAGTTGTATCCCTTACAGTATTAAAGCCAGTAGAGTTTATAGGATGTGGGGATCTCAGTTTCCATACTTCTCATTCAGTTGCGAGATAGTAATAATACTTTAACTAGGTAAAAAAAAGGAATTTCAGAAGTAGATTTTTAATTTTAATTGGTAATATTCTAAGAAATATTTTTGTGTATCTTAGTAAATATTTTTTAATCTGAATAAAACAATTCCCCATTTCTATTCATCGTAACAAAATAAAATTTCTGAATACTTGACTTTAACAAAATCACTTTATACTCTTAAAAACTAGGTAATACGTTTACATATACACGCAATTCAAACACTGTATATAACGTCACAGACACACACACACACACACACACACACACACACACACATATATATATATATATATAAATATGTATATATATATAGATAGATATAGATATATAGATATATGTGTGTATATATGTATATCTCTGTTGTTGTGTGTTATATGTGTGTGTTGTGTATGTGTGTGTATTTATGGACTATGGTTATAATGGGAGACAATTTGATTTCATATATAAAACTTATTTATTGTAATTCCTCTGTCCATGTCTATGTCATTTAGATATCCTTTAGTTCTCACAATTTGTCACGACAATCTTGGAGGTTGTTATCTGCCCTAGTTTCCGCTCATAACTGACTCTTTTAGCGTTGCTACCTAAGCAAAGTTCTCTTATATACATCGGTGTTGGCTTCTTCGCTCTGTAAAGTTCCACTCGAGGGTGTGTCTCGACACACACACGCAAATTCTCATCATATGCACATGCCTGCATTAAACACTATGTTTCTGATATATATATATTTAATATATATATATATATATATAATATATATTATATATATAAGATATATATATATATATAATAATATATATTGTTTATAATCTGCAACATCGTTCGTGAAAATTTATAATCAATCTATAACCTGTCAGGAGAATTTAAATACTGAACATTTAAAGGTGACAGATCTGGGATTTACAGTAGGTTTAGGTATCTGTAAATAAGGATACCTACACAGTTTCTGATGGTAGCTAAGAGTATAAAGGTACCTACACTACAGTAGTTAATTTTTAAATCTTGCAGTGTTGTGCCTTAGTCTCCAAGGCATACAACCTTGTGTATTTATATAAAATTAAAATTGAAATGATTTTTGTTCTTTCAGGACCAATGCTAAAACAGCAAAAAGTAGTATTTAAGTTCTGGTAAAATAATGTGCAAGTTTAGATGTAAAGAATATTTATTAAATTTAAAATTTTATTCTGCTATATCTAACTCTCCAAGACTTGCATCCTTATACTTAAAATATATCTGCTTATATGTATTTACATAAATTAAAATTTAAAAGACCTTTACTGTTTTATGACTAATGCTATACAGTTTTGTTGAAATAATGTACATGTTTAAATATTAAGAATATTTATTGAATTCTAAATTTTATTCTGCTGTGCCTAACTTTCCAAGACTTGTATCATTATGTATAAAATATATCTGCATATCTGTATTTACCTAAATTAAAATTGAAATAATCTTTACTATTTTATGACTAATGCTATACAGTTTTGTTGAAATAATATACCGGTTTCCATATAAAGAATAATTATTAAATTTTAAATTTTATACCGATGTACCTAACTGTTCAAGACTTGCATCCTTATGTATAAAATATATCTGCATATCTGTATTTACCTAAATTAAAATTGAAATGACATTTACTATTTTATGACTAATGCTGTACAGTTTTGTTTAAATAATGTACAGGTTTCCATATAAAGAATATTTATTAAATTTTAAATTTTATACTGCTGTACCTACGTCTCTAAGACTTGCATCCTTATGTATAAAATATATCTGCATATATGTTTTTACCCAAATTAAAATTGAAATGACCTTAACTATTTTAGGACTAAAGCTATACAGTTTTGTTGAAGTAATGTACAGGCTTCCATATTAAGAATATTTATTGAATTAAATTTTATTCTGCTGTACCTAACTCTCCAAGACTTGTATCATTATGTATAAAATATATGTACATATCTGTATTTACCTAAATTAAAATTGAAATAATCTTTACTATTTTATGACTAATGCTATACAGTTTTGTTGAAATAATGTACCGGTTTCCATATAAAGAATAATTATTGAATTTTAAATTTTTATACCGCTGTACCTAACTCTCCAAGACTTGCATCCTTATGTATAAAATATATCTGCATATCTGTATTTACCTAAATTAAAATTGAAATGACATCTTTACTATTTTATGACTAATGCTATACAGTTTTGTTGAAATAATGTACAGGTTTTCATATAAAGAATATTTATTAATTTTAAATTTTATTCTGCTGTACCTAACTCTCCAAGACTTGTATCATTATGTATAAAATATATGTACATATCTGTATTTACCTAAATTAAAATTGAAATAATCTTTACTATTTTATGACTAATGCTATACAGTTTTGTTGAAATAATGTACAGGTTTCCATATAAAGAATAATTATTAAATTTTAAATTTTATACCGCTGTACCTAACTGTTCAAGACTTGCATCCTTTTGTATAAAATATATCTGCATATCTGTATTTACTTAAATTAAATTTGAAATGACATTTACTCTTTTATGACTAATGCTATACAGTTTTGTTGAAATAATGTACAAAATTCCATGTTAAGAATATTTATTAAATTTTAAATGTTATTATGCTGTTCCTTACTCTCCAAGACTTGCATCCTTATGTATAAAATATATCTGCATATATGTTTTTACCCAAATTAAAATTGAAATGACCTTAACTATTTTAGGACTAAAGCTATACAGTTTTGTTGAAGTAATGTACAGGCTTCCATATTAAGAATATTTATTAAATTTTAAATTTTATACTGCTGTACCTACGTCTCCAAAATTTGCATCCTTATGTATAAAGTATATCTGCATGTATGTATTTACTTAAATTAAATTTGAAATGACATTTACTCTTTTATGACTAATGCTATACAGTTTTGTTGAAATAATGTACAAAATTCCATGTTAAGAATATTTATTAAATTTTAAATGTTATTATGCTGTTCCTTACTCTCCAAGACCTGCATCTTTATCTATTTACAAAAATTAAAAGTAACATGACCTTTGCCCTTTTAGGATCACTACTACACAGTTCTATTAAAATAATATACAAGTTTACATATAAAGAGTATTTTTATAAGATCTCATATCTAAAGACCGCGTCACAGCAGCTGCGGATTTACTTGAATGTAAACGATAACGAAAGTTTAGAGTATTTTCACTCTGCAAATGTTTATATAAGCTTTTTGTCTGACAAATTTCTTCTCATGCAGACAGGATTTTATATTAACATTATCTTAGAATTTTAAATTGTATTACATTTGAAATGAGGTTTTGACCGAGGCTTCAATTGAAATAGCAACGTTAGTAAAAGGAATTAGGGTAAAGAAGAGTCATGGGGCCAGGCGAAAAACTAAAAAGAAAGTAATGTTTTTCAAAAAGATAAAAAAATATTGTCTCTTTATTTCTTTCTTTAGATATATTATATTTATGAGTGAATATTATATTTATGAGTGAAATGTTCGTGTGGGCCTTGAAAGTTAATCAACTATTGATTAACTACCTTCAAAATATAATTTAACATTTTTTACACCGTAGTTATTATTTTAGAATTTGGTTTTACTAGATTCCTATCTTTTTTAATTTTCATATTTCCGTCTTTAAATTTTTAGTAATAAAAGTGTGTTAATATATCAAATATGGACTAACATTGCAAAGTACTATTTATTCCTAAGGTTTATTTAATTTAGGTTCTACAGAATTTCTTTCAAACTTTGTGAGGCTTAGCAGCATTGGAAATAATAGTTACTGTAGAACATCTTAGCACGTAAAATATTATTTTTAAAGAAGAAAGAGGAATTGAAGTCGTCTTCAAAGTTTCTTACAGTCTTAGAAGAATTTTAAAGTAATATAAACCTATTTGACATCACTGTACGTTTCAAACTTCTTAGAGAAAGGTGTCATTCAAGAAATCTTGAATTGAATTACTTTTATACAAAAGATTCAGAATGCAAAGGTTTCTATAAATGATAAAATTGACTCACGCACATGATCTTCCATGGTACATTAAAGTTTGAAAGCAAATTTTTTATCTTGTATAAACCAATCACATTTGTGAAATATTTAAGGTATTCCTATATATCTGAACTATCACACACACACACACACACATATATATATATATATATATATATATATATATATATATATAATACTGTATATTTTATATATTACAGAAATATAATAATTTTATAATATAAAATAAATTAAATATTAAATATATAATTATTGTTTATTAAAATTGTTCTAAAAAAATTTATATTTTTGTTTATAATTTATATATTGTATAAAACTTTATTGTATAAAAAAAAATTTTTATTGTATAATTGTATGCCTGCTGTTTTAGTTATGATTTACTCTGAAAACTCGACTCTCATATTTGAATCCATGATAAATTTGAATGAGAAAAGTAATATGAACTAATTTTAAATAAATAAATTTTTAATCTAATTCCATCTCCATCATAATTATAATTATTCCTTAAGTTTTATATTAAATACAAAAAAGCCATCATAAATTATTTTTTAAATTATTGAAAATTTATTTTAATTTTTGCCTTCAGTTCATTTAGAAATGGACTTAATTAAAAATGATTATTTATCTTTCACTGTATATATATATATATATATATATATATATATATATATATATATATATATATATATATATATATATATATATATATATAACCCAAACTGTATATATTAATATAAATAAATATATTAAATTAATAAAATTTAAGGATAATTTTTATTATTTTTGAAATAGTTAGCATTATCTTAATTTTAATTGTGTGAAAACAGTTTTTATTGAATAATAAAATTATTTATCCTTCGTTTTAAGTATGTTTATTAATTCTCTAAAATAAGTGTTATATTAGACAAAAAATAAATTGTCTTAAAAGAATTTTTAATTAATTTATTCTAGTACTAATTCCTATACATTGAAATTAGCATTCAACATTATGACAAGTATTGAATTGAATTGTTAATGGCAGAGTTAGACCAACCATTTTGGTTTTTCCTTGATTCCCCTTTTTCAAGTCAAAGAGGAAAGTAATTTATACAAACAGAGGGTTTGACAAATTTAAACTTATTTTGTTCATATTTGTTTTTAGTAATCCAGATTTTCAATAGAAGACATATTTAAAATCGCGCAATATATATATTATTCACAGTGAGTCCTTAGTAAGATTAAAATTCGCTTTTTTATCGTTAATCTTCAGTAACCAATGCATATTTATATCAACTGTGTCTTCATTGAACTACCACAGCTTTGGGTTAGAAGCTTCGAAAATTTTACAAGGAATCAATGGACTAAAACCGACAGTTGGGAATATTGTGAAAGAAAATGTTACTAAATAATGTTAAATATAAATTAAAAAATCAAATTAATTATTTAAGGAATTTTATTCGTATATATGTAATTTTTTTTGCATTAACTACGTCTGAAATTAAAAAATATCCAACTATACTGATGTTGAATTAAGTTTGAAATTCAAAATCTCTAAGATGATAAGTTATTAACAGAATATTTATAAAATATTTTAAATAAATCAAAAATTAAACAATTTAACTTAACATACCTCTGTAAAATTTATGCCACCTATCATTAACAAATTTTTAGATTGGACATAAATTTTTAGCCTTTTTTTTACTTTCAACTTCTAAATATATGATTTAAAAATATTCAATAACTAAACAAACCTTAAAACATAATTATTAAATTTTATTACAGAATAATTATTACGAAATATAAAGTTATTTATGTTTTACAGGTATATTTATTAGGCATTTAAATTATATATTTTAGTGATTTAAAATAGAAATTATCAGGAACGTTGTATAACATATAAATGTAAAATAATTTATTTCAAAAGGAGGTTTCGTAATCCGTGCTGAAATCAAAAAATGAATTCCTAAATTTATCCTTCATTTTAATATTTAATTTTTCACGCTTCAGTGTAACTATATTTCGTAATTTTCCAAAGCTAGTTGCGTCATTTATTTTTTTAAAAAATAAATATAAGCAGAATAACCAGAATTTCTCTTCGTATTACACTTATCACTTTTATAATTGTGTTGTGTCAAGGGTAAGCATAGCTGTAACAAAATACGTAACATAATTCTAGAATAAGAAATATTCAGTATGAGAATAAATTACGTTATTCTTCTCCTAATGAACTGACATGCTACGAATTGAGATGATTTGTTGTATCACATAATCTGTGAACCTAAGATTTAGTTTAAGTATTGAATCTTAATAATATACTGAAACATGAGCATAAGGAAATTTGGTACTTGAGAATGAAAACTTTGCATCATAGGTGATGAGAATTATTTTTATTTCTTATAACTAACAAAATCAAGCTATTTTTGTTATTTATATGTTTACGAATAATTATCTAAGAAAATTACCTAATATTCTTAATGAACGTGTACTCGTATTAAATAATTTATCGTTCACATTTTTATATTTTCTAGTTTATCTCCAGTATAGAATATGGATCTGTATGCGATTTCAGTAAAATAACTCGTGAATAATTTCAAGAAACTTAAAAAATGCTATGTATTATAGATTTTTTTTATTTTTACCCTTTTTATTCTTTTTCTAAAAGTATATTTTGTATGATTTTCAGAAGGAGAAAATACAAAAAATGCTACGTGTTATAGATATTTTTTATTTTTACCCTTTTTATTCTTTTTGTAAAAGTATATTTTGTACGGTTTTCAGAAGGGGAAAATACAAAAAATGCTATGGATTATAGATTTTTTTTATTTTTACCTTTTTTTCTAAAACTATATTTTGTTTGATTTTCAGAAGGGGAAAATACAAAAAATGCTACGTGTTATAGATATTTTTTATTTTTACCCTTTTTATTCTTTTTGTAAAAGTATATTTCGTATTTTAGAAAAACAAAAAATGATATTATAGATTTTTTTATTTTTACATTTTATTCTTTTTCTAAAAGTATATATTTTGTATGATTTTCAAAAAAAATACAAAAAATTCTATGATTTAGATTTTTTTTTTTATTTTTACCCTTTTTATTCTTTTTCTAAAAGTATATTTTGTATGATTTTCAGAAGGGGAAAATACAAAAAATACTATGGATTATAGATTTTTTTTTTATTTTTACCTTTTTATTCTTTTTCTAAAAGTATATTTTGTATGATTTTCAGAAAGAGAAAATACAAAAAATATTGATTATTATTTTTTTTTCATTTTACCATTTTTATTTTTTTCTAAAATTATATTTTGTATGATTTTCAAAAGAAAAATACAAAAAATGCTATGAATTAAGAGTTTTTTTATTTTACCCTTTTTATTTCTTTTTCTAGAAGTATATTTTGTATAATTTTCAGAAAGAGAAAATACAAAAAATGCTATGTATTATAGATATTTTTTTTTAATTTTTACCCTTTTTATTCTTTTTGTAAAAGTATATTTTGTATGATTTTCAGAAGGAGAAAATACAAAAATTCTATGAATTGTAGATTTTTTTATTTTTACCCTTTTATTCTTTTTTTCTAAAGTATATTTTGATGATTTTCAGAAAGAGAAAATACAAAAAATGCTATGTATTATAGATATTTTTTTTAATTTTTACCCTTTTTATTCTTTTTGTAAAAGTATATTTTGTATGATTTTCAGAAGGAGAAAATACAAAAAATGCTACGTGTTATAGATATTTTTTATTTTTACCCTTTTTATTCTTTTTGTAAAAGTATATTTTGTACGGTTTTCAGAAGGGGAAAATACAAAAAATGCTATGGATTATAGATTTTTTTTATTTTTACCTTTTTTTCTAAAACTATATTTTGTTTGATTTTCAGAAGGGGAAAATACAAAAAATTCTATAATTTAATTTTTTTTATTTTTACCTTTTTATTCTTTTTCTAAAAGTATATTTTGTATGATTTTCAGAAAGAGAAAATACAAAAAATGCTATGTATTATAGATATTTTTTTTAATTTTTACCCTTTTTATTCTTTTTGTAAAAGTATATTTTGTATGATTTTCAGAAGGAGAAAATACAAAAAAAATGCTATGGATTATAGATTTTTTTTATTTTTACCTTTTTTTCTAAAACTATATTTTGTTTGATTTTCAGAAGGGGAAAATACAAAATTTAAATATTATTTAATGATTTATAAAAATATAGTCATACCAATTCCTGTATTGTAAATACCCGAGGTTTCACTTTAATAAAAGGTAATTTGAGATACTGATATATCTCTGGTACTTTATTGTGGAATACAAATATGTGTAATTGACTGATCTTGTGAAATTTTATTGAGTATCAAAAAATAATTCTCAATACATATTTCTTTTTTAGATGAAAATAAAGAGGTTTGAACCATCAACTCTTCTTCCAAGGTATATTCTGCTTTAAAGTCGTATATTTTTACATACAAGTTTCCTAACTGAAGAACAAGTTATTGAAAAAGAATTAATTCCAAATTAAGAAGCTGGAATGGTCCACTTGTTAAACTTAACACCTTCTTCTTTTTCAGATAGAAAGACGTTTATGAGATACACATCTAAGTAATCTATTATTTAACCTATTGTAAATTCATAAGATTGCAGAACACTGATATTTTGATATCACTCTGAAGAATTATCAGCAATAATATGTATGTTGATGACTATATCTAATTAATATATCTGTTATTTTAGAAAAAACTAGAGAAATATTATTAAATTATATTGTTAAGTGACAGTAAAATATAAATGATATATATAAACTTATATTCTGTAATAGTATAATGTTTTTATGAATTTTGACCTAGTCGACGTCAAGATTTTGTGTCTTTATCAGAATGTAGTGGAACTGTATGTTGTTAATATAAATATATTACGTATATAAATCTAAATTAAAATACCACGTTAAAGTTATAAGATTGTATTTTAGTTGTAAAACTTCTTGCCAATAAATGTTACCAATGATTGGTGATAAATCCAAATTTACTTTGAAACAATCATATGTTATTCCAATGCTGTAAAATTTCGAATGCTTAACGATTTATATCTACATGAGAATTTTCCTAAATTGTATATATTGCTCTGAATAACAAAATGCTTATATCTCTGTTGAACAAATTGTTTAAATATCTATTAATTATAGAAATTTTTTATATATATGCTATATTCCTAATATTCATAAAATATTTCCATACATTAATATATTATAAGAAAAATCTACAAAATTAAAAATTGTTCTTTATGTGTTTGTATACAATTGTAATATTTGAATTTCATACAATGCTTTACAAATGAACAATCTTAGGGAAAAATATAAATCAAGTTGTATATTCTAACATCTGCGAAACATAAACATAAACCAGTGATTAATATTCTTTTATTTAATATATTATATATATATATATATATATTATATATATACAATAATTTTGGGTATTATTATTATTTATCTAAATATTTTAATTTGTGGTAATATATATTTAAATTAAATATATAAGCATTTATATTTATGCTATTTATAAATATTTATAATAAAAACAAATATATTTCGATAATATAATATTCTATATTAATATTTCCTTAAAAATATATATTATATATAATATTTATATCTTTTTAAATATCTTAATTATAAGGATAGTATATAAAATTATATATATATATTTATGTAATAGAGTATAAATATATATGTTATTCTACATATTACAGCTTAAATAATCTTATTTTATATCTTAACATTATAAATTGTAAGTATATGTGCCTTAAAATATATATCTTTAATCTTTATATATGTTATCAAAGTTTTTATTTCTTTCTCTTGTCTATATAGTGAAGAAAATTTCTAAATTTAATATATTATATATTTTTTCATTTAGATATTCGTGTATCGTTCTCTTTAATGTGCTAGACTATCTTGCATTATACTGTAATGATTAAAATTTTTGTTTGCCCATAAAATAAAAAAATAATAATTTCAAATTTGTATATTGTATAATTTATTACGCGCACGCAAAAATAACACACACACACACAATAATATATATATATATATATATATATATATATATATATAAATATATATATATATATATATATATAAAATATATATATATGTGTGTGTGTGTGTGAGTGTTTATCCTTAAATGGATTTCTAAAACCATATCCACGATACTGTAAAATAAACGAAATTTATTCGTAAATGACCACCAGCTGTGTGGTGAAATAATAGAAATCTAGCCCTTTAAAACTGTATATCTGTCACCAAATATACAATAAGAAAAAATGCAATAATAAGAAAATTAAATGTTTCGCCATAAACCATACCAAAGGCAGAAGTTCAGATACATAAAAATATACCATACTTTTATGTTTGTAATGTTTAACGTTGTTTTAATGTAGCGTAGTTGATAAGCAATTTTCCCATATTCAAATTATGTAAAAATTTCTCTTGTTCAAAAGATAAGATGGATCTTTTCTAAAACATTTCCTCTTTTTTTATTATTTTCGAATTTTGTAAATACTACAACAAAATAAATTCATATTAAACTAATGTAATATTAAAATTATGCCCGATAACAAAAAAATAATCTGTGATAGTCTTAAAAGCATAATTGCATTTGTTTAAAATAAGAATTATATCCATTAATATTATAGTTCCTGTTTTAATTTATAGCATTATAATATATAAATCAAATTAAAAAGTGGATATATATTCGACCGTCACTGAATAAATAGCAAATTAATTTTCTTAACATGCATAATTTACTTGAAATGTTCTCAGTTAAAAGCATTTTCAGAATCATGTTAAAAGTTATCATAAAAAAGTTAAATTAATTAACTACTCTTAATATGAAGCGAGAGTATAAACGTAAATCGGCGAAGTAAATGGAAACTAGTCTCCGAATAGCTTTGAGACTTTGCGGCTTGTAAAGTTATATTAAATATACCCCTTATGCATAAAAAACATCATTAGTTTTAAATACGTTTATACTAACACAGGTATCGCATATGGAATGCATTATTTAAGTAACTTCAATTTTGAATATGTAATTACAATCTAGGTGAATTATAATTGTTAATGTAGAATGCTGCAATAATGCTTTCATTGTAAGAGCTATGCACTGTGTCTGTTCAAGCAGCATTCGCCTTAAAAAAATTAAAGAAGAAAATAAAAATATTAACAAACTTGAAAAGTTCTGCGTCTGTTAAAATTATTTGTCTGAATATTTAATGTTTCTTTGCATTAAACCGTAATGAATACACCGTAAATATAATTTTAAATTCTTTATATGAATAAAACATCTCAAATTATTTCTGAGGTTGGAATAATTTCCTCTTTAACGACCTTAGAGCCAATTTACCTTGAAATGATCCAATCAGATTAATGGACTAGTATTCTGAACAAAGGGAAGGCTTGTAATCCTAAAAGTTTTTGCATTTAAGTTGAATGGTCATTAGGCAAATTAAAAAAAAATATCTTTCGCCGTTTTACTGCCTATTTTTTCTTTAAATGATAAGCGAAATAAAGTATAGGGATTAAACATATTTCTTTCAACATACTATATTATGCATAAATGTGAATAGATTGGCTATTGAGAAATAAGAAATAGGGTAATGTCACACGAAAAAAGTAAATGTTAAATTTGTGTTGAAAGAAAAGATTATTAGGCACTTTTATATTTAATGACTTAACTGAAATATTTTTTATATATTTTGTTATCATTTAAGTAAGTTTAAAATATATTTAAAGTTACATTTACATTTAGAGAAAACTGTACTTAAAATAAAATAGTTTAATTAAAATTACAAAAAAAGTTTATTCTTTAGCAAAGCAAAACCACAACTTCTGATACATAATTTAATTAAATTTTGCCTTCTAAGGATTAGTTTGTCTTCTTAAGGATAAACATATGTTGAAATTCAGTTATTACAATTTTCCATTTTAAGCGATACTGTTATAAAAAGAGTATACAATGTTGTTACATCAGGATATAAGACACAAAAATCTATTAGAAAAGAAGATTTCATTAAAATACTATTTCAATATTTCATAACTGATAAAAAAATATTTGTAATAAATTGACCACTTTATATTTTCTTTTTTATTGTTAATTTATATAAAAGTAAAATTGATATTTCATTTTCACTTATTTTAAACAAGGTTTATATAAAACCTTGTTTAAAATAAGTGATAATTTACAATACTTACTTTTAACATAATTTAATTAAATTTTCCTTCTAAGTATTACTTTGTCTTCTTAACGATCAAGATATGTTGAAATTCAGTTATTACAAATTTCCATTTTTAACGATACTTTTATAAAAAGAGTATACAATGTTGTTACATGAGGATATAACACACAAAAATCTACTAGAAAATAAGATTTCATTAAAATAATATTTCAATATTTCATAATAGATAAAAAAAATATTTGTAATAAATTGACCACTTTATATTTTCTTTTTTTATTGTTAATTTATATAAAAGTAAAATTGATATTTTATTTTCACTTATTTTAAACAAGGTTTATATAAAACATAATTATACAATGTTTTAGAATCTATTTTTGCCATTTGACCATAAATCCTCAATAACATTAGAAAACAATTTGTGATTTTCAAAACAGTACGCAATTTAATGAAGAACACATAAATAGAGATTGTTAAACATTTATTTATATACGCAAAAGTAATATATCTGAAACATTTTGAAATTAATTCGATACAAAACTCGTCAAACTGGAAAATATTATTTTATGAGCTTAAAATAAGGATATATAGGATAAAAATAAATTTTCAAATCAGTACAATAATCTGTTTTTCGAAAAAAAGGATAAAAAGCATATCCAACTTCATTTTATTAATTTTATTTTTTACAAGAATCAGAAAGTTATATTTATGTTTTATGAAATGTATGTAAAGTACAAGGTGAGATTTAAATGCAAACATAACTTTATCTTTTTGTGATGTTACTAAACTTATTTTATTGCTTTCGCATACTATATTAAATTTTCCTGCGCAATATATACAAATGGCTGTGTTTTAACATACAAAAAGTGATAAAAAGAATATCCAACTTCATTTCATTAATTTTATTTTTTAATGAAATGTATATCGAAGTACCTTTGTTCCTTTAAATTGCGAATTTCATAATAAACATTCTCTGTGAATCAACAATATTTGACCTGGTATTTAAATAGTTTATGCTTTTAACCTAAACAGTTTAATTTGTTGCACTTTATTTAATTTTACAAGAGTCAGAAAGTTATATTTATGTTTTATGAAACAAAAGAAATCTATAAGTTAGTTTCATTATGATTCCAAAAAGGATTTTTTTCTTCTTAAATACTTCTCTAATAGATAGCCCAAGCGTTTACTACAGAATTTAAACAAATTTTGTATTTTAATAATTCATTTTTTCAAATAATGAATTTCATAATACACTCTCTTTGTAAGACAGGAGTATTTATCCTGGCATCTAAATGTTTTCCAGTATCCATTCTATGCCCTAAAGGGTAAAAATAAAAATATTAGAAGCTGGGTATATTATTGTTGCAATTAGAATATAATGTATAATATGTTATATGTGTAAAATACAAGGTGAGATTTAAAATTAAACATAAGTTTTTCTTTTTGTAATGTTACTAAACTTATTTTATTATATTCGCATAAGATATTAAATTTTTCTCCGCAATATATACAAATGCCTGTGTTTTATAAAAAACAAGAGTTATAGATGCCTAAAATAGAACAATCTTCTTATAATTATAAAACAGATAATTAGATAAATACACACACATGCACACACACACACACACACACACACACACACACATATATATATATACATATATACATCCCATATGAATATATATATATATATATATATATATATATATATATATATATATAATTCTACAAATTTATTAGCCAAAAATGTTTTATATCATGCATTTTAGTAACAATCAAAGGACATTTTTATTAGCAAATAAGAATGAAGTGAAAGATGCAATTATTTTAATGCATTCTTCTCTGCAAGCTAAGAATTTTTTACACATTGTCTAATGATAATTAAAGTCATTAAAATATATGTAGTAAAAATGTCTCAAAATATTACAAATTCTTAGACAACAATGTTTTAAACATCAACAAAGACATCATATAAATAAAAGTAATTCATATGAAAATACGTTTTTGTATTTAGATATACGTGGATGTATGAGTGTGTTATTTAGGTAAATTTAGAGTTTAGCTTTGAGAAGACCGTAAACTTGTCACACCGGTACTTGTTCATGCTGTCAAGACAGATATTGGCATCAGAGTTTGGGGCAGTAAAGTGAGTGAAGTTTCTCTACAGAAACACTATTTTTACACCACCATCTAAAAGTACTGAGAAACATTATGTACTAATTACCATACATGATCCACCGAACCCACGGGCTGCTTGATAGGGAAAAGCCACAAGGTACCTCAGTCACAGTCTGTTTTCTCGACAGAATGACCAATGATCTGTCATAGACTTGTAATATTTTGTGGAACAACGAGGGTCATTTCCACCTCAGTAAAGAGTCAATACATAGAATTACCACACATGGACTGAGGAAAATCCGCGGATCCTCAGTGAAATTCATCTACAGACTATAAATGTCACTGTTTTTTGCGGATTCATGGTAACACTTTTCCTTGTGTCATCTTTCTTTGAGAAAAATCGGTGAACCTCGCCTAGTCACATGTTTCATTATGGGCCGTCGGTACTATGACATGCTGCAGGCGATTGCTGTTCAGCAACTACAAAAAAGGTGGGTCCTTATATGGACCATTTGCAAGCAGGATGATGCACCCCACAAATCTATTGTTCCGTGACGGCGCTATTGCTGCAACGCTTCACACAGGAACGTATTATTAGTCGATCATTTCCTAATCCATGACCACCAGGTTCATCGGACATAAAACCGTGTAATTTCTGGTGATGGGTCTTCACAGGATGGGAATCATACCTTTTATACTCATTTCTTTGTATTAATGATGTTTGGGATTACTGCTAAAGAGACAAAATCTTTATCCTTTAATCTATGATTTTTGGTTTACATACATGTATATATATAGTAGCAAGCATTAAAAATGGTAGGGGTTCTAGACTATGAGTGGGGTCGTTTTGTTTCCTGTTTTGATGATCATGTGACAGTGCAAGTGACATTATTCCATAAGATGATGAAATGCAGTGTGACCGAAAGTCCTATGAAGGATGTACATATTTCTGCATGAAAATTAAAGTTCGGTGTTATGGCTACTTTATGATTATTAAGATCGATGATGAACTCCTGAATATGTTACACACACACACACACACACACACATATATATATATATATATATATATATATATATATATATATATATATATATATATATATATATATATATATAGATAGATAGATAGATAGATAGATAGATAGATAGATAGATAGATAGATAGATAGATAACCTATCCAATAACTCTGAAAATTTATAACACTTGTAACGTACTTTCTAAATTGTTTAAAATTTTCAGGGCAGTAATTAACGCTTTAAGAGATATAAAAGATCCACTGAAATTTCCTCTTCTACAATGACGAGAATCTAGAATCATTAAGGTAATTGCCTACTTCTTTATATTAAATACTCTGCTGCCAACAAGAATGCTTTCTTCTAGTATCATGGAAATTTATTACTTTTAGAAGATGAGGTAAACGTTTTTATAAAATTTCCTTTTGCATGATTGTTAAGTAAAAGAGAAAAATAAATAAATTTCTAGCAATTTTATTTTCATTTTTTCCATGAGAAATTTTCTAATTTTATTAATATACTTAAATGGTTTTTCTTTTTAAATAGTTAAGATATATGGTATTATGCCTATGAATATATCTAAATATGTGTGCGTGTGTCATGTTTCGTATTTAACGCATTATTTGTTTAAATGGTGAGGAAAACGTATTTATGAAATTTTCTTCTCATGATTTTTAAGTAAAAGAGAAATATAAATAAATTTCTGGCAATTTTATTTTTATATTTCTATAAGAAATTTTCTAATTTTATTAATATACTTAAATTGATTTTCTTTTTAAATTGTTAAGATATATGGTATTATGTCTATGAATATATCTAAATATGTGTACGTGTGTCATGTTTCGTATTTAAAGCATTATTTGTTTAGAAGATGAGGTAAACATATTTATGAAATATAATTCGCATGATTTATGAAATATAATTCGCATGTAAAAGAGAAATATAAATAAATTTCTGGCAATTTTATTTTCATTTTTTTCATAAGAAATTTTCTAATTTTATTAATATACTTAAATTGATTTTTTTTTAATTGTTAAGATGTATAGGACACACATTTACATATGAATATATGTAAATGTGTGTGCGTGTGTCATGTTTGGTATTTAAATCATTATTTGTTAAAAAAAGTAAAAGTGGAAAAAAAGTAAAAAATTGGAAAAATGAGGGTAGATCAACAGTATATAACATTAGTACCTGTCAAGTTTTAACGGGGAATAATTTATTCATATATATATATATATATATATATATATATATATATATATATATATATATATATATATATATATATATATATATATATATATATATATATATATATATATATATATATATATAAAACTTTTAGTTCTCCAACATCTGTGGTTTGACTTACACTTAACGCGAAGCACCTGCAGCCACAAAACGGCGTCCCCCACGCTATCAGTTCGGCCACACTAAGAACAAAACAAAAAGTGCAAAGGCCAATGAAGAGATTCAAGAACCCCAAAACACGGCCTCTAAGGTCCGGCACAAAATCCCCCAAAAACCCCTTAGCTAAGGTTTTATATTTTTAAGTAAGGAATTCACACTCTCTCTTATGACAGCATGTAAGAGATAGTCAGTTAGACATTTCTCTCCCCAGTCGTATCTGCCATCACATTACTTCGTACAAACAAACTTAGTATATGTCTTATGTGTGCATAGCAATAAAGGATGAATTGGAACGAAAAATCACAGCCCCGACTGTTTATTTAGAGACTGACATGTTCTGTATCGAAATAATTTAAGTCGATTACGCTCCTTTCATTAAGACATTTAGTAGCTGGGAAAAAGATTGTAAGAGATTAGATTGGAAGAGAGACTGTTTTTAAGGAAATATTAAAGTTAAATGATTTTGGTATATTAATATTACTTATATATATATATATATATATATATATATATATATATATATATATATATATATATATATATATATATGTATGTATGTATGTGTGTGTATTTATATATGTATTAATATTTACATATATAGGTATTTGTGCGTGTGTGTAATGAAGAAATTGTATAGCTGTTAAACCTAAAAAATTCTTATGACTGACCAAAATCCTTATGAACTGTAAGCAGTCCAAAACGGACGACAGAAACATTTTGCGTAATGCAGCTAAAACTTTCACCCATTTTGCTGAGAGTAAACTTTAAATGCAGAATGAAGAAGAAGCGGAAATACATTTACCACGTCTTTTAGATGCAACAAATTTCCGTAAGACACGAATGAAGTATTTTTATTGGTTGCAAATCATTTATAAGTAAAGAAAAGAGGCAATTATCTTAATGGTTTTAAACCCCATCACTGGAGAAAAAGGAAATTTCGCAGAAACTTTTATATCTTTTAAAACGGTAATTATAGTCATTATGGCTGTCTTGTAACTTTCCCGAGATATATCAGAAACACATGCGCTACAAGTATTTTAGTACCTGCAAAGATCCAAAATAACTTACGTTCAGTGTAAATTGTTCCCAGGCTTAGAACGGATGCGGTATTCTGTATCTTTTAATGCAGGAGAAATATTCTCTTTAAAAAATTAAGCAGTTTTAAGGGTTTAAGTAATTATCGAAATATCAAATGAAATTTTCAAAATTAGGATCCAAAAGGCAAATTCTATATCAATTAAATAGTTAAAGAATTTTATCGTTTATGGATATTTATATGTATAATATATTTATATGTATATATACATAATAGTTTTTCATACTAAATATGAAACATCGTAATCATTTCTACAGAATTTACTTTCCGTTCCGATACAATCTTTCTACCTTACTTTTTTGTACATCTCTATCTAATGTATTTGCTTCACCTCCACAGACATAATTCAAGATTTTATGATAGAAACTCTAATCACAATTGAGCCCATATTTCAAAAGTCATTGAGTTAACAAAGATGATATGCATGCTTTAAATTGTCCAGATTTCTCATCGGGCAAAGTGTGAAACTTCTTGACGAATTTTGTAAAATATTATATTCTTCTAAACGTTCCGTAGTTTATTTTAGCACAAGTGCAAGAAATGATTAAATATGTTGTAATTAGGATTGATAGTACCAAACATAAAGTTTGTTAGAAACAAGGCTTCACTGAAGTATACACTAAACCCTAGTATTTGATCATAAATCTTCTGTATTTTTTGTTCATAAATATTAATTGTTTTGTATTTAGTAAAATGTTATAATTTCTTCTATAAATTTTATCTTTTAGGTACAGTCTTCTTAAGCGCTTAAAATATTTAAATATATATATACATAGACATTAAAAATATATATACATATACATTGAACTAGTTTTAACATGTTGATTACAATCAGAAAATTTCCCTCCCGTATAGTTTCTCTGGATGAGGTAAACATTACCAAGTGACAGTATATTCATGCATTACTGAAATAAATAAGCCGATGGTAAATATATTATTGTTTAATATAGAATTTATTATATATTTTAAATATTTATTTATTATTATTATTATTATATATAAATATATACTTTTAAATATATTATTGTCTAATGTAGAATTTATTATATATTTTTAAATATATATTTATTATTATTATAATATATAAATATATATTTTTAAATATATTATTGTCTAATATAGAATTAAATTATAATATTAAAGCCCTGTATATAATACATTACTTAAAGTGTTAAAACCTTTGTCTCTGTTTTCGATGTATTTTTAAGGGATGGTTAGCATAAATTAACTCTAAATCAAAATATAAAATAAAACACAAAATAAAAATGCGAGTTCTTTTAAATGTTTTAATTGCATATTTTAATGCCTAAACTAATAGTAAAAGTTGAACCTGTTCAAACTACGGATTATCTACTGTTATATTCATTGTCATATTCTCAATGACAGCTATATAACTTCTGCTTGTTTAACAAGACTTAAAAACATGTTTTTTCATTATTTTCAGACACATATTATAATATATATATATATAAACCTTTAAATATCCCTTTTTTATTTCAAAATATAACATCGTTAAAGATTGTAAACATTTTATTAAAAACTAGAGATTCAGCTGTAATAAAATTAATGATTTATGTCCATCCTAATTATTTTGCTACTACATACCGAAAATTAAAGTATATTTTAGGAGAAATCAACTTTGATAAACTATACGTGGAAATATTTCACTACAGGATACTGAGATATGTAGCTAATTTTAAAATATTTCGTGACTGCTAATATAAGATTTATTCCCCTGAGGTACATCTAAGACGCTTATATTTATTGACGATAACAAAATGTAATATCCCTTTGCTCTTCACAGAGTAGAACTTATATATTTCGTAAGATTATTTATCTGCAGTCCATCGAATATATCTAATTAAAAATATACTTTATAAAATCCTTTACAAAGATAAATTTAAATTCTTCTTTGAATTATATGATTTATTGGAAATATTTTCCTGGCCATTCTATTCAAAGAATTTTGAACGTTCAAAATGTAAAATACAGAATGCAAATCAAAGCATTCAGTATGTCTGGCAATCTCATTGTTAGAGATGTTCTCTACTTTGTATTCCTTTGCAGTATTACATCAAAGAAGAATGTTTATCTCATCTTTAAAATTGTAATTAAAGAACATGAAATATTGAAGTCCCGGTATGTTATAAAGAAAGGTGTATCATATTATTTTTCTCGACAATTTTCAAGCTTTTCACTAATAAAAGATATCCAGATGATGATGAGATATTCTTTAAAGTAATGTAGGAGAAATATAATGAACATCGAAATTAACGTAAAGAAATAATTCAAATATTCTAATTCATAAACTGTCCCACATTAAGAAATGGAAGGTAAATATAATTCTAATACAGGGATTGAAATGTATCTAAATTATCTCTTGTAATTAGAAAAGATGAGATACAGTATGAAAAGAATGCAATAAGGAGATGTACGTTATTTTACTATAACTGAAGAAAGAAATTTTGTAGCATGTTATAACAATTCTTTTACAAATATCTAAGGGTTTTCCTTCTAAGTTTCAATTTTTGTTCAACAATATATATCCACAATACAATTGATCCAACACAATCACTGGAATTTTATTAATAGTTAAGGGGACAGTACATTTCGAACTAAAATTTCTTCTTATAAAAGATAAGTGTTCTTTTATGTTCTAAAAGATTTATCTAACTTTAAAAGTATTATATTGTTGTGTTATATAATTACTACAGCCCAAAAATTATACAGTTGAGCTTGAAAAAATATGTTTAACAAAATCATAATATATATAAACTGAGGAAAAAATATAAATATTCGATTGTCCGCAGATTAACTTTTGAAAATTTTAAGATATAAATTAATTTTAGTAGAACACAAATATAAAAGTATTGTATAAACATTCGGTATATTTTTCGGAGCATTAAATTTTGATTTATTGCATGAGAATCTCTACGTTTTAAAATTCAAATTTTTACTTTATTAAAACTATTTTTACTTTAACACGTCATATAACTTTAAATCTTTGGTTTATATTATAATGAATTTTATTTTAAAAAAATAAGGCAATATATTATTTGATTTAAATTAAATTTACATAATAAAGTTTAAAAAAATGTTTCTAATATGTATTTTTCTAATATAACTTTGAAACTAGGTAATATTTGTACTTCTCATTTCAAGTGTCATTTCTATGTTGTTATAAAATAAATATACTCATTTAAATAACAAACCTAGGTAATGTTTAACGTTCATGTGACATTAAAAATCTTTAAAAAATATTCTAAAGTGAGTAGAACATTTTATTTGATACTTATTCTAAGAAATTGTATTATAATAATTATTTTATGCTGTAAAATTTACTATGTCCCTATAGGTGATTAAAGCAGAAATATTTCAACAACTGATACAATGAATTATTCCAATAAATATATTAATTATGCAAAAAAATTCAGTTTTGATAATTTAAATAATAATTGAAGTATAAAAAATGTATTTTGCTGTAAATATAACAGACCCTGGAAGTCTATTATGGTAGTAAACAATTATGATTATTTATCTTTCTTCAGTAATAGATGTTTAGTATGATTTAAAACATTCTACTTAAATTCAGAGTTACTTTTACTGGAACCTAGTTATGGAATGTGTTTCCTAAGTTTTAATTTGCTTATTATTAACATCTAAGCGAAAAGCATAATTCGAAGACGGGGGAGATGAAAAAAGTAAATGAAGAAATCGTATATCAACTTTGCTTTATTATCTATTACTACTAAAAATATAATTAGAATAAAATTATTTAAGAATCTATCAAAGTTTAAAATTTACTTCATATCAAAAGTATTCAAAATAAACAATCATTTTCCATACATATTTTGACAGTCAATAATATGTTCTAACCTATAGCAAAACATAAAATATTAATTTATCATTATAGAATAGGTAACCGCACAATCGGATAGTACTGTTTTTAAATACTTTTCAAAATTTACATATTCCTCAGCAATTTTTACTTCTGTTAATGTATTTTTAAAAATCTAAATATATGTGCATCTTTAAAGTAAAGTATTAAACAAAACATCGAACAAATAGATTTAAGTTTTTATTAAGATTTTTTCTTTTCAATATCTTATGTTGAGAGGCAACGAGGAAAGTTAATTTACCTACAGTATAAGTAGTATACTTTGTTATATGTGTTGGTATATGAATGGGATCAAGTAAATTCTAATATATACCAATCTTAAATACCATTATATACAGACAATATTTTATTCGGTAAAGTTTTACGTGTGCATTACAATAAGTTTCTACAAATATATATATAATAAATTTGCCTGAACACCCAGAGAGGAATATGTAGAAATATATATGCATAATTTTCTGTAATAGTATTTGGTTTTTACGGTGTATACAAATATAGGATTACAAAATCTTAGTGCATTTCATGGAATCACTAAAGCACTACATATTTATACCACATTTTCAACTTTACAAAAGCCAGAAAATTAGTTTTTACTTCTGTACAAAGTAAAGAATATATTGTAACTATGGAAAATTCCATTGTTTAGATTTCAACAGACACAATCAATTTTAACCTTGAATAAATATATTTTGTTTTATTTTAAGTAACATATGTCTGTCCATACATATGTATCTAGAACATTTCATTACATTTGGCAAAGACAACGTTCGATATATGTAGTTTTGGAGATATGTATTTTTGGAGAACCAGCGTGCCTAAGTTGTGCTGTGTTCCTTAACCCCTTCCCTGTCTTGCCCGTACGGCGTACGGGCAATCTGATTTTTATTTCGCTTGCACTGTTTCTGCCAATTTTTTCCAATTTTAGTAACAAATTATTTCTATAGACGTTCAGAAAGTGATAGTTTGCAGTTTATTGTATTTTTTACTCTGATTGGTTCAAAAGCGCGGGTTTGTATCAGAAGAATTGTTATCTTTCAGTGTATAGGTGTATAGCTTTCTGGTTATATTTTATTAACTACCTGATAATTTTATTGATGTAAGAGTTGAATAATATATTTCTACTTTTAAATAATGAACAATTCAGAGCGTATGGAGCTACTTTCTTGTGATTCGAACTGTGACTCGGAATCAGAAACTGAATTATCTGTAAATGATAGTAGCGAAAGTTTACTAGATGACCTGGGTAGTAGTGACTCTGATAGTAGTAAAGACGGAATCAGTGAAGCAAGACAATTTTTTTAAAATTAATTGTGATAATCCTTCGCATCCGCCTATTAGATTTGCTTTCACTGGAATTCTAAAAATTAATTTGGATATCGATGAGACTAAAGAAAGGTAAACTTGAGTTCTATGATGTTTACATAGAAAGAAGAGTTGTAATATATGCTTAAAAATATTAGAAATGTTAATTTTAATAACATAGCTTTACTAAAAAATGTAAAATGAGCAAAAAAATGCAATAAAAATTGACCGAATTCTGGAAAAAAATGAAACTGTCAAAGGGTTAAAGGTGACTGAAACACTTGAAAATATGTTCATGGTCACATTATCCAATAAGTTCTCAATCAACATCTCTGGGTATGGCCAGCCAACTCTATGGACCTTCTGCTTGGTCACTGCTTCTAAATTCTGGGGGCCCACTTAAGCATAAGGCGTACTTTCATCCTAGATGGGCTCGTTGAAATGAAAAACCCATTCCTTTGACTTAATACGAGAAAAGTATGGCTCAATCGCGCTTGATTCAACCAAGTGTCATCAGGAGTAAAAAAAAAAACATAATTACATGTGAAGGTAAAATTGAACTTTTTAAGTGTTTCTAAAATATAATAAACACATATATTATTTGGAGATTAACCATTTATTAAAAAGGTTTATTACCACCTGTTACGGAGTACTGTAAATACTATAACTGCACTCTGATGACTCCTTAGTCAATCTTAACAAGGAAATGAGTGTAATTTAATATAGTACATATAAATTATATATCAACATAATATTTTTTTAAATTTGAGTCTATGCTTATTCATATAGGAGTATTAATGTTCTTGATATTATATAAAAAATTACATTCATTTACATATAAAAAACAGCATATTTACTAGCAATATGGCGTTTTTTACATTAACTACCAATATTGTTATGACTAATAATTATCAAGATACAAATCTTTTCTTTAACTTGAAATAAATTTATGTTCAAATGCATTCTATAATTTGTTAGCATAATAATAAGAAATAAAGACTTTATATATATATATATATAAATATATATATATATATATATATATATATATATATATATATATATATATAGTATATATATATATCTATATATATATATATATATATATATATATATATATATATATATATATATATATATATATATATATATATATATATATATTTATATATATATATATATATATATTTATATATATATATATATATATATATATATATATATATATATATATATATATATATATATATATATATATATATATATATATATATATTATATATATATATATTATATATATATATATATATATATATATATATATATATATATATATATATATATATATATATATATATATATATGTATGTATGTATACACATATGTATGTATATATATATATATATATATATATATATATATATATTTATATATATATATATATATATATATGTATACATACTGTAACGAATTCTCATTACATTGAATTCCGGATAGAGACTGAACTAAAACCGTGAGAAAAACCAGCCTAACCTAGAAGAATAGCAAACGTGCCTATTGTGGACACTTGAAGTGAGCTCTTCTTTACATAGTGAATGGCCTCTACATTGTAAGGAAACAACAATACCTTACTATTTTGTTCTCCAAGAGATTGTCTATGGACGTTGATTAATGGATCGGCCAGATTGCACCAGGTTTCGGCAACCACGTCATCCACCAGCTGTCCGAGCAGCTGATATGGACATTCTTGCGGAGACGACTATATAAGAAGAGAGAGTTCGAGGTCCAGAGGAGGATTATTTGACCGATCGAGTAGCTGTGAACTCATCGGCTAGAACGTCGAGGGAGCGACTGAGAGAGTCCTCCCCCCTTTTTTTTTCTTAGGAAGCTGATGTCTTGCATCGATTTATCTTTTTCATTGTAGATATTCATCGTTCATCTGTATCTTCTCATCACTTCAATATTGTTTTCTTAATAAATATCTTAGTCTGTACGTAGGCTTCCGCTATCCTTTTTCGGGTTCACTTAGAGCCCCAGTACGCTACAGACTATTGATATTTATAATCTGGTGGCAGCGGTGGGATGTAAAAACAAAGAGTTGGAACTTTTTGTGAAGTTAGTAATCTACGCCTAACGTGCAAGTTTTATGTGTTTGTGAAGTTAGATTTTGCTAATGTGCAAGTTTTAATTGTTCGTGAAGTTATTTTGTGCTATGTGCCTAAATTAAGACGGTTGTGACACTCGTGGTTCCTGAAATTATCTTGTGCTAAATTTTCAATGGTGATGATCCGAGAAGCAAGTCTTCACATCAAAACTGTGAGTAAAATTCTGTTTCTCTTAAGTGTGTGGTATCCAACAGTTATTTTTTAACAAAAGTGTTTTTCTAATTGTTGAGAATTATTAATTTTGAACCTTGTAAGATTTCTTTCTTAATTGTTTGAGAATTATTTAATTTATGCAAATTTAGTAACTGTGTTGAACTGAAATACTGAATTTTAAAGTAATTTTTAAGGGGTAGAATTTTGAATATTGTTTTTAAATTATATTTTTTGAAGTGTGAAGATATAGACTTTGGAATTAGTTCTAGTAAATGTGATGAATTGAATATTTTAATACTTGTGTTGAAATAATGTTATTTAAACTAAGAGTAAATTTATTTGAGAATTGCATTGTGTTTAAAAATTATTTTTGAAATTGAAATGATTATTATTATTATTATAAATTGAGCGTGAACATTTCCACGTGTTAATTTAAAATTGAGTGTTAAAAGTAGAATTTTGTTTGCACGTGCTTCAGTTAGTAATTTTTTAAAATTGTAATTGTGCTCTATGAATTGAAAGTGAAATTATTTTAAAATTTCTTGTAACTGATTTATTGTGATAGTGTTTTGGTAAGTGCACTTGTGTTCTGGTAACCATGGCATTTTTTGCGAGAGCTAAAAAAGTAGATTTGCTAGAGTTAGCATCAGAGTTAGTGGGAGAAGTAGATTCCAACTTAAGGGTGATCGATATAAAAAAACTCATAGAGACCTCAGAAGACTACGACGCTGAATACGTAGAAGGGTGTCTAACAAGAATAATAGAGACTCGAAAAGAGCAGGAAAAAAATGAACGTGATAAAGAACAACGCGATAAAGAACGACAATTTGAGCTTGAGAAGTTACGCATCGAG
>CM063505.1:29380611-29407185 GCA_032207245.1 Pardosa pseudoannulata | reverse complement strand
ATTTTATTTTTATATTATTGGTTGGTTAACAACAGTATCTAAACGGTAAAGTTTTTTCTAAAACCTGCGAAATGATTTCGTTTTATTTAAATCATACTTTCAAAAATTATCTCCAGGTGCATGTGTTTAATTGATATAAGGCTTTGAGAAAAACGTCGACTAAACAAATTGTATTTTATTTTTTTTCCTACAAAGCATCATGTTCAGACGTAACGAGAAAAGATTAATTATCTTCAGTGCTAGTTGTATATTTTTTTCGGTAATTAAAACATATCAAGATACTGATTTTATTTTAATCTCGAATAAAACCTTCTTTGTTTATTTCGAAACTATTTAATTACATTTTCCAAAGATAATGTTTTTGTAAAGATTTATGTTTGGTTTCAAGAGTTTTTTTTCTTTATCAGATAGATGTTAAAATGTTGAAAATTTTTCTATTCGTGAAAAGAATAACCATTATTTCATACTTTAAATATGTTAGATATTTAATCATAATAAAGAGAAAAAAATTCATAAAGCTATTAATGAATTTTATTCATAAAAACTAAAGAACTATTAGTCAAAAAATCAAACTTATTAATTATATAATATGGTCTGTATTATAAAATTTATACATTTATAAAAAATTAATTTTTATAAAGTGTTAGGTTGATTTTATTCCTCAGTTATATGAATTTTATTTTAAAAAAATTAAAAAATTTAATTGCAATTATTAGTAATTTTTTCAAATTTTTTTAGAAACTAATTGAATAAATATTGTAATAATTTTTAGTTTTTAATCTAAATAAAGCTATATTTTAAAATATTCATTGAGCAACTATCGTGCCATTTTAAAAGCGTAAATTTTATCAGCATTTAATTTTTTCAATGAAATGTTTTTAAGTGGTGGAACATATTATTTCTAGGAAAACATATACTTTCTTCATAATTCTTTTTTTTTATCGTGTATTTTTTTGCTATTGAATTGTTTATTGCTTGGCTATCTATTAATTTTAGAAAAACACATTAAAAATTTAATACTATTTTAAAATTTTGAATTTAATTTAACAAAGGATTTAAAAAGAAAAAAACAGAAATAGAACTCAATATTTTGCAAAAATGAGTCTTCTTTTGTTTAATAAATAATTATTTATTAAGATTTACAAGTGATAGAAATTCTTGTGAATTTTATCATTTTATCTAAACCAAGTAGACTCCTTGACTTCATTTCATGCAATAAATAATAATGTAATAAGCAATAAGATTGATCTTCATTTTTAACATAAAATACCTTAATAAGGTAAAAAAAATTACGTAATATATTTATTTATTTTTATATCCTTACAGAAATACAGAGTACACCTGAGGTACATTAAGAAATTATGTATAATAAGCTTGGTCAACCTAAATAACACATTTTTAAAAATAATTATTTAACATTTTTTTAAAATTTTATTAATTAGATACAGTTTTTCCTAAATTTCAATAGTTATTAAAATGGTAAACATAAACTATATCTTACAATTTTATTACATAAATAAAGAGAGGTTAAAATCTGAAAAAATAGATACTTACAGTTTTCCTTGTTACTTCGCTTTTTATTTGTTGATTTTGTAATGAAATTTTAAGAAATTGATGTGTATTATCTACAAAAGTTAAAATATATACTTAAAAATATGTTTTTAAATTATAGATTACATTAGTTTGTAACATTCGATGTCTATTTTTCAGAAATATAATCATAACCTATAATACATCATACTATTTATTTTATCAATATTTAATAAAAAATTCAAACGTATATTGCTGTTAAAAATAAGTTATATTTTCATAAAAGTTTATTATGCATCCCCACATATACATACACACACACACACACACACACACACACACACACACACACACACACACACATATATATATATATATATATATATATATATATATATATATATATGTGTGTGTGTGTGTGTGTGTGTGTGTAATTTCCTCTTAAAGTCTGGGAAAATTTGAAAATAATTAAGTTATAAAATAAAATACACTTGCTAAACTGATTATATTGATAATATTGTTTAACATAGTTTGCAAATAGCATATTTATATGCACTTTATATATATTATTACCTAAATTTTCGACACATAAAATTATAATTCTTTTCTCTATCATTATACAAATTTATTTAATCTGATTGGTTATGTCAGAAATTACATTATGTAGTTATTTAAAAATATGGAGAATATTTTAGAGAGGATTTTGTTTTAACACATTGCATGCTGGTACATTTAGCAGCGAAATTGTACCGGGGGTGGGTGTTTTACTAGTAAATTTCGTTATTCAGTTAAATCTCAATAGATCAAATATTATTTGATTTTATAACCTACTTTTCGTACTTTATATTAAAATATTTAAACAAATATAAAAAAAGAAATATATAAATAACAACCATAAGATTTTTGTAAACAAAATATATATTTTTTAGTGGATAAATTTATAATAGTGTCTTAAATATGAAAAATCAGATAGAAATAGAAGTACATAGTTTTAAGTTTTTCGAATTATGTTATATATAAACATTTTTACATTATAAAAAATGAAAAGAGCAATCTTGAAACTAATAATGTAAAATCTAGTTTTTATTTGTCGAAATTTTTCCAGAATCTATGTAGTAGACAAGAACATTTGACTTCATTTTCATGTATATATTGTTTTTTTTTGTACCCACATACAAACTATGCTGGTACACTAACACGTACTAGTACGTGACCCGCACTCAAGTATCAGTCGTCAGAAAACGTACTAGTACGTGTCCCGCATACAATGTGTTAAGTAATGATAAAATGGTTTCGCTTAATAAAATCATGATTTTAGTGTGCGTTAGAAATATCCAACTTCAATTCCATAGGTGAATTATATGTATCTTACATAATGGATGCTATGGAAAAAAGCTGTTGTGACTTGTAGAGGTTATAATGAAATATTTCTGTCAATTTTTGTATTTGTATCATATTTACACACTGTTAAGATGGCCTTATTTACTCAATATAACAATCCTAAACCTGTATAAATGTATTTTCGAAATGAAGGAAGAACAAACATCTTTCTAAGCTTTATTTTCGTCGCAGAGTTGATTTATTTAATCGCAGTTGAATATTTCATTAAACTCTGATTAAATACAGCAGACCTAATAAAGGGAAAACAGAGATTAAATCGGGTAAATAGGGATTAAAGAGACACCAATCTTAAGGGAAAAAAGAATACTGCAGAGATAACAGTAATTTTTACCGGAATTTTAACTCCCAAGACATATGTGAAATATATAAAATAAAAAAAATATATATGAAACAAAGTATTGTATAAATATATAAATCTTTTTTGCATTTTGGGTTATACGTTTTAAAGTATATATTTGTGGTATAGCTTATCAATTTTTCAAAAAAAACGATGCAGATCTGTGATCTTTTTATAACACAAAACAAGCTTATATAAAATCAATATTTTCTTGTCATAAATAGTACACACAAACGACTTATTATTCAGAATTGTCATAAATTACCGAATTATATTTAAATTAACAACTTAGTATAAAGAAAATAATATATTTACTTATTGTTACAATTAGCTAATTAAACAAACTGACTTAATCGCTGAACTTAAATAGACATAAGAGAAGGTAATGCATTTTTATCCAAAATCGAAATAGTATATTAAATGAAAGAACCAACAGACAATTATAAACGTAAATAAATCGTTATATTAGTACAGTACAAGCATTAACACCTGTATTTCAAAACAGTATACGTTTTTCGTAAATTCAATTCTTTTCTCCTCTGCATCAGCTACCCATTCTAAATATTTCACACTTTAGAAAAACGAAGGCAGCACTACAACTATGTGTTATAAGCACAAATAATGACTTAAACTACATTAAAGTAACGTGAACTTTGTATGTTGTCTTAGTTAACCTTTTCTAAACGCTAATTATAAAATAATTTGTGATTTCCTAAAATGGTTTCATATTTTTTTCAAAAATATTATATAACTTTCATAATTCTCCCTCCTATGGCACATGTTTCCATAGTTACAGTAATTGATTAACAATGATTATTTATTTAATTATTTAACCTTTGAAATGGTAAATTGAGCATTTAGAGAAACTATATGTTAACACATGTATCGTTTTAATTAATTATGACAGTTATAGACTACGTGAGTGTGAGAATAAGTGCGATCACTTAATTTTATAGCATTCATTACAACCAATAAGCAGATATTTGTAAGAAATTTCATTATGGAAACATCCTATGGTGTCAACATCACTTTATAAGACGGTACAACCTAACAAATAAATTAGGTCATCGTAAATTAGAAGTACGAACCCAACGGAAAAATTCTATTCATCGACTGCTCCTTCTGGAAATATCTAGAAAATTGGAGAACATTGTGACCGTGAACCTATTTTTATGCCCCAGTGCACCTTAGGAACACATCTGAACTTTGGCTCTATTCTAAAACTAGAAATCCTCTCGTTGCGTGATCAAAGCAATTTTCCGAAAATGTTACAACGGTTCTTCTTTAGATCAATGTACAGAAGGATTAACTTAAATTGTTAAAATACCTTTGGTACAAAATAAATAAAATTTGTCCTGTTTACTTCCTAGTGGTCACTAATTCCTGTGTCTGCAATTTGCTAGCCTCAGTCGTAACAGCTTATAAATTGAAAGATTTCCAAATTTGGTTTTTAAGAGATTGATTATTTATTTGTAACTTCCACTATTCCATTATTTAGTAGAAAATAAATATTTGATAGATTTTTCCACCTGTATGTAGTTTGAAAATCTAATAATAAGCACAGTTATATTTTTTTCTTTCTCATACAATGCAAATTAAAAATGAATTTATAAAATATGAATAAAAATAAAAATAAAATTATGCATATTTGAGTGTTAATGTACGTAAATGTTTATGGTTTGCTTTTTTATGGTTTGCTAGCAGTTCTAATCGGAATTATTATAAAAGGTAAAAAACATATTTTCCTGAGAAGAAAATAGAAGAATGTTTACGGGAAGAAGCTAGTGCATTTATGAGTCTTAAAAAATATAAAAAAAATATGTTTTCAGCATCTTTTCTGGAATAAAAATCTATGATTTCTTACATACATATTTATTTATTTGAATTTTCTGATTTCATGTTAAAAAAATATATTATAAACTTTCTTTTTATACTGAGAAGCACAGATTGGATTTTTTTTTAATTTATAACTAATTAAGGTGCTTTGGGTTTTTTTTAAACTTAAAATGTGACAGAGATGTTAAATTGATAAATCCAGTGAAAGGATAATATAAAATAATGATTTTATTTTTATGAATGCTTCTTAATTTTATTACGAAAGACAAAAAAAAATAGTTTATATTTAGTGTGAGAAAAAGAAAATGATTTAATTCTATAAGAACCATTGCTTTTAATTGCAATTACCGAAAATGTTAATAACATTTTTGGCATTTACGGCTCTTCTTTAGATCAATATGCAGAAGGACTAACTTAAATTACTATAATACTTTTAGTGAAAAGTAATTAAAATGTGTCATGTATACTTCCCAGTGGTCGCTACTCCCTGTGACTGCAACTTGCTAGCCTCAGTCTAAACATCGTATAAATTGAGAGATTTTCAAATTAGATTTTTAAGTGATTGATTATTTATTTATAGCTTCAACAATTCTATTATTAAGAAGAAAATAAATACCTGTTAGATTTTCTCATCTTTAGATCAATGAACAGAAGGATTAACTGAAATCATTATAATAACTTCGGGGCAAAATAATTAAAATTTGTCCTGTTTATTTCCCAGTGGTCACTGCTTCCTGTGACTGCAATTTGTTAGCATCGGTAGTAACAGCATATAAACTGAAAATTTTCAAAATTGATTTTTAATTGATTGATTATTTGTAACATCTACAATTTCTTTATTTAGTAGAAAATAAATATCTAATAGATTTTTCCATCTATGTGTAGTTGAAGAAAATCGAATAATAAACATGAGAGTGATATTTTTTTCTTTCTCATCCAATGAAATATCAAAATAAATTTATAAAACACGAATAAATATAAAATTAAAATTATGAATATGTGTGTGTGTGGATGTACATAAATTATATATAATATATATATATATATATAATTACTATATAATGTATATATAATATATATATATCTATATATATATATATATATAAATATATATATAATATATAAATATAATATATATATATATAAATATATATATATATATATATAAATATATATATATATATATATATATAAATATATATATATATATATATATATATATATATATATATATATATAAATATATGTATATATATATATATATATAATATGTATTATATATATATAATATTATATATATATATATAATATATATAAATATATATAATATATATATATATATTATATATATAATATATATATATATATTTATATATATATATACAGAGATATTAGAGGGCGATATATATATTTTATTTATGGTTTTCTATTTGCATATTATAATTTGGAGTTATTATAAAAAGGAAAAAATATGTATATAAAGAAATGGATATATATGTTATACTAATGTATATAGTTCATTTATGAGTCTTAAAAAAATATTAAAAATATATTTTATAATATATATGGAACAAAATATATATATTGTGATTTAAGATACATACTTTTTTATTTGAATTTTCGGATTTCATCGAAAAAAACATATTATAAACTTTCTTTTTATATTGAGAAACACAGTTTGGATTTTTTTTAACTTTCAAACTAATTAAGGTGCTTTGGGTTATGTTGAAATTTAAAATTAATGTGACAGAAATGCTAAATTGATAAATCCAGTCATAGGATAATATGAAATAATGATTTTAATTTTATGAATGTTTCTTAATTTTATCACGAAAGCCAAGAAAATAGTTCATACTTGGTGTGACACAAAGAAAAAGATTTAATTCTATAAGAACCATTATTTTTTATTTCTCCTAATTTTTACATCATTCCTTGCACAATAGTCCTCTCAGCGTATACCTTTCCATGCATATTTTCCATTTATATAAACAATATTTCTTTTTTAGATTTTCAGAAATTTTCAGTCGTTTTCAGAAATCATGTTCATCACACATTGTACGTCTTGCTCTCTTTCAAGTCTTGATACTTTTAGAATTATTTTTATTGTTGTTGTTGTCTTATGCAACTTGGTCAAATCAAGCTTGATATTAGCCTGATGCTACTGGATTTCAGGCAAAGGGGTGAGCATTTCGTATCAATTAGCACCTCAAGAGTGAAATTACTTATGCTGGAGTAGGTCTTCTTAATTTTGAAGCAGGGACCAAGCAAAAGATATATAGGCTTGGACTACCACCAATGGATATATTGATTCAAAACTTGGAGGACATTTTGACCACGAAAATATTTTCGCTAAATGTGCCACAGTTACCTTCAGAGAAACTGCAGAATTATTTTTTACCAACCGGGAATAGAAAAAGCACATGTAAAATCAATTTTTCAATGAAGGAATTTAATTCTTCCGCATCTTTCAAATTTCATTCGAAATTTTTTTTTTAATTTTTTGATTCATTTTGGCATTTTACAGATCACAAATTTTAACTCAGGGATTTAAAAAAAATCTGTTTTAAACACCGTGCATTGTTACCGCATCCTGTTATAACATAAATATTTAAATCATCTCCTTTTTCGATAAAAGCAACATTTTCGTTAATGTTCCCGTGCTTTGTTCACTTGCTAGATTATCTCGTCTAACTTTAAACCTAGTGTTGTACATACAATTGTGTATATTTCAGAAGGTTTAAAATGTATATTTTATGTAAACAATCCATCAGTACTTGAATAAATTAGTTGACAAGTTAAATTATTAAAACAGACTAATAGTGAATTAATTCAAATATATATATGCTATATAACTAGAAATAACTAGTCTGGATACTGGTTGAATTTATGTTCAAGTCCGGAGAGATAGTCAAGCCTCATTAGAGGTCACCATGTACGTGTGACGTTATGGTTTACTTTATTGACTTAGAAATAGCAGATTTCTCACAGGAAAAATTATCAATTGATTCTTTTATTTTAGTTTAGGTTGATTTCAGATAAAGCATTTAATTCATTGCATATAATTTTAACTATCACATGATAAATCGATCCTTTAATTGAAATAGAAACCTTAAACTCAATATGTTCTCTGTTTAAGACGTGAATGTTTAAATGTGATTAGGCCTTAAGACAAACAGCAACTGTCAACTAAAAAATTGACTGTTCGTCTGGAATTTCCTACTAATTTGTCCCCTGTCTCTCTCTTTCTGACGAAAACTACGCAGTTTGTATCACAAAAAACTTCTTTGGCTATTTTATATTTTCTTTTTTCTCTTTTCATTGCCATCATAAACCTTTCATACCAATCGAAACCTAGGTAACCTTTGGTTTAATAAGGAACTCCATTTCCTACATTGTTGCTACACGACGGCGAATTCTGACCAAATTCTGAAGAGAGAAACAATCACCAACGTATTCAGTTATTTATAAAAAAATAGACATTCCTGCTGCAATTTTCAAGTTTCATAAATTCTTTGCTATGTTTATAAAAGCAGTTATACATAAATACATATGTTTACAAAAAAAAGTACTCGTTCAATCCAAGGAGTTTGTAATCGAACTGCTGAACGCAATGGATAGATTCAGAACACATTACTTCATTCTGAGCCTATTTACCTTTACTCACACTCTGTCAATAAGGTCCATTCTAGTATAGCATTAATACACTACATCAGTATGTTATTTTTTTCTACCAACTGTCATAAAAATACTTAGACACGCCCTCTTGTATTATAGAGAATTCTAAGAATTGTGAATATATTATATATATATATATATATTATATATATATATATATATATATGTATATATTATATATATATATGTATATATATATATATATATACATATATAGATATATAGTATATATATATAGTATACATATATATATATAGTATATATATATATACTTATATATATATATACATATATATACATATATATACATATAATATATATATATAGCCCTATATATATATATATATATATATATATATATATATATATATAATATATATGTGTGTATATATTATATGTGTGTGTGTGTGTGTGTGTATTCATTTTTGTGTATGTAATGCCAATCCCTGACTCATTTAGTTTTGTAGCCCCTAAATGTTTAAAAAATTGTTTTTATAATAAAATAAAAAGTTCTTTTAAAAATAAAAAATATTTTCTTTGGGAAGAGATTTATTTTTTTATTTTTTAATAACCTAGTATATTGTGTTATAAAAAATGCTTCAAAATTTTGTTTTCAGCATTTTATCTCCGAAGCTGAAAGTCTGAAATGACTGTTTTTTTATCGCACAATATTTTGTAAGAACATTATTTTTTATTTACGTTTTTATCTTTTGTACTTGAATATCTCTTTTTATAATTCTTTAAACAACAAAATAGGGATGATATTTTCTTTTCTATCTCACTATATTGAAACAATTTAGTCTGATGTAGAATGTTTTGAAACAAAAAAAAATTAAATTAGCTCCCTGTTGAATTGATAAACCAACGATTGACGCCCTTGTTTATCTGAAAATGTGACTTTCTCTCCCATTTGACTTTCATATTTATGATGGCTTTCTATTACTGTTGTAAATACTACACAAAATAAAGTGTAGACTATTCCTATTATTACATTTCACAAGATATATTGTATCTTTATTACTCAGAACATTTTTGAATATTAAATGTTAAATATAAAAACAACATTTTTAATTTACTTCTATATTCATTCAGCGAAATATTTTATCACGTTGTGATCACAAAGATTATATAAAAAATATTATAACGATTTATATGGCATCGATCATAACTGAAAACTGTAATTTTTAATTATAAACATCTGCTTATTATTTGAATTTCTTGGCGATTAAACCTAAAGATCTTACCGTGTCTTTTGAATATTTTATATCTCCATAAAAATTAGATAAATTTACAATTTTATTATCCTCGGCAAAATTTTATTTATTTATTATATGTGTGAAAATTGGTATATGCGAATATAAATATCACCTTTAATAGGCTATAATTTCAAATAATATATCATTTATTCTTTATATCCTAAAAATTCTTCAAAAGTAAAAGTGATTCATTATAACTTACTGCTAAAACACATTCTTAGAAAAAATAAATTGTATACATTAATTAGTTTCTGAAAAAAATTTCCACGATAAAAAAATCTAAAATATTCAGATTGTTGTTGTATTTTGTTTAAGGTTTATCCAATGATGAAATTTAACTTAAATTGTGTTTGAGTAATTTTTAAAGATGCTCAACCCTGTGTTTTTAACTATAACTTTTAATCCTCTTAGTTGCACTAAAGAATGTTAACTATTTTGATATAAATTTTTGTCAGATTAAATTAGCTCCCTGTTGAATTGATAAACCAACGATTGACTTCCTTGTTTATCTAAAAATGTGACTTTTCTCTCCCTTTTGAATTCTATATTTATGATGGCTTTCTATCAGTGTTGTAAATACTACCCAAAATAAAGTGTAGACTATTCCTATTATTATATTTAACAAGATATTTTGTATTTTTATTACTCAGAACATTTTTGATTATTAAATGTTAAATATAAAACAGCATTTTTAATTTACTTCTACATTCATTTAGCGAAATATTTTATCACGTTGTGATCACGAAAATTATATCAAAAATATTAAAACGATTTATATGACATCCGTCATAACTGAAAACTGTAATTCTTAATTATCAACAACTGATTATTATTTGAATTTGTTGGCGATTAAACCTAAAGATCTTACCCTGTCTTTTGAATATTTTACAAAATCATTCCTTTTCTTTAATAGGTATTTTTTTATCCGCGGTGGATTTCACTGAAACAAGCAAACTGCATTAACGTCATTGATTAGTTTGCAAATGTGCCCCACAATTGAACTTTGAAGGCAATCTCTTTATTGAAGAACAACTTACAAATCTTTGTCTGGGGAATGGTTATAATTACAACCGCAAGCATAGTTTTTTGCGTACTATTTAGGAAAGAAAGAAGCTTAAGTTTTTTTTCTAGAAATACGTTATTACCAGTTATTTTTAGTATAATTATTTAAAGCAATACTTTTTTCTTTACATGACATATCTTCATAATTATGGGAATTGTAGGATTTTAATAGTATTTTTATAAACTTCTAAATTAGATTCAGCGTAATTTATACATGCATACAGTGGATTATAATTGAGTTAAATTAACTGCATATTTATATGATTTATTTTTTGACTTTTGTCGATTACTTAAAGCAATATTTTCTGAACTATTCATAAGCTTGTGCGGTTCTTATTAAATATATCTATTATCGCAGGTGTTCGCTCACAAGTGAGTAGAGTATTTAAATAAAAAATTTAGAATAAAATAAAGATTGGAATTAATTACTAAAAATAATGCATGAAATGTGTCGTAGATTTATCGTACTATTGTTAGTCTCGTATAAATTACCAGCTTAACTTTTTGGGGAAATACTATTTATATTCTTAGATATAAAAAGTGACTTTCTTAAAATTGAAACAAGTTCCTAATGTTCTCATTTATATTATCTTATTTTACTTATGTAGAATTTTCAATCAATTAGTTACCTCTTCAGTTAATTTTAAATGAAAATTTATTATGAAATGAGAATATAAATATTATTTCTTTTGTGAAATATTGAAATCTTTACAGAGAATTGTTTATTAGAAGTTGCGACGGAGAAATCAAATGCTTATATTTTTAAAACAACATATGATAATCCATTATATAGAAAAAATATATACAACTAACAATTGAATGTCAACTAACAATTGAAAAATGTGAAATATATCGAGATATAATTTAGAAACACTTCTGCGAACTTCAATCAAGTGTCCAAATGTTAATGAGTATTCCAGATCCTGAAACCAACGTAAAGAAAAAAAACAAATTCTAATATCAGTGTATTTTAAACTTAATACACTTATTTATTAACGAAATAACAATGCAAAACACCTTCAATAATAAACAGACGTAGTGTACACCTTCTAGTTATTTTTTTGTTAAGTAATAATAAAAATATAACTGTATAGTGCAGCTTTCTAAATTTTCATACTAGGATCCAATTTTAAGGCGTATTTAAAATTTTATACTCTAATTTTATAGCTTGGATATTGAACATTATACCAAAATGGACAGCAGCAGCTAGAGTGTGCCTAAGTTATAGGTTTTTCCTGTAATATGACATGTTTTTTTCAGTTTAATTTGATCTAAACTTTACTAATTTTATTGTTTGAATTCAAAAGCTACTTATCTCTGCAGTGCTATTATACTCTCATTTAATAAAATTTTAACGTATTTTAAGATTTTAAATATTTAAGTGTTCTTTAAAAGACAAAAAATCTTTAGTATCATACAAGCCTTAACAGATATTCTCCAGTTTTTCCAGCATAACAGAAAAGCTCTTGACATTTATGAGCAGTAATATACCGACTTGAAAGACGAGTATGGAACCAAGTCAACGTTATTCAGATAACTACTTACATTACAAATTTTTTCTTTAAAGATTTAAAGTCATATAAAACATATTCAACTAATTATAATTCAACAAATCTTTCTTTTTGTTAAAGTTATCGAAGTAAACACATAACATATTTCTATTTTTCATTATTAAACTATATGATTCCACAACATGTATTCAAGACCTTATGGTATAACAGAGGTTTAAACATGTCACATGTATTGTGAGTAATTTTATATGAAGTTTCTTTAAAACATAAAATTTGCATAAAATTTGCATAAAATATTTATTCAAATTATTTTTAACTCAGGTTATTGAATTGAAATTTTAGTTCCTTTCTGCAATTTATTAGTAAACAAAGCAAATTTTCAAATTTGACACGAAATGTCGTGGTATAAGAAAGGTTCAGCTAAATTATAGCAAAATACATTTTTAGTAATTTAAGAATTAAAAATTGGTACATACTTTTTAAATATATCTATCATTTAATAATAAAAAAATATAAAATAATAATTATATTGGGTAATTCTTTTGGCTTTTCTTGGGGCTTTTTCTTCAGTTTTTTTTTAAATTTTTGATTCCTCATAATCTAAATTTCAAACAGCTACTTACTAAATCAAAAAAATATATGTACAAGAAATAAATAAAATCTAGCATAAGAAATCTTTATATTTTGGTTCAGGTTATTAAAGTGAATACACAGCCACATTTCTGAAATTTATTACTAAATACCCAATCTTCAAACCTGAATCGAAGTATTATGACAAAGGAAAGATTTAGCTAAATAAGTACAACATATATATATATATATATATATATATATATATATATATATATATATATATATATATATATATATATATATATATATATATATATATATATATATATATATATATATAAAATCTGAATTATATAGAGTAAAACTTTATCTTATGATGTTAAACCCAGTTTTATTTAAGTATTCATGCTTTATAACCTTAATTTCAAGTCAATACTTCTTAAGTCTATAAAATATTCTTTAGACAAAGTACACAAAATAGCAATAAAATATTTAGAACAAGATACAAACTAAATATTTATTTTTGCCTTTTAAATAATCATATGTTATATTCTAATAATCATGAAACAAAACATATTCATGATCAAAAGATTAATATTTTTATAACACTTGTGTTATTTTTTAACTTCTAAAATTTATTATTCATCCAAGGTTTGTATTCAAAACGCAAATTAGGTTTTGAAACATTATATCAAATTTCACGTTGTAAGAAGTTTATGTTTGAAATTATTTATGGAACATTATAATGATATAAAAATGCATTGCTGATTAAATTAGGAATATTTCCAAATGTGTGCTAGATATTCTTCTTATAAAATAATTTCCAAAACTTGAAGAAAATTCATGAAATCATAAATAATTAATGAATTCATAATTTTTACACTTATGTAGATTATACTTTAAATGTTTACAGTATATACTACGTAAGTAAATTGCTCTAATTTATAGATTCATTTAACATAAGTTTTAAAAATAATTTTTATTCGATAAAAATGTTATCACCAAGCTATCAAAAGATATAGAAAGATAAATATTATTAAATATATTTATATCTCCATAAAAATTAGATAAGTTCATAATTTTATTATCCTCGGCAAATTTTTATTTATTTATTACATGTGTGAAAATTGGTATATACGAATATAAATATCACCTTAAATAGGTTATAAATTCAAATAATATATCATTTATTCTTTATATCTTAAATATGCTTTAAAATTAAAAGTATTTTCTTATAAATTACTGCTAAAAAACATTCTTAGAAAAAATAAATTGTATACATTAGTTAGTTTCTGAAATAAATTCAACGGTAAAAAAATCTAAAATATTCAGATTGTTGATGTATTTTGTTTAAGGTTTATCCAATGATGAGATTTAACTTAAATTGTGCTTGAGTATTTTTTAAAGATTCTCAACCCTGTGTTTTTAACTATAACTTTTAATCCTCTTAGTTGCACCAAAGAATGTTAACTATTTTGATATAAATTTTTCTCAGATTAAAGAAATAAGTCTTGAAAAACTTAGTTTTTATAATATATGAATATTTTATTTTAATAGTTCTTTCGGAGAATTTGAGCTAATATGATATATTCGATAATATTAGTGAAAAAATGAAATGATATTAATATTTATAAAAAAAAACATTTTAAATTTATACGAAGAATAATCATAATTTAACCTATTAATATATTAAAAATAACTAATATTGCATTTATAATAATTTGTGTTAAACAACATTTTGTACGCTATTTCAAATATATAAACACTATTATCATCGTTATGTTTATTGTATCGTGCTTCAGGGTTAGTGGTGATTGAGAGTTGATAAAACAATCTAAAAACTAGATTTTATTCAAAGAAATTTCTAGAAGAAGCAGGAAATTCCAGTAACAAGTTTCATAATTATCCAATTCGCCTAATACAACAGTAAACAGTTTTCAAATACAAGTCTGCAATACCTCAGACATATAGCCGCACTTAATTAGTAATCCAGGTTGTTACAACAGAGAGAGTCATCTACTAATCGAGGCTATTTATATCTGACGGCATAAAATCCTCAGAGTATCGCCGAGTTTTGAAGATTCTAGTTTAATAATAGTCCTAGAGGTTCCTTAATTAAATTTTCCAGAACTATTTATTTTTTGCTAAATCTCTCCAAGTGGTCGCCAAATCGCCAAATCTCTGGAAATGCTATTTTTATCTCAAAATATGTATAAATGGTGAGAAGTATTTGAGATCTATCTGAGATATTTAAAGACGAATACAAAACAAAAATATTTGCAATTTCAAACATTATGTATTTCACAAAATACGTTAAATAATTAACAGAGTACTGAAGTGCAATATTTTCTATTTATGTTACAATCGTCATGCTTACAATTATTGAGTAAGAAAGAACTGGATTCTTGGCTTACACTTTTTAACTGTCAAAAACAACTAGTAAAGTTGCTGTAAATATCTATCAAACAAATGAGTTTTAAAAAACTTGGCTCTCCTAACGTATATATATTATTTCTTAAACTCATTTCTTAATTATTATTCATCCAATGGTATGAGAGTGAAATGAAGTAAGTTGAATATTTTTGCCAAACAATATTTATTCTACATGGTGAAAAATAAAAAAAAATAGAATACTTGGCGATCATTTTGGTGACATGTTTCGGAAAAAAAAATATACCTCAATGTTTCAAAGTGTATTTTCAAATATCCCTGTGTATAAATACGGCTCATTTCGTCTTTTTTTTATTCATTCAGTTAGTAGACCTTACCGTTGTCTAGAATTTAATCATAACGTTAAGTAAGTGACACTGTCTAATAGTGCACTTGTGAGACCTAAATTGATTTTTACTAAAGTACTGTTTTATTTTGCACTCTCTTACTATCTACTTGTTATGAACTAAATTATTCTGTATTGATCTTGTGAAAACAGCTGTGCTGGGATGTAAACGTTTGTTAAAATTCAGTGTCATTTCTCTTCTAAAAATATACTTAATTCCAACAATATTTCGGACAAAACGTATTTAATCAACATAGAGAATAATCACAATTAAATTCCATAAATAAAAGAATCTACGAAAACTTAGATAAAATTTTACAATTTATGTTATTCATAATAAAAAAAAATCTGAACTACATATTTCAGGTATTATCATTTCTGTTGTTATGTACATACGACAACCGATAATATAGAAATATTTACATATTTTGAAAAATAAATAATAAACTATTTTTACGAAGTATTACTATATATATTATTTATATATATGCTAAATTTATATATATAGATAAATAATTAATTTTTATAAATTATTCTAATTATATATATTCTTATTATTCCTTATCTATATTTAGACACAAAATATATTATTAAAGTATACATTGATTTTTATACCTATTTCTTATTCTTTCTCTGAAAATATATGCAAATTTCTGTCCACTATGTTATGTTTTACATATATAATCTCTATTTGCAATTATAGTTCATTTTTGCATATATATAATTAAGCTACTTTCTTTGGAAATAATTTTCGTTTTATAGTCGTAATATATAATTCAAAATGTATTCATAAGTTAAGTTCTTTATGAATATTCTCTTGAATGTATTACGACTGTATTGCTTCAATATGTCTATTTATTCTACTTGCCTACAATATCAATATGCAACTTATTATATATATATAATATATATATAAATAAATATATATATATATAAATAATATAATATATATATATATATATATATATATATATAATATATTATATATATATATATATATATATATATATATATATATATATATATATATATTTATAAATAATAGAATATAAATATATATAATATTAATATAATATATGAATTTTTAAAATTAACCAATATATTTATTTAGATATATTAAAAGCTTATTCAAAGCTCAAATTGCACTTTTTATTTGCATTAAATTATTATCATAAAGATCATTAATTTTATATTCTGGAACATGTGCAAAATAAACATAATATAAAATTTGCGTTTAGATAAAAGCTTAAATAATTTTTATTCCAAATAATTGTTATGTTATAGATAAAATATAAATAAAAAATTAATTATAATCGAAATAAAAAAACAGCTTAATTTGTTTCTAACATATTATTTGCCACATTTTTTTTCTTCACAAATGTGTTTTCTTAAAAGAATTTGTGATAAAATAACTAATCCATTACGTATAATAAAAAAGGGCAATTTCCTTAAATTCGTAAAATGAATTTAAAACAACCTAGAATTTTTTTACACCTTTGAAGAAAAAGTGAGGCTGTAATTTCCTACTTATCTAAACATATAGCACAAATGCATTGCCATTTAATTCACTTTTAAGGATAATAAATTCCGGTTAACAATAAATGCAAAAAGCAGCAAGCCCTATCTTTAAATGAAATTCTCAAGATGCACGTTAACAAAAGTTTTTATCTGCAAGATACTTCACATGACCCAAGTTTTTTTTTTCTCACCCCAAACAAAAACAATGAATGAAGCTAATTGCGTGTTTAAAACATTTTTTAAGTTGACAGATTTTTGAAAGGGAGAAAAAGACAGATTAAGAGCCTGGAGTGTTTAGATAAAACTGTTAAGAGCATGATTCGTATTCACATAGTGTTAGATTCAAGGAAAGAATGAGTTTTTTTTCCCTGTAACTTTTAAAGTCACTATCAAAAGTTTTATATTATTTTATCTTGGAGACAGGTTTATAATGACAGATTTAAGATATATAGTGTACTATATAAACTGTTTTCTGGCTAATTTAAAGAAAAATAAAGTAATGTACTTATAATAAAATAATAAAATTGTAATTTTAATATACAATAATTAAAATAAATTAATGTACAGTAATTGGAAAATATTGATCAGTTAAAAAAACACTAGAAATATAAATATATTGTAATATATTATATTTATATAAGGAATCAAGCTGTATATAAACATTTATTAAACTTCAATGTAGAAGATGGTTATAGGTATGGAAATATATTTAAGTAAACTACAAATAATCAACAATAATTAATCATATATTTTTGTAAATATTCGCTGCAATTTTGATTAAAATTCAACTATTATAAACAGAAGAATTTACTATTTAAATTTTGAAAAAATACTAATTATATTATACCTCTATAAAAAGGCTGAAGTAAAACACCAGTCTCTCATAGAAAGTTACTAGTAACTAGTATTATACTTTAAAGGATACTATAAAAATCTATCAATTTCATAGGACACGAGTAAGAAAGACACTAACTGCTATAGCTAGGATGGCATAATACAAAATAGCATATTCGGTTATATGAGAGTTCAAGACCTGAGCCGGCCAAAGGTCTACCGTGTTTTTGGTGTGTAGCGCGTGTAGAGGTGAAGACCGACAGAGCGTCTCGACCATCCGTACGTATACGTGGAGTAGTCATAAGAAAATACAAAATTGACAAAAAACTAATTCCTCCTGCTGAATTTTGAATATTTTGAATTTGAATAAAGATGTTAATAGGAAATAAAATGCTATTTATGTCATCATGCTAAAGGGACCATACTGGATCAATGATTTTGGCAACATGGCTTCTTGGTCTTAAAAAGAAAATGGTGTTAGAACTCCGCAGAAGGTTTTGAGCTTCACATTCCTTCTTTCTTGCTTTTTCTCTCTGAGGGGTCTTGATAATTGGACAGCGTTGCCTGGGCCAAAGATAGCTACTGTTCTCTCTACAACTCTTGACGAATGGAGTTCAAGGACTTCACTCACATCATTTTCACCTCTAGATCAGGTTCGAGCTGGCCTTGTAGAACTGTAACTCTTTGTTACACCGTGTTCATGGTAACTAGTGCCCATTAAATATATGTTGTGTCTTAATATTCTCCATGTTACCAAAAGATACCTATTGGGTTGGCAGGCCATACCTTATAGAATTCTGCTTGGTATTTGCTTTGGCTTCTTAATTTCGAGGATACACTTGAGAAAATTCGTTTTTTAACCCAGCAGTATTGTTTAGGAGGAAGCACAATATCTCTGTTTTAATTAGTAGTATACGATTCGCTGAATGTGCTTAAATCTTTAAAAATGTGACATTATGACTACAGCACTATTTAAACCTTAGAAATCAATAATTTCATTTAAAACTACTCATAAAAGATGTACTGCAGTTTAAAACCAAAATTCATAAAAAAATTTAACTACCATTTCATTTCTAACGAATTAAAAACGATATGAACTGCAGCTAACAGAACCCAAAATACTGATTTCAAGGTGAACTACAATATTTTGAAAGATTAAATATACCGCATTTTTCTCTAAAATATTATTAATGAGAATACATGTATCTCTCCTTTTCCCTGTTCATTTCAAATAATTGTAACAGCTGACATTTGGACAATGTATTCTATACATATTTTAAATCTCAAAACATCTTTAACATATCTAGTGCACATACTTACAAATTACCACTCGAATTTTTTAGATTTACTGGTGATTCGAATTTAAATTGAAAATAATTGTCAGTTATCAAATTGTTATCGATGAATAGTTTATTTTTTTTACATGTGCAACTTATGTAGATACTTTTTATAAACGTATATCTTATTTTAAAGTAAAATTCAGCACAGAAAGAACAATGATTTTACAAAGTGGTATTTTATATAATGTATTATTTTTAAATATAATGTTTTATAGTATAATTCATTATACTGCCTTTATTCCTAGTTGTAAACTCTTGTAAATAAAAACTATAAAAAGGTCTTAATTTTATTAAAGATACTGATTCTAATCTTTTAAACTCTCCTCGACGTATCAGCCCCTAGGGTGGGCCAGGGCCTACGATGCCAATCTCCGTTTCTCTGACCAAGGGCCTTGTGGTGCGAAGCATATGTTTCCAGTTAGGTGGTCAACTTTACGCAGAACCCCCAATGTTTATTTCTCAAGCATGCTTGGTCCTCAGTTTGACTACCAACTGAAGGGATGAAAGGACTGAGTCAACCTTGCCCAGTCCTTGAATCTAACATCGGACTTGTGTAATGGGAGCTTGAATCGCAAACACAACGGCACTTAGGATTCAATTTTTTAAAATTATTAATGTTAAACTTAAAAACTATATTTCTCTAAGGACCTGTGGTAACTCAGTCGATAAAGGAATATATCTCATAACTGCAGGTTTGCGAGTTTTAGGCAAGAGTTGGCTAAGATCATAATTGATTATTTATGATAGTTGGGGGACATAAAATAAAATCGGAGTTGAAATGTCCTCCATTATTCTAATGAATACCTCAAGAGAAGACAGGCTAAGTCCTCTGGTCGTATATTAGTCTTTGCTCAAAAATTACTATTTTTCTCTTTGTTTTTTTCTGTACCAGATAGTAATATTAGCCTCTTGTATGGTTTCTCCCCAAAAATAATAAAATGGCAATATATTTTCCCAAAAGAATAAAATATATGTGGCTTGACTGTGGCGAATTTCTAAAAATACAAGTGCTTCCAAGTTGTAAATAATAAAAATAATAATAATACATTCGTTAAGTTAAACTTTAGAAAAATCAATATATTTATAAAAAATCGTAATAGGTAGAAATAATGGATTCTAAAAGTACAAATAAAAATATTCTTTAAACGAATTATTTATATTTTTTAAAAAAATCATCCAAGATATTTAAGTGGTGCAATTAGAGATACATCTGTTATCGCAAACGAAATACTTCGAAATAGAGATTTACAAAGCCATGAAAAGCTATCAGCGTCTTTGTGCCTCAGGGAGTAGGGGTGCATCCCTCAATAAATGTCAGTCAAAGAGGGATGCAGTTTCTAAACAATTGACCTGACCCTCCTACCTCAAACACTGGTAGAAATGTACATTACATCCATTTTCAGAACGTTTTTCAGACATCGAAAATTGTACGTGACAACCGCTTTGAAGACATCATCGATTTGGCGGAATTGTACGTGCGAACCACTTAGAGGGTTAAATTTTGTTTAGGTGCGTCCTATAGTAAAACACTATTTACAGTGAAATGCATTTATGAATAAATGATCTTATAAGTTGTATATTCTTATTAAGTTGAACAACTAACACTATCAAGTATAAAACAGCAAAAGCTGTATTCTGACTGCAGTGTATGAAATAGCTGTAGTCCTGTGTTAGTTATAGGTGTAATCTACAGGAATGTGGAGGTAATAATAATCAATTGTAGACTATTAAATTAATCTGTAGGATTGATGCAGACTAGTGCAATCAAAGTCCCCAGTTTTCCCGTAACTTTGTTTATTTTTTACCTCTCATCTCGGTGAACTATATATAGATTCATCAGTCTTCTTTTTACTGGTAACTCTTGAACTAACGCTGCTGGCTCTGGCATTGAGAATATTTCTCACTCAAACAAGAGATGAATGCGAGCATACTCTCTCTACATGTTTTGCAAATTCTGTCCTCTTTCATTTTATGTTTTAATTAGTATATTTTTCTTATATGCACCTTTACAGTACAGGACCTCAAAATTAACAGAATCAACTTAAGGGTTTCTTTTGTCAAATACAGGAGTTATACAGATCAAAAGCACAGTGCAGAGAAACTAAAAGAATTCGTAATGTAAAAACTATAATTATTCTTTTCAATAATTTATAATTAAAATAAAATTTTTTGAAAGGGTGTTATATTCGATAGTTAGTTTAAGTTTACAAGAAATACACAGTTTAGAAAAATTAACAACGTAATTTTTCAAGAAGCAAATTGACCTTCTGAGAAGAATACAAATTACTATTTATTGCACAGTTAAATTTCGAATTTTACTTGTTTAATATTTATAATGTTTATAGTCCAAAAATAAATCGAAGTTGAACATTAAGATTTCTTAATTGATTCTGAGCCTGAAAAAAAAATGCTAACATTTAATATAAAATAAGACCATCATCATAATACAGCAGATACTTATCAGATTATATTATTATTTTGATATCTGGTTTTTATCTGTTAAAGATATTTAAATGTCTAAAAATTATATTCAATTTATTTCCAATAATCTAAATTTCCAAAATCATAATCTCAAAAAATTTTTTTCTAAGAGTTACCTAGCAATATCTCATTAATATTATTAATTCTACTTTTTAAAGGATATTAGACATGATAGTAATTGAAAAAGTAGCATGTTTAAAACAGCTTTAAAACGTGTTTCAATTCGTAAGAAATGTACACAAGTCAATTATGACGTAGAAAGATTAATTATACTGAACGCTTTTTAGGTGTTTTTTTCTTAATGTCATGAAAAAGCTAAACAATCCAAAATTTCTTTTTTAGTGTATGTTTACCTCACTGTAACTAGTATTTGTTGTAAAAGCGTAGTACCTGAAAGAAGAGTTAGGATTAAAATATTAAATGGGAAAACTAACAATGTAAATGAAAATAATAACATGATAAATATTAATGGACAGTTTATGATGTTATTAGAGGTATTAAGATACTTTTGGTTTTTATACAGCAGTTCTGCCAAATTTGAATAATTAAAGTTTTAAGTATGAATTTTATCTTAGTAAACGCTTAAATTTATGCTCAATGATGTAATTAATTTTTTTGTTGTTGTTTATGCAGTGCAGATAGTTAAACATATTCAGAAGAAACCAACACTAAGGATGAAACATTTTGTATGTTTTTACGTGTATAAATATTTTATGTATATGTTTTTTATATGTACAGTTTAGTTTAGACCACCTTTCACTAAAAATGCAAACAGTTATTTTCAAATATATATTTCGTAAAAAAAAAAAATCTGAAATTAAGGACTTCTTTATTTTACACTGAAATACCTAAACTGTATATTACATAACATCATATTCAATATACATATTTTTCCATTATGTAACTTTCAATATTTACCTAATATATTCGCAAATAGCTTTTATTAATTTTCACTTTCATCGCTATATTTTGTTAGATTAAATAATGAAAGAGCCTTTTTATTCTGATAGATGAAGATAAATTACAACTCGAGAAAAAAAATCCGGTTGCTAACAGGGTAACAACAGCTGTTATTTCCAAGAGTGAAAATTGTATTTTTAGTTGAAGAAAAAAACAGCAAATATGCATTTAAATATCAAGTAAACCTTTTTAAACTTTGCAAAAATATTTCGGCTATAATTTTTATATGTGTGTTTACATAACAGGGAATGAATGAAAAATTTAAGTATAGATTGAAAAATTTTGAAGAATAAGCTAATCAGATTTACGATGATGAAATTTAGGGATATTTTTTTAAATCTTTTGCTTGTGTTTTATCTTTATGTGCATTAAATTTATTTCTTAAGTATTTATTTTTCACAACAAATAATAAATAAACATTCTACTTGTATTAGGTATTAAATATTTTATAAAATTATTCTTTGTGTCGTGATATTCTGTTCAGTTCTTGGTTTTATCATATATGTTGATTTTCTAAAAATTGTAAACACAAAAATTCCTGAAAATTCTAAAAACAAAAAAAACCTATATTTCTTCTAGATAATCCTGCACCAATCGTAGAACATATTGCCTGGAGATCCTTCAGTCCTGTCCCGGGGGTGGTGGATTCAAGTACTGGGCCAATCACCCTGCCAGCCACCTGTTTCCGATATAATGTTTTGTACGTATACTTACATAGAAGGGAATAACTGAAAAATTTAAATATGTATTGAAAAAGTTTAAAGAATAAGCTGATCAAATTTACGATGATGAAATTTAGTGATTTTTTTAATCATTTGCATCTATTCTATGATTATATGCATTAAATTTATTCCTCAAGTGTTTATTTTTCAAAAGAAATAAATAAATAAACATTCTACTTGTAGTAGGTATTAAATATTTTATAAAATTATTCTTTGTGTCGTGATATTCTGTTCAGTTCTTGGTTTTATCATATATGTTGATTTTCTAAAAACTGTAAATACAAAAATTCCTGAAAATTCTAAAAACAAAAACCCATATTTCTTTTAGATAATCCAGTACCAATCGTAGACCATATTGCCCGGAGACCTTCCAGTCTTGTCCCGGGGGTGGTGGATTCAAGTACTGGGCCAATCACCCTGCCAGCCACCTGTTTCCGATATAATGTTTTGTCCGTGTACTTACATAGAAGGGAATAACTGAAAAATTTAAATATGTATTGAAAAAGTTTGAAGAATAAACTAATTATATTTACGATAATGAAATTTAGTGATTTTTTTTAATCATTTGCATCTATTCTATGATTATATGCATTAAATTTATTCCTCAAGTGTTTATTTTTCAAAAGAAATAAATAAATAAACATTCTACTTGTAGTAGGTATTAAATATTTTATAAAATTATTCTTTGTGTCGTGATATTCTATTCAGTTCTTGGTTTTATCATATATGTTGATTTTCTAAAAATTGTAAACACAAAAATTCCTGAAAATTCTAAAAACAAAAAAAAACCTATATTTCTCCTAGATAATCCTGCACCAATCGTAGAACATATTGCCTGGAGATCCTTCAGTCCTGTCCCGGGGGTGTTGGATTCAAGTATTGGGCCAAACACACGGCCAGCCAACTCTTTCGGCTATAATTTTTGATATGTGTATTTACATAGACAGAAATAACTGAAAAATTTAAATATGTATTGAAAAAGTTTGAAGAATAAGCTGATCAAATTTACGATGATGAAATTTAGTGATTTTTTAATCATTTGCCTCTGTTCTATGATTATATGCAATACATTTATTTAAGTGTTTATTTTTCACAACAAATAATAAATAATTCTACTTATATTAGGTATTAAATATTTTATAAAATTATTCTTCGTGTCATGATAATCTGTTCAGTTCTTGGTTTTATCATATATATTGATTTTCTAAAAATTGTAAACACCAAACTTCCTGAAAATTCTAAAAAGAAAAAAGCCTTTATTTCTTCCAGATAATTCAGCACCAATCCTAGACCATATTGCCTGGAGACCTTCCAGTCTTGTCCTGGCGGTGGTGGATTCAAGTACTGGGCCAATCACCCTGCCTGCCACCTGCTTCCGATATAATGTTTTGTACGTGTACTTACATAGAACGGAATAACTGAAAAATTTAAATATGTATTGAAAAATTTTGAAGAATAAGCTAATTAAATTTAAGATGATGAAATTTATTGATTTTTTAATCATTTGCCTCTGTTCTATGATTATATGCAATACATTTATTTAAGTGTTTATTTTTCTCGACAAATAATAAATAAATATTCTACTTCTATTGGGTATTAAATATTTTATAAAATTATTCTTCGTGTCATGATAATCTGTTCAATTCTTGGTTTTATCATATATATTGATTTTCTAAAAATTGTAAACACCAAACTTCCTGAAAATTCTAAAAAGAAAAAAGCCTTTATTTCTTCCAGATAATTCAGCACCAATCCTAGACCATATTGCCTGGAGACCTTCCAGTCTTGTCCCGGGGGTGGTATATTTAAATACTGGGCCAATCACCCTGCCTGCCACCTGCTTCCGATATAATGTTTTGTACGTGTACTTACATAGAACGGAATAACTGAAAAATTTAAATATGTATTGAAAAATTTTGAAGAATAAGCTAATTAAATTTACAATGATGAAATTTAGGGATTTTTTTTTAATCATTTGCCTCTGTTCTATGATTATTTGCATTAAATTTATTTCTTAAATGTTTGTTTATCACAACAAATAATAAATAAATATTCTTCTTGTATTATTTATTAAATATTTTATAAAATTATTCTTCGTGTTATAATATTCTGTTCAGTTCTTGGTTTTATTATATATATCATAAAAAGTGCAAACACAAAAATTCCTGAAAATTCTAAAAACAAAAACCTATATTTCTCTTAGATAATCCAGTACCAATCGTAGACCATATTGCCTGGAGATCCTCCAGTCTTGTCTCGGCGGTATTAGGTTCAAGTATTGGGCCAAAAACCCGGCCTGCCACCTGTTTCGGCTATAATTTTTTATACGTGTATTTACATAGAAGGAAATAAATAAAAAAAATTAAGTACCGGGTGGCCATAATTAAATTGACAGTCCTCACAATTCTGTAGCGCGATCTATTTGCGAAAATGACGCCACATTTTGTAAGAAGATTATACAAGACTGGGGACGAAGGATTCCCCCAAAAAACAAATTAGTTCCAAAAGTCACCGCAGGCGAGTACTTGGCGTTGTGTAATAATAGAAAATAGACTGTTAACGAATACAAATCAATACGTAAATTAATTTCTTAATGTGCCAATGGATGTAACGTGAAATTTGAATAAAGAACTTCTGCTCAGCTATATACGTGATATTCCAGATCACGAGACTTTATCGGTGTTTATGTAAATTTTACGCTTTTTTAAACGTGTTGACATATTGCACTTCAACTAAATCAGAAATAAGCATAATAAAAGGTA
>CM063505.1:29353111-29375611 GCA_032207245.1 Pardosa pseudoannulata | reverse complement strand
AGCATTGATAGTTACTCTTCAAATTCTTTTAAAATCATTTATTGATAATTAAAAACCATTTTCTAATTTGTAGGATATAATCTTTTAACTTTTAAGTGCCGGCATGTGTATCTGTGTAGATAGCGACGGGATCCTTAGTGTCATTTTATTACCCCTTATAAACTCTTTATCTGGTATTGCCCTTTATACAACCTTAACATTGATAGTTGAAATTTTTGATAACGGAAGCCATCTCTCTTTATATGATATCGTTTATAGAAGATGAATAAAGTTCATAATGTATGTTACAAAAAAAAGCCCCGTCCTTTGAGTTTTGAACAGCTTGGTCAAAACCTCTACGAAAATCCATCCCTAAACCTTAAACGAAATCATTCTATGAGATATTGTATTGTGTTTCGATGGAGTCATATTTTTTATATCTCTGGTATTTTTTAGATATCAGTCATTTAAACGATTTGTTACCTTTTTTCTAATAAGTAAAAAGAAAAATATACATATTGTTCAATATTCCAATATTATTTTACACTAATGATTCTTCTATTGGAGTGTTTTATAATAAGATTAACCGGTACCAATGTTTAATGAATAGGTATTAATATTATATCTAATAATCATCTAACTAATGATATATTATTAGTACGTTATAAACAATATAATATTATTAAATACTTTGTTTGATACTTCGAAAAAATTTGAACTTGGGTGAATCTGGACTGAACTTTAAACGTCACTCATGATACTCTTAAAGCCATTTACGGAAGTTTAAAAACATTTTTTCTAATATGTAGGATACAAAATTTTACAAGAATTCATTTAATGGTACAGTAAATAATTGTTTAGTCATTTTTCGTGTCAGAAATGTGTCTTTAGTATTATTTTACATCATTCATTTAAAAAATCGGCAACCTTTATTCTAAAGAACAAAGAAAATAACTTTTTTTCAATCCCAATTATCATGTTTTCTCTAATTCTTATTCTAATTGAGAGTTTTGTACTTCGATTGACTCGTACCAAGGTTTAAGGTATACGTATTAAAAATATAGAGCTAAAATTCAACTAACGAATCACATGTTAATGATGAGTTATACAAATTATATAAGAAAATTTATAAAACTTCGATACTCAGAAGAAATTAATTGCAAAAGAGGATAACAAATTTGAAGATTGTAGCTGGTTTTTCACAGAAAGACAATATAAAAGTTTAAAAATAGTTGAAATGTCAAAATCAACTCTGAATTATATGAATAAAATATTTTAACTTCAGTTATTAAATCAAAATTACAGATCTGTAACCACAGTTCGATCAATCCGTTGAACTATGTGGACAAAAAGCATGTAACCACACATCACAATACAATATTTTTCTTTAAAAAATAGAACAAGAAAAGAGTATTAAAACTGTACTCCTCTCTGACTTTTCTGATTTATCCCCTGATGTATCAAAGATGGATTTCTGTGTTTTGTAGAAATTATATGATCCGAAGCTAATCTACAACACTTCGTGGTCTTTGGAAAACCGTTGAAAAGGAAGGAAACAAAATACCTTTCACGATATTACAAAAAATCTTATTGTCATAGAAATCTAGATGGAGATATATAGTGAAGAAAAAAGGCTATTAAACTGAGCATTTAAAACACGAAATATGAGTTTAATAATTTTTTCAGCATACTCCATGAAAAATGTTTAAAAATTGAACCTTTGTACCCTCTGTACTTCTTACTAGGTATCTTCGAAAATCGATTCAACGTAGTATGATTTCTGGTCATTATTACTTGCGGTATGAAAATATATTTGAAGATACATTCTAAATTAAAATAAATACAACTAATAAATTGACATATTACCCATCCTAGAGGTTAATACAAAAATGTAATTACATATAACGAGATAAACATTAATAAATATAAATAAAATACAAAAGATATCGAGAAAAAAATTAATAAATACAAAAAAATATGTAATAAACCTATATTCATAGATTTATTTACATCATCCAACACATTTTAATATGTTTTTTCAGACATAAACTAAAGTTAAAATAATAAAATTTTAGTTTTTAATTTCTATAATACTCTGCACTTACGAAAGAACTTTTGCCTTCCATAGAATATAAAAGTTTAGAACTGGTGGATTTGAAGTACCTAAATATTATATAATCTTCAGTTCCTATTGTCTTTTCTTCCTATAGTCTGTTTAATTTCACTATTTTACCGAGTTATTTAAGGAATAACTACGTCCTAACAGTGTATTAGAATCTCGTTCTAAGAACATAGAATAAATGATCTATTGTTCGTGAGAAGTAGTGCAGTCAAGTATAAATAATGCTGAGGAACTCAATTACTCTTTAGACACTTGAGCTGTTTTTTCTTCTTTTTTTTTAAGCTGGCAAAGTTTTCCAATAGTTTGACAAGAGGTTCTCGAATAATAAAGCGTTGAATAGAATTTTCAGGGTAATCTGAAGAACTTGTTTAGCTTAAGGATTTAAATATGTAGATGAGGATAAGATTGAACAAAAATTAACTAAGGTTTATAGGCAAAATAAATATACCTTTTATAGTAATGGAAATTATCTGAGGAACTCGATAAGTATCATTATTATTTTAATAGGTTAATGGTGCATTTATAGATAGAAATAAAGAGCGACTCTTAAGAAAATTTAAAAATTTTACTTACAGAATTATAGAAAAAAAACAAGAAAAATTAACTTGAAAAAGATATTTATATCCATTTGGCTTATCCTATATTAATTTAATATATTTTTAGAAATGTGTACACACATCTTGAAATAACCATATGGTATATAGTATTACATTAAATTTTCCGAAATGATAATCGCTTAAATAATGATTTCCAATGAATATTTAATTGATGAAGTGTACATCATTTTATAAATATGTTTTAATAAAATATCTTACAGCACATTTGTTTCTTACTAATTCAAGCTTACATAATGTACAATATTGTTATAGAAAAAAAATACACAGAAAAAATTAATTTGAAAAAGATATTTACATCCATTTAGCTTATCCTATATTCATTTAATATACTTTTAGACATGGGTATACTCATGTTTAGATATTCATGCAACATATAGTATTACATCAAATTTTCCGAAATGATAATCCTTTGAACAATGATTTCCACCGAATACTTAATTGAGGAAGTGTACTTTATTTTATAAATAAGTTTTAACCATTTAAATGCCGAACTAAGAAAGAATTGTCCAAATGAATTGAAATTTGTTTAATATATTAATTAAGACTATATAAATACAAGAAAGTTTTAAAATTATGCGAAACAATTTTTCAGGGTGTTTTTAGCCATGTTCCATTAGTGGAACGGTGGCTTGTCATATGGTTATTTTTTGCATATTTGTAAAAGCTCATAAAAATAGTTAATTTTAACTCCAATAATAATAATATCTTCTTAATAGTAACCGTTTTGTTTATTTATCTTTAAATAATGAAGAAATGATAAATATTACGACACTATAGAATATATGCAATATTGGTACCGTATTTTCCAATTCCCCTAGATTATCGAATTTAATTTTTTCCATTTTACTACAGGGGTTTCAGTTTTTCGATTCTTTTCGGCCCTTGGACCTGGTTTCTAAAATTTGTCTTCATTTGGAGTACTTACATCTTTATTTTTTAAATGACGTCGACTCTTTTACATCGAATGGCGTAACAGTATCTAAATTATTTTCATCAATATCTTTTTCATTGATTATATAACCAGGTTCATCGGCCTGTAAATGTCAAATATCTGCATCTCCCAAATCAAAATCCTAAAGAGTTTCTGGAAAAGCCAGAGCATCTTGTATTGCAAGGCATCATTCAGACATGGTGTTAAATTTATGAAAACTTTATAAATGAAACACATAGTAAGCACACATGCACCTTTTACACTGTCATCCGACAAACTAATAAAAAAAACTATCTCAAATGAAACTGGTAACTATTTCAGCAACATATGCAATAAGATATTTTTATGCAAAATTGCACTTCTCTCCAAAGGCACAGGTAAAAGTCGCCCTACAACCAAACAAAAAAAAAACAATGTTCAGTCACCTTATCAGAAATAATTTATTTCTATTGTTATGACTTTACTAAAGTGAACATCAATGTTAAGGACAATATTATAATCCTTCGGAAGTATTGTAGCTTCCAATTGTACCATTAGCAGTAAATATCTTACATCACATTTGTTTCTTACTAATCCAAGATTACGCAATGTACAATACTTTTATTTATCTGCAAATTCCCTTCAACTGACGGTTGAAACCATAATAATTAACTTTTTTGCATTTTTAAGTTTATCATTTATTACTATACTTTTTCTGAAAATTAAACGTTTATTAATAACACAAAATTATAATGAAATGTCATTCTACTTTTGAAAGTTACTGCAATGTTACAATTCCAACGATTAGAATCAAACGTCAAAGAGTATCAAGAAATATTACATTGCATTCAACTTAATCTTTTCAATAAAATAATATTAATTGTAAAATTTCCTAGTATTTATACTATCTAAAAATGCAAATAATAATTTTATTTTCTCGTATTTGGTTGGAAATATAATATATGATTTTATTTATATCGTACAGACATCTTTAAATAATTTATAAATAACGTTAAAAGAGTTAATAATGTTTTAATTAAATATTTAAACGTTAATATTTCATTAAAATAGAAGTTTCGCAACACTTTGATTTCGTTTATTGATTACTGCAAGTAACTGTTACGAAACGTTGAAATCATTTTATCCCTTTAATTATGTTTTTATGCCTAGAAAAGAAATCAGAATCTATAAAAACTTTAATTAAAGTATTAAGCTTGATTTTACATCATGAAGGTAGTTTTTTTCCTTTTTCAAAATAATGTATTCAAAGAAACTGAAAAAGTAATCATTTCTACGTGTGTATAATTAAGTTATTTAGAAAAAAATGCATCGTTTTTAAATAATTTTTTGCTTAACGCACATATTAAACGTAAAACACAAATTAAAAAATATCAATTGAAATGTGGTATCAAATGTAAATGTGTTGAGGGTATAAAAAATAAACATAATGCATTTTTGGAGAAAAAATGGTTGCTAGTTTTTATAATGCTTTTGAATACATTTAATAAAATTATTTTAATTTCAGAGCTACTCTTTTTAGATATTGTTTGCAATATATAATAATTCCAAACATATTTTTCAGCTTTTCATAAAAAAAAAAAATTATGATTTTTTTTTGTAAATGAACTTTTTTTTACACCACAATATCTCATAAACCATTACATAAAAAGTACTGTGTTATTCTTGTGATCTGCATAATTCTAAGCAATTTAAATCTGCATTAAAGACTATCGAGAGAGACGTTTCTTTCGGAAATAAAATGAAGTCCCCATAGTGAGATTCCCTCAATAAGGTTTCCCGGAGATTCTTTCAATAATGGTTGAATGGAGAGAATTTATTGTGACTTCTATTTTTAAAGTGATAGGCTAAGAGATAGCATTGAAGTAAGTCATTGATCTGGATATATCTACATATGAAGGACATAGGAATATATAATGCATTCCATCATCTTGACAAAATAAATATTTAGAAATTTAGCCTTTTAGTAATCGCGTGTTACTCGATTCCCCTCTGTTCCCTAATAGTAACATACAAACCTTCATCTCTTCAAATTTGCACTAATAATATCCGTAGTAAGTTTCCAAACAATAGATCTTTAGGCAATAGGCCATGCTTGGTTGTCTTTTGTTTTATTATCCCTTCTTCTAAATTTCACAGAATCAGTATGTTTGTCTGTGTTGTTTCATCTTAAACAGTAATGTTGTCCTTCTATACCAAAGGTGGCCAAGCTCCTTGATAGTCCGAGCCATTTTTATTTTAATTTGAAATCATTCCCGAACCGCAATTAGATACACAATTAACCCTTTCGTGGGCTATTTATTTCTCACTCCTCGTTTCCAAACTTTCAAAACAGAGCTGCTAATTTTATTCTATTGACCGAACAATTGATGACAGCGAAAAACCGAAGCAAGGATCAATCTTCCAGTCGTTTCAATAACAAGACCAATGGGTTTTATGGGTTTTATGGGACTAATGGGTTTTATGCTTCCCACAGGTGTATTTTGTAAGATCGTGTGGGTGGGAAGTAATCTTTCCACGGCCCATGAAGGGGTTAAAATGTATGCTAAAAATGTATTAAAATTTTTTTAACACAAATTATATTTATTGAATGTCATTTGGAAGTTCTTTGTTCTTTAATTTTTCAAAGAAATTTTTGAATTTTCGTAAATTTTTGCATTGAAAATATATCTATCGAGTGTAATTTTCAATGTGTTACATTATTTTCATAACATCAGCATATTTTAAATATTTTGTAACGACAGGTTCTCGGAATTATGCAATGAATCAGTATGAATTGTTGAATTTAAGAATCACCAATAAAAAGCCCAAAGAGACACATTTTATTACCCAGCATTCCTAGAGCTCCATTAGTTGTAATGATTTTTAAAAATATAATAACACAAAAATGAAAAGGGTATTCGAGTACATTTATAGAGAGCCACAGCTAATCCTTTAAAGAGCTTGAGGTTGACCATTTCTGGTCTATATGGTGCTTCCATAATAATATAACCAACATATATTTACGGTTTGAAAGTGACAAATGCTATGAGAAGAACTGCTCCTGAAATTGAAATAATAATAAAAGAAAATCCTAGTAATCCACTTTATGTATTACTTTTACCCCTATGTGACATATTAAAGGTTTTCCAAGTTTCCTTGAAATTTATTGTTTTTACAGAACGAAATCTTTCGTTTCGAGACGGCGAGTGTACATAGCATGTTTATCCATATTGCTCCACATTCGAAATTAAACTTGCCAGTTTATTAGCCTCTGTTAATGGTTTAGTAATATACTATTGAAGAATGTATAAAATCATAAAAGCAAATAAAAACTTTAAAAATTCATTTGCATATATTTATTTTTCAAATTGCTAGCGGCACTTAAATAATCAACGTATTAAAATCTTACAACTAAAGATGCAACAGTAAATCGACAATTTAGTAGCTTAAAATATATATTTTGATAACTTAAGTTTTTAAATTTTACTTATTACATTTAACTATGCCAATTTAACATCTATACTTATTGACTTGAATTTATATTAATGTATTACTTCTTTCTCGAGCCCTTTGGCTGTTTGACTTTGTTATGATGTATATTTGAAATATATCTATCAATACATGTAAATATTTGAAGCTACTCCAAACTATTGTTCGGTTAAAATGTAGTTCACTGTGTATCACATATGATATGTATGTGGATAAAGCAATTTAAGCGTATATCATATATATATATATATATATATATATATATATATATATATATATATATATATATATATATATATATTATATATAATATATATATATATATATTACAGCAAAAAATATTAAGTATTTTACAGGATCAAGGGATAAAAAGAAATAAATTAGGATGATATTTTTTATATTTGGAAATTATGTCATTAAGAGAGTTTAATCAAAAAACTTCTGTTACATATATTGATCGCAATGTACATTAAATAACGTTCAAAATTCCTTTTCATCTTTTCATAATTTTTTTTTAATATATTTGTTTTTTCTACCGCAATATCTCATTAAACCGATGAAAAACAAAGCGTGAATATCTCCACTGTATTATGCAGGTGATCTACATAATTCTAAGCAATTCAAATCGGCGTTGATGTCTACCCAGGGAGACATTCCTTTCAGAACTAAGCGGAAGTCCCCATAAAGCGAGTCCCTCGGCAGGGTTTCCCCGAGACCCGCTCGATAATGATTCCGTGGAGAGGATTTATTGCGATTTCCCCCTCCAAAGTGGTGGGCTAAGAGATAAAATTGAAGTCAATTGCTCCTACAGGGTTAGACTAAATCTACTTATGAATAACAAAGAAACTTGTGTTGCATTTCAACACTTAAGTCTTATTGATTGTGGCGAATACACGTCTGATTTAGAAATTTAAAGCAAATTTGCAATGTGTGCTTCTAAATACGTTCTTGAACATAAAGTATTGTTTCTAAATATATGTTTAGGCACGTTAAGATGAGTTTTCATTGTGAAGTGTATCAATATTTTCTCTTTAAATATAATAAACTCTGTCTATACATACATAAAGGTACTTTAACCCTAAAAAATAACCAACTTAACAATTACTATTATTTAGGTGTTTCTGTTCTTTTCTGGCAAACTTGAGGATTATATTTTTTCTTTCTACGAATTATAAATTTGTTGTTTGCTCTATGAATTTGTTCTTTCTATTAACGTTGTTCCACTTCAACACTTAACTCTTATTGATCGTTATTACAAGTCTGATTTAGAAATTTAATGCAAATTTTCAATGTATGCGTGTAGATACGTTCTTGAACATAAAGTATTGTTTCCAAACATATGTTTAGGCAAAGTAAAATAAGTTTTCATTGTGAAGTGTATCAATGTTTTCTCTTTAAATATAAAAAAACTCTGTCTATACATACCTAAAGTCACCCTAAAAAATAACCAACTTAACAATAACTATTTTTTTATATGTTTCTCTTCTTTTCTGTGAAAATTGGGGATTATATTTCTTCTTCCTAGGAATTATTACTTTGTTGTTTGTTCTATGAATTTGTTCTTTCTATTAACTGTGTTGCATTTTAACACTTAAGTCTTATTGTGATGACTACACATCTGATTTAGAAATTTAAAGTAAATTTGCAATATATGCGGATACACACATTTTTGAACATAAAGTATTGTTTCTAAACATTTGTTTAGGCACAATAATATACGTTTTAATTGTAAAGTGTATCAATATTTTCTCTTTAAATATAATAAACTTTGTCTATACATAAATAATGGTACTTTTACCCTAAAAAATAACCAACTTAACAATTTTTGTTTTTTCAGGTGTTTCTGTTCTTTTCTGTCAAACTTGAGAATTATATTTGTTCTTTCTACGAATTATGAATTTTCTGTTTGTTCTATGAATTTGTTCTTTCTGTTAACGGTGTTGCATTTCCAAATTTATCTCTGATTGTGTTGAGTACACGTCTCATTTAGAAATTTAATGTAAATTTGCAATGTATGAGTCTTCATACGTTTTTGAAGATAAAGTATTTTTTCCAAACATATGTTTAGGCACAATAAGATGCGTCTTGATTGGGAAGAATAATATTATTTTCTCTTTAAATATAATAAACTTTGTCTATAATACCTAAAGGTACTTTTACCCTAAAAAAAATAACCAACTTAACAATTACTATTTTTTCAGGTGTTTCTGTTCTTTTCTGTCAAACTTGAGGATTATATTTGTTTTTTCTACGAATTATGAATTTGTTGTTTTTTCTATGAATTTGTTCTTTGTATTAACGGCGTTGCATTTCAACACTTAAGCCTTATTGACTGTGGCGAATACCTGTCTTATTTAGTAATTTAAAATAAATTTGCAATGTATGCGTCTAAATACGTTTTCGAACATAAAGTATTGTTTCCAAACATATGTTTAGGCACAATAAGATGCGTTTTCAATGGGAAGTGCAATATTATTTTCTCTTTATATATAATAGACTCTATATATACGTAAAAGTAATTTTATCATAAAAAATAGCCAACGTAACTATTACTATTTTTTAGGTATTTCTGTTCTTTTCTATCAAACATGGGGATTGTATTTTTTCTTTCTACGAATTATGAATTTCTTGTTTTCTCTATGAATTAGTTTTTTCTATTAAGGGTGTTACATTTCAACACTTAACTCTTATTGATAGTGTTGACTACCAGTTTGATTTAGAAATTTAAAGTAAATTTGCAATCTACGCGTCTACATGCATTCTTGAACATAAAGTATCGTTTTCAAACATATGTTTAGGCACAATAAGATGCTTTTTCATTGGGAAGCTCAATATTATTTTCTCTTTAAATATAATAAACTTTAAATATAATAAGTTATTTTTTACAATAAAAAATAACGAACATAACTATTACTATTTTTTCAAGTGTTTCTGTTCTTTTCTGGTAAACTTGGGTGTTACATTTGTTCTTTCTATGAATTAGGCGATCTCAAAAACACCAAAATTCCTATTACAAAAATGTATTACATAACTAGTGACGTTAAAACTAGGCTACTTGGTCACCTCGTGGCTGTCTATTAAGAATTCTGATTGTTTGGTTTATACAACTATAAATACAGATGTACTCATTTTTCAAGACAGAAGTTGGTGAGAGAAGATGGCTAAATAAGCTCTATTCTTTTCAAACAGAAATTTCTTTTCTTTTCTAATTTCAGCTACGCTATTATCCATTATACACAAACACACACACACACACACACACACATACATACATATATATATTAAATATATATATATATATATATATGTGTGTGTGTGTGTGTGTGTGTGTGTGTGTATATATATACATATGTGTGTATGGGTGAATGTGTTTCAATGATAATCTTATAGTTCAAGTATAACGCTCGTGTATATTTTCTGAAAAAACTAACAATTCCTCATAATTTATCTTATTTTTATACCTACATTTTTAGAAAACTAATATTATTTAACTGATAAAGCTCTAGTGTTTTATCTGTTTTGATAAATATTCCTATACATTTACTTAAATAAGTATTCTTACATAAAATAAAGTTTTTATTATTTTTTAAAACATAAATTATACAGGTAAAGGGTAAATAGGTACAGGCAAAGGTATAATAGTTAACTTATCGTTATCATTTGTAGAAGAAGTATGCTAAGATTTAAACTTGCTGAAGAAGTCAAACATAATATTACTTATCATATGACTATAATTATTTCGACAACATAAATTATTTCTACTAATAAACTGAAGGATTTAATTTTTCTTCTTTTTTAAATCTGCTAGAATTAATAGCTATAGAAATGATAAAGAATTAAATCTTTTATTATATAATCACTTTTTATTTATTTAACAACTCAATCAATAGAATCGCAAATAAATTCTATATATAAAAATTGTCATCTTGCATATGACAAGAGTTTGATTATATTATTTTTTACTATAAACGTATTTAAAGTTCATCAATATGTTTAAAGTACCTTATAGTTTGAATGTTAAACTAATAATCAATAACATTTTAAATATTAATATTTCCTTTCAAATTTTAACGAATTCTGCAAAATATACAGTTGAAATAATATTAAGTCTACATAAGAACTTATAAAAATTGCGTCATTTATGAAAGCTTACTATGTTTTTAAAGTCAATGCAAATAAAATGCAATTTAATATAGATGCTCTTTAAAGCTTTTTTTAGGATTGCATATTTGTATTTTATTAATTCATCAGAGAAATCAATTATTTTTTATTCCATTATACAAATGAGTCTTTTGAATATTCTATAAAAAATTTCATCCATAGATATAAAAAAATAGTAAAGAAAGATATGAGCAAAAAATCCCTTTAAAATGGAGATTAAAAATTAAAAACGGTTTGAAAAAAATGGATATGGATACTGAAAATGAACGTTTAGTTATGTAAAAAGAAATTTTAATCAGTGTTACACATCTGTCGGGAAAAAAACTATTTGGAAATGATTTTAGTTTATTTTGGAATGTTTTAATTTGAAAAATCAATATTCTGAACTGTAGCATCAAAATAATAAATTTAACTTCAAAAATAAAAAAAGGACGAATTAAATAAATGAAACTTCCTTAAATAAGTGTTAGTAAATTTATTGTATAATATCTTTTACAAGATATGCGTATACAAATCTGACACACACATACACACATGCACATACACGTGTGTGTGTATCACAAATTTCGTGTGTTTACACAAATTAAAAATTTTATCAGAGCTTAGGCCTTTTGTGCGAGACATCGTTTTATGATGTTGACGCAAAAAAACACAAAATAAAGCAGGCGTTTTAGAAAACTAGAAGTGCAGGCTAGATAGACAAAATTCTTATATCTATAAAATGATAATTACTACTGTTTCTATAAAATATAACATTTATTTACAGACTATATACATTTACTAACAAGATGGGTTTGAGTCCCACAGAGCTACAAATTCCTAATGCCCGAATAGACGCGTCACATTACTTGACGGTAAGCGCGCCATCTATGGAGAAATATGAAATTTCGCCACAGATATCAGATCTACAGAATGTTCGAAAATAGAATGGAATTCATTTTTGTGCAGATAAGCAAATGTTATGTAACGAAACAAAAATACACAACAATTTTAGTATAATTAATTCATTTCATCTGTGAACCAAATAATACTGCATTCAAGGTCGAGAAAATGTGCGACACTACATTCGGAAATATAGTACATTGGGTAAGTACGTAGTGAATTATCTCTTAATGAACGACAGGTATTTATAATTATATATTACTTTGGTCTCGAATTGACACCAATGCTAATGACAGCTAGGTATATATCTTAATATATAAAATTATTTCGTCAGTGTCTTCGCAATAGAACTCTTCCCGAAATCAGTCGAGCTGTTTAGCTGTACTGATTTTGATGAAATTTTGTGTATGTAATTAAGTTTATTTGAGACTGGTTTGTATTTACAATTTGATCCTATAGAAAATGTTTTTTGCTGTTCATTGTCAACGTATTTGTGGCGCAGTGGTCAGCGAATTGGGCTTCAGTAACAGACGTCCGAGGATCGAAGTCCAGTACAATCATTGTGGGAACTTTAGTTTAATCTAATTACGTTTATGATGACTGTAAACGTGGTTGCATCAAGTATTTCTAAAATAATTTTCTTCCTTCCTTTTCAATCAAAACAGTCCAATTTATAATTAATTAAAAACATTTTACAATTTTTGGATTTACAGCGCTAAAACAGGACGACTTTTGTCGGGTGGACTAAATTAACAGTAAAATCTCGGCTATTTAATTAAGAACCATAATGTAATCACCATAAAAATGATTGAAAGTCCCCCCCCCCCCCCCCCCCCCCCCCCCCCCCCCCACCCCCCCCAAAAACCCCCCCCCCCCCCCCCTAACCCCCCCCCTCCCCACCCCCCCCCCCCCCCCACAACTCATGAAAAAGTTTACCAATTCCCTGAAAAATGGTAAAAGAAAACAATCTGAACAGGCTCCGATGTCAAATTCCCTACGAAAAAGGGAAAAGAACAAACTAAACAGGCTCCGTTGCCCAAACGACACTGTTGGAAGTTCTAGTTTTAAATAAAACTGCAATAAGTTTTATTAACTCTAAATAATATATCTTCTTACTTTTTAAACATTAACTTATATAAATACTTTATTTAAAGAGTAATAAAAAGTTAAGCTAATAGTTTATTTAAGGATATGGAAAGTACAACCAAAAGATTAATTTTCTTCTTCAAGAAAATTCAAAAATAGAAATTTCAATTTTCTTGAAGTACTTATTTGCAATAATTCAAGAATTCCATTAAATATTTTATATAAAACTACTTAGTAATTTTCTTCATACCTCATAGTTTGTTTTAATTAATCTCTATGCACACACACACACTTGTAGAAACACACTTATGAGCATAAAATTAAAATTAATAACCGTAAAGTAAATATTTTTCAAAAACTTTCTATTCTGTAATTTTTCGATAGGAAGTTTTGTACTTTAACATTATCGAGGAAGTTGTAAATGTACAATATATTGTAATTATAGTCATGCTCAGAATTGTGTATCAGTTAAAATATTATAATAAATAACACGCTTTATAAGGAAAAATTTTAATCTGTACATTTAAGGGTACATTTTTATCTTAAAACTCTGTTTTAGCTGAAATATATTTTCTGTCTAACTGAACAACACGTAGACACACGCAAACACATATAATGTCAATTAAATGCTAAAATGTAACCTTATTTGGAAATAATTTTCTCGTTATAAGTACATGGAATAAAATGCACTTTGTTTTTAAACGAAACTTGATGTATGTTTTTAAAAAGAGCTATACGTTTTAATGCACGCAATATTTTTGAAGAAAAACACGTTTTCGAATGTTTTGATGTATTATCTTCGGTTACGAAGGTCTAGACATTTAATATTAAGTACCAGTTTGTATGAAAATAGTAACATATTAATGTGTTTCTATAGGAAGTTTTATTATGTAACGAAACAAAAATACACAACAATTTTAGTATAATTAATTCATTTCATCTGTGAACCAAATAATACTGCATTCAAGGTCGAGAAAATGTGCGACACTACATTCGGAAATATAGTACATTGGGTAAGTACGTAGTGAATTATCTCTTAATGAACGACAGGTATTTATAATTATATATTACTTTGGTCTCGAATTGACACCAATGGTAATGACAGCTAGGTATATATCTTAATATATAAAATTATTTCGTCAGTGTCTTCGCAATAGAACTCTTCCCGAAATCAGTCGAGCTGTTTAGCTGGACTGATTTGGATGAAATTTTGTGTATGTAATGAAGTTGATTTGAGACTGGTTTGGATTCACAATTTGATCCTATAGAAAATGTTTTTTTTTTGTTGTTGTTAAAAATCTATAATCGCGCGCTTATTGAGGTTATTATAATGCCGCTTGAAACTGTTCACTGTCAACGTATTTGTGGTGCAGCGGTCAGCGAATTGGGCTTCAGTAAGAGACGTCCGAGGATCGAAGTCCAGTACAATCATTGTGGGAACTTTAGTTTAATCTAATTACGTTTATGATGACTGTAAACGTGGTTGCATCAAGTATTTCTAAAATAATTTTCTTCCTTCCTTTTCAATCAAAACAGTCCAATTTATAATTAATTAAAAACATTTTACAATTTTTGGATTTACAGCCCTAAAACAGGACGACTTTTGTCGGGTGGACTAAATTAACAGTAAAATCTCGGCTATTTAATTAAGAACCATAATGTAATCACCATAAAAATGATTGAACGTCATGAAAAAGTTTACCAATTCCCTGAAAAATGCTAAAAGAAAACAATCTGAACAGGCTCCGGTGTCAAATTCCCTACGAAAAAGGGAAAAGAACAAACTAAACAGGCTCCGTTGCCCAAACGACACTGTTGGAAGTTCTAGTTTTAAATAAAACTGCAATAAGTTTTATTAACTCTAAATAATATATCTTCTTACTTTTTAAACATTAACTTATATAAATACTTTATTTAAAGAGTAATAAAAAGTTAAGCTAATAGTTTATTTAAGGATATGGAAAGTACAACCAAAAGATTAATTTTCTTCTTCAAGAAAATTCAAAAATAGAAATTTCAATTTTCTTGAAGTACTTATTTGCAATAATTCAAGAATTCCATTAAATATTTTATATAAAACTACTTAGTAATTTTCTTCATACCTCATAGTTTGTTTTAATTAATCTCTATGCACACACACACTTGTAGAAACACACTTATGAGCATAAAATTAAAATTAATAACCGTAAAGTAAATATTTTTCAAAAATTTTCTATTCTGTAATTTTTCGATAGGAAGTTTTGTACTTTAACATTATCGAGGAAGTTGTAAATGTACAATATATTGTAATTATAGTCATGCTCAGAATTGTGTATCAATTAAAATATTATAATAAATAACACGCTTTATAAGGAAATATAAATCTGTACTTTTAAGGGTACATTTTTATCTTAAAACTCTGTTTTAGCTGAAATATATTTTCTGTCTAACTGAACAACACGTAGACACACGCAAACACATATAATGTCAATTAAATGCTAAAATGTAACCTTATTTGGAAATAATTTTCTCGTTATAAGTACATGGAATAAAATGCACTTTGTTTTTAAACGAAACTTGATGTATGTTTTTAAAAAGAGCTATACGTTTTAATGCACGCAATATTTTTGAAGAAAAACACGGTTTCGAATGGTTTGATGTATTATCTTCGGTTACGAAGGTCTAGACATTTAATATTAAGTACCAGTTTGTATGAAAATAGTAACATATTAATGTGTTTCTATAGGAAGTTTTATACTTATTTTATCAGAGCTTAGGCCTTTTGTGCGAGACATCGTTTTATGATGTTGACGCAAAAAAACACAAAATAAAGCAGGCGTTTTAGAAAACTAGAAGTGCAGGCTAGATAGACAAAATTCTTATATCTATAAAATGATAATTACTACTGTTTCTATAAAATATAACATTTATTTACAGACTATATACATTTACTAACAAGATGGGTTTGAGTCCCACAGAGCTACAAATTCCTAATGCCCGAATAGACGCGTCACATTACTTGACGGTAAGCGCGCCATCTATGGAGAAATATGAAATTTCGCAACAGATATCAGATCTACAGAATGTTCGAAAATAGAATTGAATTCATTTTTGTGCAGATAAGCAAATGTTATGTAACGAAACAAAAAGACACAACAATTTTAGTATAATTAATTCATTTCATCTGTGAACCAAATAATACTGCATTCAAGGTCAAGAAAATGTGCGACACTACATTCGGAAATATAGTACATTGGGTAAGTACGTAGTGAATTATCTCTTAATGAACGACAGGTATTTATAATTATATATTACTTTGGTCTCGAATTGACACCAATGGTAATGACAGCTAGGTATATATCTTAATATATAAAATTATTTCGTCAGTGTCTTCGCAATAGAACTCTTCCCGAAATCAGTCGAGCTGTTTAGCTGGACTGATTTGGATGAAATTTTGTGTATGTAATGAAGTTGATTTGAGACTGGTTTGGATTCACAATTTGATCCTATAGAAAATGTTTTTTTTTTGTTGTTGTTAAAAATCTATAATCGCGCGCTTATTGAGGTTATTATAATGCCGCTTGAAACTGTTCACTGTCAACGTATTTGTGGTGCAGCGGTCAGCGAATTGGGCTTCAGTAAGAGACGTCCGAGGATCGAAGTCCAGTACAATCATTGTGGGAACTTTAGTTTAATCTAATTACGTTTATGATGACTGTAAACGTGGTTGCATCAAGTATTTCTAAAATAATTTTCTTCCTTCCTTTTCAATCAAAACAGTCCAATTTATAATTAATTAAAAACATTTTACAATTTTTGGATTTACAGCGCTAAAACAGGACGACTTTTGTCGGGTGGACTAAATTAACAGTAAAATCTCGGCTATTAGAAGAACCATAATGTAATCACCATAAAAATGATTGAAAGTCATGAAAAAGTTTACCAATTCCCTGAAAAATGGTAAAAGAAAACAATCTGAACAGGCTCCGATGTCAAATTCCCTACGAAAAAGGGAAAAGAACAAACTAAACAGGCTCCGTTGCCCAAACGACACTGTTGGACGTTCTAGTTTTAAATAAAACTGCAATAAGTTTTATTAACTCTAAATAATATATCTTCTTACTTTTTAAACATTAACTTATATAAATACTTTATTTAAAGAGTAATAAAAAGTTAAGCTAATAGTTTATTTAAGGATATGGAAAGTACAACCAAAAGATTAATTTTCTTCTTCAAGAAAATTCAAAAATAGAAATTTCAATTTTCTTGAAGTACTTATTTGCAATAATTCAAGAATTCCATTAAATATTTTATATAAAACTACTTAGTAATTTTCTTCATACCTCATAGTTTGTTTTAATTAATCTCTATGCACACACACACTTGTAGAAACACACTTATGAGCATAAAATTAAAATTAATAACCGTAAAGTAAATATTTTTCAAAAATTTTCTATTCTGTAATTTTTCGATAGGAAGTTTTGTACTTTAACATTATCGAGGAAGTTGTAAAATACACGTGTGTGTGTATCACAAATTTCGTGTGTTTACACAAATTAAAAATTTTATCAGAGCTTAGGCCTTTTGTGCGAGACATCGTTTTATGATGTTGACGCAAAAAAACACAAAATAAAGCAGGCGTTTTAGAAAACTAGAAGTGCAGGCTAGATAGACAAAATTCTTATATCTATAAAATGATAATTACTACTGTTTCTATAAAATATAACATTTATTTACAGACTATATACATTTACTAACAAGATAGTTTTTGAGTCCCCACCGAGCTACAATTTCCTAATGCCCGAATAGAAGCGTTACATTACTTGACGGTAAGCGCGCCATCTATGGAGAAATATGAAATTTCGCCACAGATATCTGATCTACAGAACAGAATGTTCGAAAATAGAATGGAATTCATTTTTTGTGCAGATAAGCAAATGTTAGGTAACGAAACAAAAAGACACAACAATTTTAGTATAATTAATTCATTTCTTCTGTGAACCAATAATACTGCATTCAAGGTCGAGAAAATATGCGACACTACATTCGGAAATATAGTACATTGGGTAAGTACGTAGTGAATTATCTCTTAATGAACGACAGGTATTTATAATTATATATTACTTTGGTCTCGAACTTGACACCAATGCAATGACAACTAGGTATATATCTTAATATATAAAATTATTTCGTCAGTGTGTCTTCGCAATAGAACTCTTCCCGAAATCAGTCGAGCTGTTTAGCTGGACTGATTTTGATGAAATTTTGTGTATGTAATTAAAGTTGATTTGAGAATGGTTTAGATTACACAATTTGATCCTATAGAAATGTTTTTTTTCTTTCGTTAAAAATCTAAAATTGCGCTCTTATTGAGATTATTATAATGCCCCTTGAAACCCTTCATTGACAACGTATTTGTGGCACAGCGGTCAGCGAATTGGGCTTCAGTAAGAGACGTCCGAGGATCGAATCCCAGTACAGGTGATGTGGGAATTGTAGTTTAATCTAATTACGTTTGTAATGACTGTAAGCGTGGTAGCTTCAAGTATTTTTTAAATAATTTTTTTCCTCACCTTTTAATCAAAACAGTCCAATTTATAACTTATTTAAAAACATTTTACAATTTTTGGATTTACAGCGCTAAAACCGGACGACTTTTGTCGGGTGGACTAAATTAGCAGTAAAATCTCTGCTATTTAGTTAAGAACCATAATGTAATCACCATATAAAATGATTAAAAGTCATGAAAAATTTTAAAAATTCCCTGATAAATGCTAAAAGAAAACAATCTGAACAGGCTCCGGTGTCAAATTCCCTACGAAAAAGGGAAAAGAACAAACTAAACAGGCTCCGTTGCCCAAACGACACTGTTGGACGTTCTAGTTTTAAATAAAACTGCAATAAGTTTTATTAACTCTAAATAATATATCTTCTTACTTTTTAAACATTAACTTATATAAATACTTTATTTAAAGAGTAATAAAAAGTTAAGCTAATAGTTTATTTAAGGATATGGAAAGTACAACCAAAAGATTAATTTTCTTCTTCAAGAAAATTCAAAAATAGAAATTTCAATTTTTTTTTGAAGTACTTATTTGCAATAATTCATGAATTCCATTAAATATTTTATATAAAACTACTTAATAATGTTCTTCATACCTCATAGTTTGTTTTGATTAATCTCAATGCACACACACACTTGTAGAAACACACTTAGGAGCATAAAATAAATTAATAACCGTAAAGTATATATTTTTCAAAAAACTTTCTATTCTGTAATGTTTCTATAGGAAGTTTTGTACTTTAACATTATCGAGGAAGTTGTAAATGTACAATATATTGTAATTATAGTCATGCTCAGAATGGTGTATAAATTAAAATATTATAATAATTAACATGTTTTATAAGTAAATATGTTTCTGTACTATAAAGGTGAATTTTTATCTTAAAACTGTGTTTTATCTGAAATATATTTTCTGTGTAACTGAACAACACGTAGACACACACGCACACACACATGATGTCTATTAAATGCTAAAATGTAACTTTATTTGGAAATTAATTTGTCGTTATAAGTACATGGAATAAAATGCACTTTGTTTTTAAACAAAAACGATGTATGTTTTTAAAAAGAGCTATACGTTTTAATGCACGCAATATTTTTGAAGAAAAACACGGTTTCGAATGGTTTGATGTATTATTTTCGGTTACGAAGGTCTAGACATTTAATATTAAGTACCAGTTTGTATGAAAATAGTAACATATTAATGTGTTTCTATAGGAAGTTTTATACTTTAACTTTATCGAGGAATCTGTAAATGTACAGTATTTTGTAATTATAGTCTTGCACCAAAATGGTGTATAAATTAAAATATTATATTAATTATTAACAGATTTTATAAAGAAATATTTTCTGTACAGTGATCACGAATATATATATATATATATATATATATATATATATATATATATATATATATATATATATATATATATATATATATATATATATATATATATAGTATATATATATATATATATGTGTGTGTTAATGAGGACCAGAATCTTCCGCGAAAACTAAAAAACCGCGAAGTAGGATTTGCCCCAAGGAATTTTCATGTATGCGGATACACGAATGTTTTAAATATGTAAACAGTATTTATTCTTTACACATTTAAGACAAAAATTACAAGAGCATACGTATTTACTTAAACGTGTTAGTGCTAATTAATAAAGTTAATAACAAAGCATTATATAGTAATAAACATTAATCAACATTGCTTTCTGAGAGAGACGAAGAGTCTTGTTGGTGGTAGAGGTGAGATTCTCACTTGACTCGTAGAAGTTTTAGGCTCCCTCAGACTCTCTTCTGCTGGAGACACTGACGGTAGAGCCAGGGTGTTTTACCTTGGAGAGAATCATGGTGATGGGAAACATGGATATTACCATTTCAACGCGATTGCTAAACTCGACAACTCGAACCATATTGTCGTCAATATCATGTGCAAATTCTTGCCATGTTGCACAATTGTTGCAGATTCTCCAGGGTAAGGCCGCGCTTTTCAGTTTGTTCTTCGTCTCCCTCTTCAGTTTCTTCCTCACTTGCCGATTTTATCATCGCAAAATCCCGTGGTAAATACTCTGAATCAACTCATCTCAACTCTATGGTTGTATTTTTCATTTTTATATTTTGATGAGGATTTTTGTAAAATCAGCGATGCACTGAAACCGCTAGACATGAAGAGCGAAGTGACGTGGGAACAGTGTACCACAAACTTAAATTTTATGCAAACTGCGTTTTAATCGAAATATATTTTTTTTCTTTGGAATTCAACAATACACATAAACGCGCACACACACATACACACACACACGTGATGTAGTTAAAATGATAAAAAAGTAACAATATTTAGGAATTATATTATCTTTATGAGGACTTATAATAAAATGCATTCTACTTTTAAACAAAACTTCATATGGTTTCTGAAGAAAATTTTGTACCTTGTTTAATGCCCTGAATATTTTTGAAGTAAAAAATGTTCCGAAAGGTATTATTTATTATCTTAAATTACGAAAGTACAGATATAATAAAAAAAGAAAAAGTATTGGTTTTTATAAAAATAGTAGGACAATAGATATCGAATATTTATTCCTTTGAACATCTTACGTGAATAGTATAGTACTGAGGGAATGCTTATATAAATATGGAACTCTTTTAGGCCTGTTTAAGTTATGCATAAAATGTAAGGTTTTTTTTATAAATATTCTATTACATACACTTTTTCATATATTGCTAGCCCAGGATAGAGGGGCTGTACTTAAAATTTTATGGGAATAAACATCTATTCCATTTTTAAAATTCCTGGAGATCAAATGGTATTTTCGGTTTTTCTGAAAGAAATATTCCTTTTCCAGTGCGTAAACTTAATGAATTAAAAAAAAGTGACATTGCTAATTAGATAAATAAAATCGCCAATCATTAATTTCACATGGCAAGAAGAATATCTGAAGAAAGAAAGAACTGTACAAAAAATAAGGTTAGAAAACACCAATTTCAATTAAATGCTCTTAATTCAAATTGGTATCAACTAGAGAAAAACGAAGGTTACGCTAATCAAATAAATTAATTTCAAATAATTGAAAAGCAGTTAAAAATTTAACTTCAATTCATATTATAAAAAAACAGACAAATTTTATGACTAGAATTTTAATGGCATGTGATCCAATACAAATCCATTTACATACCCATGTATGAACATTATATAGAAGGAGATAAACAGATGTAGACTGATACATTTGATAATAAATACATAGGTTAGCGAGAGTACACTAAAAATGAAGGTATGTTTTTTATTAAAACTAAAGTAAAGAAATGTACACACCTGGTTTGATGAATACAAAAAAGATTCAGGAAGTATTTGATGGTATTGACATGGTTTTAAAGAAATGACAAGTTAAAAAAATAGGAGTATCATGGAGAATGTTGTAAATTCTTTTACCAATAGTTTACCAAGTAAAAATGTTTGCTTCTATAAATTACACAAAAAATTCGTTTCTTATCAAAACGTCTTTTAAAATTTCATCAAAAAAATCCTACAACATCTATATTGAAATATAAATTTTTAGAATACTCCTAAAAAGTTTATTAAAGTTTTAATTCTGAAACATGTGGATTTAGTCATGTAAAATATTGTTCTATTATTATTTGTTCATATATTAGTGCATATTATCCACTATTCATAAAGTCTAGAAAGTAAGAGATTAAAGTAGAACTT
>CM063505.1:29325611-29348111 GCA_032207245.1 Pardosa pseudoannulata | reverse complement strand
GGTTTTGATATATTTAGCTATTCTGTGGAAATTTTTAAAAGTTTGTCTGGAACTGTTTAGAAAATCTGGGAATTAGCATTAGATTTACCTTTAAAATCTTTTCAATTCACTCTTGACCGTTTTTTCTCTCTTTTTTTATGTATTTTCATACGTTTCATTAGACCAGCAACCTGTTTTTTTATCATTTTCCCCTTCTACAAAATATAGTAGTGTCTTATATGTACCAGCTTCCTCTTGTTTGTAATTCCCGTCCGAATGATAGTCGAATTTTATGATACACTATTTTTCAACCGGAGTTTTCGAGCAGGGATTAATTTTAATAGCTATTTATATCAGTATTTTGCAGTTGTTATCGTATTTAATTATACGTTGTGTTGCATAAAAGAAAATATGCTTTAAACCAAATCATATTTCACATTACTTTCATAAATTGTGCATATCGAAACTTAAATTAATGGTGCACTAAAAATATCCTTTTGGTTTTTCTACGATATGTTTCTCTTTAGTAACAAATAACAAAGATCACGCATTATTAATTCAGATGATTTAAATTAAAAACTTTTTCTTTGATTTTAAATATATAGTTATTTTAAATTTCAAGAAAATGAGTTGAAAGGTAGTGCGCTGTTTGATTGAATCCTTCTGCACTGGCACTGTTAAATTAATTTAAAGAAAATGGTTCTTAAAAATTGAAGGATATATGTAGGTGTTTGAAATTTTAAGGAGAACGATTAATTCGAGGGTCACTCTGTAATGTTTGAGGTACAACTATATTTTTAAAGTTATACTTACAAAATTCTAGGTGTGTTAAAAGTCGTCTACTCCAGCATCAATGCACTTTTGTAGACGAATTTTCCACAGATTAAATACCTCAAGCAATTCAATTCTTGGAATAGTTAAAAAATGCATTTATAGCCATATCAATCTCTTCTTCTAAATGAAAACGACGTATACGTAAGTTTTTTTTTTTAGATTAAAGAATATACAAAAGTCATACATAGCTAGAGATGACGAATACAGCGGAATCTCTATCACTTTAATTTGTTTTTGTTTAAGAAACTCAACTATTAATCCAGCTGTATGTGAAGATGCATTATCATGATGAAGCATTAGTACACTAACATTCACTTCTTGTAAAATTAGAAGAGTTTTTTTATTTTGTAAATTCTAGTAAGCTTGTATCTCAAAACTTTTAGAGTAACCCTTGTAACATTAACAGTTAATAATAAACAAGTGATTGATAAATCTGGAATAACAATTTCTCTATTCGTTTTGCTTGCCACTGTACCTGTAAACATACCACTGGTATATCCAGCCAGACTAGAGTTAAATCTAATGTTACGGATAAAATATCTTAAATTAAATTCAAATATAAAAAGATATATTGTCGTTTTAATAGATGTTTACATAAATACACTATGCACATACAACGCAATTATTTGGTATATTGCGTTATTTTGTATATTGCGTTGTTAATATATTGCGCCTAACTATTTGGTATTTGTACATATTATTGTATAGGAAAAATTAGTAAATCTATAAATTCCATGAAGTATCAAACATATTATAAAGAGTATTAGAATATCACGTTCATTTTCTAAAATGCTTTTCTCTCTTTAAAAATAAATTCAGTAGTTAACCTATCTGAAATCTGAGTATAACTGTTAATCATTTTAAACATTCTTGAAAGTGTGCCGGTATTACCTCCCCTGACTCGTCATGCCAACATAAATTAGTAATTTAAAATTTATATAACACCCTAATACAGATTTTAAGATATGAAGTACATATCAATAAGTTAATATATGTTTAACACCATATCAAAGATTTGAATTTGTTTTAAAAATTATTAAATTCCCTCACAGAATTTTAGTTTCAACAAATGACATCTTAATCATGAAATACTGAAATGTAATTCGATATCCATAATCTTATTTTCAGACCTTATACTCTAGTCAAATAATTGAAAAGATCAATCTACCGCATTCAAGAATAATATAAAGGTATTAAAACATTAATTTGTATGGAGGAGCGAAGATTAACTTTTAGTAGTACGTATATAACATATCGAGTGTCGAATACAAAATATGCACTTACCTCCCTTTTCAATTTATTAATATTCAAATTCATCTCGAGTTGAAGTGTCATACTGCTAGACATGAAAAAAGTTTAACGTATGGTGGCTTGTTTAGAACCAAAGGCGTATTCATTTATTAAATTATTACTATCGAGGGTGTGAAATCTGCAAAAAATACTTTCTTATACATTTATGAATATTTTTATAAATCTTTGGAAGCCAGTATGGAAAATCTCATCATACTTTTATATTCCAATAAACAGATATAGAATTTAGATTTGTATTTATTTCCCCAAATACATTAATTACGCTACAAATTCCGATGTAACTGAAAAATAATTTTTGCTTATATTTTCATTGAATCATATTCACTGCAATTATGAATAAATGATATATTGATATTTGCTCACATTATTAGTATATTCATGTTTGTGACCTAACTATACATTTCACTCCAAATATTATTAATATATTAAAGCAGCGATAATAGTTGTTCTGTAAATAAAAAATGAGCCAACTTGTGAATTTCTAACATTAAATACCTAAATATACATATTTTGATATAAATAAGACGTTAGAGTTACTTCAAGATAAATAAAATAAAAGTTATGAAATGACACTTTGAAATGTATACAATTTAATTCTTGCTAATAAATTTGATATAAATTGTTTTCTGTAGGTTTTATAAACAAATGAAACTATTTTTGGTAAAACAAACTAGAAATAAGATAAAGTTGGTTAGTATTTTACACATATTATCTTTACTTTGAAGTAAACTAATTTAATAGATATTTATTTTAAATATTTTATGCATTAGAGTGTACCTAAATGCATTTCATTTATGAGGTAAAAATTCTCTCTCGAAAGTATCTTTTGTTTATAAAAGTACATATATTTAATATTTTGTCGTATATAAATAGTAAAGTAGCATTTAAATATACGTTTATTTGTATAAAAAAGATGAATTTCGCATTTGTTTTCAAAAGACCACACCGGCAGACTACAATTAATCTGTTTGTTCTTGAATTCAGAGCTAATATATTTTAGAATTATTCTGAAGTAAAGAGTACAATATATTCATAAAAGGGATCATATATTTTATATTCTATTCATATAGAATATAAGAATGTAATATAGAGTAAAATACCATTTATTGTAGTAATAAAATACAGGAATTTTCATTATTTTAATAAAATTTATATAAAAGGAATTTTCAAAAGGAAACATTTATTGCAGTACAATGCTATTGTCTCAATACATACATTACAGAAAATCACGTGAGAAAGGATAAACAATAAATTCAAGCCTAACAATATTTTCAAATTCAAGTTTGTTTTAAGAAGAATTTCTACATATAAAAAGTAGTTCTATTCATACAAAACTCTCTCTCTCTCTCTCTCTCTCTCTCTCTCTCTCTCTCTCTCTCTCTCTCTCTCTCTCTCTATATATATATATATATATATATATATATATATATATATATATATATATATATATATATATATATATATATATATATATATATATATATATATATATATAAATATATATATATATATATATATATATATATATATATATATATATATTTATATATATATATATATATATATATATATATATATATATATATATATATTATATATATATATATATATATATATATATATATATATATATATATATATATATATATATATTTATATATATATATATATATATATATATATATATATATATATATATATATATATATATATATATAATATATATATATATATATATATATATATATATATATATATATATATATATATATATATATATATATATATATATATATATATATATATATATATATATATATATATATATATATATATATATATATATATATATATATATATATATATATATATATATATATATATATATATATATATATATATATATATATATATATATATATATATATATATATATATATATATATATATATATATATATATATATATTATATATATATATATATATATATATATATATATATATATATATATATATATATATATATATATATATATATATATATATATATATATATATATATATATATATATATATACCTCCTATATAAGTCAATTTTTTTAAACAAAATAATATTTCTTTGTTTGTTCAACAAACAAGGAAATATTATTTTGTTTAAAAAATCGATTTCTTAAGTGACTATTAAAATATTTTTCTGATTTTCAACATAGATTTCATGAAATCGAGTCCATTTCCATACATTCATGTAACATTTACATTTCAGCCATAAGCAGTTGTATTTAAACATTTTGGTCATTTTATTTTGTTTGCACAAATCTGTATTTGGTGGTTTCTCCAAATCTAGAAATTTTAATACATGTACGCATTTAACTGAATATTTCTAGGCATTTATTATTGAAAGATGGGTAAATATAAACATTATATTCTAATTAATTATCTCATAAGTTCCCTTAAAAGTATTTATAATTCTGTTTTCATAAATCCTCGTAATTATAAAAACAAATTTGGGATATGTGATGAATATTAATATGTATAGAAGTCGATATTCAAACATGAATTTTGTTTTCAAAGTTTAACTAAATGTAGAAATAATGTTACCTGTTCATTTGTGAAAAAAATATTTCAGAAAATTTTGCAATACGAGTAATTAGAATAGAGTATTATAGATTACTGCATTTATTTTTATAACAAAATTAAAAATTCCAGTAATTTATTTTCTCGCTCTTGCTGGAGACTTTTCTTTGAAATGATGTATATTCTCTTTAGATATTTTAGAACAAAACTTATAATATGCATTCATGCATATCTTTCTTATTAATTATTTTTTTATTAATCAAATACATATATTTATTTTAGAATTACCAATCATTCGACAGGCATTCTTTGATACGACAAAACGTACCAAAAGATAGCTCTTTAATACACGGTTTTATTTTATTAAAACCTCCTATATTCTTTATAGCATATAATCCGAATATCACTGATTTAGTCGTTTCTTTTTGCCGGCAGGTGATACCAATGTTTGTAAAACTAAAAATTTAATATGTTATATAATTTTAACTATTTACATCACCTTTAACTTTATATACACTTTTTAATGAAAGGGAATTGAGAAAATCTGTTTTAAAGAAACATTTATAATCTCAGTACTATTATGTTTATGATACAGTCTACTTTATATGCAAAAGGAGATAATTTGCAGATTAGTTTTTCTATAAAAGTAATGCATAAATATTGTATCATTTTGAAGAAAATTAACAATCAAAATGTCGTAATGTGTAAACAACATATGATAATGAGTAACATAAGTTAAATTATAAATTAATTATTCTACAAAAAAAAAAACTTTTCTAGCGTAGGACGGAAATAATATCTTGCCAAAAAATGGCCGAATAGTTTGTATGCTGGTCTTCGTATACAATACGTAGTGGGTTCCTATCCCACCTCTGGCATGGGTTTTTGGAACCGTTCGAAATTCGTTGTAAGCAATAAATTACAGTCTCATTAGCATTCGTGTAAAGAAACAAATGTCCGTATACTTCAAACACATGCTATCAATTGTCGAAATTTCATATACAGGTTGTCCCAAAACGACGTCCTAAACTCTGCACTTCTAGATTCCTCGTTGGGAGTACATAAAAACTGCCCAAAAAAGTGTACCTGAACTATCCATAGTTTACTATAAAAATACGAAAAACAATGTATGACGTCACTACTGTTACTAGACATATCAACAACAGTATTTCCATATCTTTCCAGGCCGAACGATGGCCGAATGGTTAGGGTGCTGGCCTTCGGAACCAGAGTTCTTGGGTTCGAATCCCACTATAGCATGGATGTTCGTAGCCGTTCGGAATCGGCTTTAAACAGTAGGTCCCGGTCTCATTAGCCCTCGTGTTGCAAAAAGTAGACCGTAGCACTCCAAAAAAACCAAACCAAACCATATCTTTCCAGACGATAATGTTTAAAACGTTCGCGTGCATATCCTGTCATGCATGAGCATTCGCCATGGAATGGCGTTAAGCCGCCGTTGAACTGGTATTTAAAAGTCTGCATCTTGTATCTACTGGTAGTCTTCGTATGATGGCCATGTATTCTGTTCGTGACTACTGCGACATGTACCTGATATACGGCCGATGTAATGGATATGTCTTACGAACTGTGAGGGAGTATGCCCGGGCATATACTGCTGTTGATATGGTCAACGAAGTGTGTTTTCTTGCACCGGAAAGTGACGTCATACTTTGTCGTATTTTCTCGTAAACTATGGATCGTACAGATACGCTTCTTTCGGCTGTTTTTATGTACTCCCAAGAAGTAATCTAGCTGTGCAGAGTTTATGCTGTCGTTCTGGGACACCCTGTATATTAATTTTTAATGGAAAAAACACATTTTCTATACAAATTACGCTTTGTTTTATTGTTGATACTAAAATAAATTTTCAAATAATTCAATATTCAACAATTTACTTAAATTATATTGACATGCATTTATCCTTAATGTGCATATGTGTTTAAGAGTATGTTTTATGTACTGAAAGGTTTTTGTATTATACAAATTCGTTTTTAGTATATATGGATTATAAATGGGAAATATAATTAAATAGACTTGTAAGATAGGTGTGTATCCCTTTTTAAACAATATCATTACCCCTCTTAAATGCATTTGATTGCATTACGAATTATTTAAGGAAACAATACTGATGCATCATTGTAAATGAAAATAAGAATGAACGAGAAAACGTGATTCACTGTTACAAACATATTATGCGTTTTCGAATAAAGCTAATTAAAAATGAAGTGAAGGTGTTACACAATTATTGGGTGAAAATTTAATGACACGAAAGAGGTTTAGGTAAGTTCGTTAATAGAATCTGCGCATTTCATAGTACTTAAATTATTGCTTTCTAACTAAAGCGCAGGACGTAAAGAACTGTTTATTAATTTAACGTTTTCATATTATTTACATGGTTTTGGTTAAACTATGGACTATTTAGCGAGTTCAGTAAACATTGCTTGCAATATTTGATTATCTTCTGTTATATGACTTGTATTTCTCATATGATATACAGATATGTTTGTTGGTATATCATATGCTTTGTATCCTAGTATATTACAGGTGATATACAATGAACTATATTTTCAACAGGAAATAATTTGGTGCTCCCTTAAATTTAGTTATAGTTTAATTATATGCATGAAATTAAGTAAAATGTTTATACATATTATACATAATAGGATTTTGTAATGAAAACATTTTACATTTTTTAAATATAAACACCATACTATAAAATTAATGACGTGGTATTATTTATTTTGAAGTGTAGTTAATATCTCAGTCAGATTTCATATAAAAATAATAATGCAAAAATTTGTGTTTTCAGAGAGAATTAGAAATATAACTGAGGGTGATAGGGGTGAGTCTAATGCCACTTGTTCATACCAAGACCGAATGAGTGCTGCTCTTTCGAATTAAAGCTACATTTATTGACCGAGCCAATTTGACTCATTAAAAATTTTATCAATATATATATATATATATATATATATATTATATATATATATATATATATATATATATATATATTATACATATATATATATATATATATATATTAAATATATATATATATATATATATATATATAAATATATTATATATATATATATATATTATATAATATACATATATATATATATACATTATACAATATATACATATATATACATATATACATACATTATATACATATTATATAATAAATATTAATATATATATATATATATATATAATATATAAAATATATTTATATACATATTAATAAATATAATATATATAATACATATTATACAACATATATACATATATTTTTATATATATATAAATATATATATTATAATATTTGACTCATATATATATATATATTTATATATAATATATATATTATATATATATATATATATATTCTATATATATATATATATATATATATATATACATATATACATATATATATATACATATATATTATATATACATACATATATACATACATATATACATATATATATACATATAAATATATATACATATATATACATATATAATATTATATAATATATATATATATATATATATATATATATATATATATATATATATATATATATATATATATATATATATATATATATATATATATATATACATATCTTCTTTGCAAAAAACTTCAGTTTTCTTGTACGAGTCAAATTAGCTCACTTCAGTATAAATATTTATATGATCAACATCCATAAATTTAATGTTAAGGCAGAAATGTGCTCCTTCCTTTGTTAACGAGCACCGTTAAGGTGAAAGTACTACTTAGCTGAAACACACACGACCCAACCCTTTTAGGGGCCTGTCGAACTCATTCATACACTAATTCATCCATCCGCAAGTCAGAATTTATATCCAAATCAGAGACCGACTCATCCCTGATTCAGAACCCCCAGAGGTATAAGTCGGTATGGGAACTTGGAGGACTTGCAGTCATGACATATTTAATGTGCCCCATCAGCCATTAGCAACAAGGCGGTTTTTGTCGCAGACGGGTACAGAACTCTTCACCTTTCGGTTACGAGACTGACGCTGTACCATCGAGTCTACTGAGGCCTAGAAATACAAGTGTTGAAAGGGCAAACAATCTATGCGAATTTAATATGAATGAATTTGTCTATATATTGTGAATGTAATACAAATTTTCTAATATAAACGACTATAAACATATCTTGCCAATCAATGGCCAAATATATTGAGCATTTTTCTTCGGAGTCAGTAGGTTCCTATCCCTTTTCTGCAGGAAGTTTCTTATCCATTCGTAATAGGTTTTAAGGAGTAAGTCTGGGTATTATTACCCCTTATGTAATTAACAAACTTTCTATACGCTTCCAATAAATCCTATCTGTAGACGATATTTTATAAATACTCAATATGAATAAATAAACGCATTTTATGCACAAACGTCATCTGGTTTGTAATTGATATTATATAACATTTTCAACTTATTCAATACTTTAAAATCTAAATGAAAATTGCATTAATATTGAACTTAATTCTCTACAATTTACATAACTTATAATCACTAAAAATGTAGTAACCATACATACATTTATTTATCCCTAATGCATATATGTTTTTGAGAGTATATTGTATGTATAGACATATTTTTTTACTTGATAAATAAGATTTAGTGTTATTCGATTAAAAATTTACGTGTACATTACATTTTTAAATAATATCATTACCCATCTTTTACGCATTTCACTCCAGTTTTAAGGGTGTTAAAGATAATTAAAGGGAAAAAATATTGCATATTTGTAAATGACAACAAAAACAAGCAAGAAATGTAATTTTCTTTTATAAATTTATTTTGTAATTTTGAGTAAAGATAATTCAAACCTAATGAAGACTCTTTCCCAATTATTGAGTAAACTTTAATTACAGAAAAGAGTATTACACAACCTCGTTCATAGAATACTTGCATTACATAATATTCTAATAGACTTACTTCACTACAAATTACTTAAATTATAGTCAATGAAGTATGTAGTGACCATACATATATGCATTTATCCCTATTGCGTATATTTGTTTAAGTGTATTTTTTACGTATAGACAAATGTTCGTACTTTTGAAATTCGTTTTCAATGTCATTGGTTATGAATTAAAAATATAATCCCTAAAAATACACTTAGAAAATACGTGTGTATTAAATTTCAAATATTATGCATTTTATATGCATTTGATTGCATTTTTATAAAAATTATTGATTACGTATCGAAACAATATTGTTGCATGGTTGTAAATGAAAGTAAAAAAGGAAAAGGAATTGAGATACTCTTGCACGAACTTATTTTTACGTTTTACAATAAAGATAATTAAAAGTTAAAAGAAAATACTTTCTCTATTATTGGATGACATTTTAACCAATAAAAAGAGTTTTACATCAGTTTGTCATTAGAATAGCTGTGAACTTTTATTAAATAATTGATTTCTAATGAAAGGACAAATTGCAATAGAATTGCGGAACAAAATATTATCAGGGTTATAAAAAGTAGCAGCATTATAAGGCAAGAACACATCTTTGGATATAATGACTCAAACCTAACTAAATTAATGACTCTTTCGAAGATTGAGGGTACACGAAAAAGGAAGCTCCCGCCAGGTGAGTCTATTCTGTTCAAAGAGATCTTAAGAATATGGGAGTCAGCTATGACAATATATCGTTCAAGATGGATTTCTATGAAGGAGACCGATAGAAATAGCTTTGGCCAGTGACAGGCATTAATAGAGAAGAAGAAAAATGAAATGGTAGGACTTAAAATGTAGTTTATATTTTATCGTTGTTCATATTATTGAGCGATTATCTCTGAGTTTTGTTAAAATGCGTATCATTTACCAATTACAATAAAAACTTCTTGTAATATTTGATTTTCTTCTTCAAACCTTTTCGTATTCTATACATCACATATGATATGCACTTATCATTCTTTATACGTTAGAATATCACATCATATACACTATGAACTATAAATCAATTGGGAAATAATTTGGTAAAACATCGTATACTTGGCGAAATGTTTGAGTTAGGAAATTTAAATCTTTATATCTAATATACATCATAGAATAAATCTTTCACATGGGGAAAGCCAAAGATTTAAAGAAGAATTTTTAATGTTAGTACACTCTACAGTGTTGTGCTGTGTGTATTGTATATAAAAGATTCAATATACTAGTAATAAAGAGTGCATTTAAAATCTAAGATTAGATTTCAGATAAAAGTAGTGCAGTAGTACTGAATGTTTTCTAGAGGAAATTAAACTGTTAAAGGTTAAAAAGGGAATCAATTACAACACATGCAAAAAAGTATCTTATAATTAACATGAATAAATTTTTATAAAAAATATACCTATTTTCTACCAATTTACCTAATTTTATACCTAATTTTCTACCAATGGAATTGCAACGGTGCAATCGTTGCTACTAATATAATGCAACGATTCCAAAGGAATCTTGCCAATTGATGGCTGAAAGAGATCCGATGGAATAAACATACACCTGGCGTTGGAAGCCCGGAGCAACTTGGCACTTTTCAGTCAAATACCAACAGAATTACTTCTGATGATAAACAGAAACGTTGTATTACCAAAAATGCATTACTGAAAGTTTAAAATGCATTTCATATTATTAGAAATATTGATTTTTTTTACATTAGCTTTCCAAAAAACATAAAATTTAAGACACACAATGTTTAAACACATAAATAAAATTTATAAAAATATATATTGAAATTATAAAATATTAAATTTCTTTTACTTACATATTTTGCAGAATCTTTTTTTTTTTTGTTATTTACTGTATACATTTTCTCCACATTTAACACAATGAACTCAGGATTTTTTGTCTTTTGAGCCGAGATCCTTTTTACTTGAAATACTTTTTTCTTGAAAACTTTTTTTTCTTTTCAATACTCATAGCTTTATAGAAATATCATTCTTCATAATTTTGAAAGGAATCATCGGATGAAATGAATTGTGTCTTGTTCCGTCAGTAGCCTAAAGGTCTACAACAGTTACATAAGAATTATTTTGGAGTCTTTGAATATGAAGAAGACCACAAGTTCTTGTATTTCTGAAGTACTTGTAGGGTGAACTTTCCTTTCTGGTGACAAATTATCTACAATAGCTTCGCTACGAAACTCTTTACTTCTATAATAGTTAATAATTTTGCTGTCAATAAGCAATAATTTTAAAATTAGAAGAGAAAATACAAATATATTACCGAAGATAATTCTGGGTTTTTTTTATTATGATAATACTAGATCATGTTCTCATTGTATTAGTCCCATAATCCTTTTTACACAGCTTAGTAATATTATCTTTGCTAAAACAATACTACCTGTACATTCGATTAATTTATTTATTTTACCTATTATTCCGAAACCGACTAGTAGTTACTAATAATTTATTTGCATATTGTTTTATCTTTGTTTACTTAAATTGATTGCTAACTAGTCGACACTTCTATTCATAATGTTTCTATAAAGTTATGCTTGTGATATTAATTTTAAAATTGTTTAGGAATTTCTAATGGGATTCAAATACTCGTCTAAAGTGCCAGCATACCTTTTTCTAATTATATATCTTATTAAGCAATAATAATACGATCTTAGTGTTTTACAAAAAACATAGAGAAACAATACTGACGCATGGAAGAATTTTAAATGCTTTATATAATTTAAAATATATTATAATCTGCTATGAGGGAAATTTTAATTATCTTTTACAAATATGTTTTGCACCTGAAATTAATTTAAAACAGAAATAAGGATTTCTTACACTTGTTGAGTGATAATTTAGTTATAGGAAAAGTGTATTATATTACATGAAATTAAAATTATATAATACACATGAGAATTTAGATCATTGTTTTCTAACCTTTAAAAGTATATTTTTGTTAAATTTAAAGTGGAATTTAGCAAGATGAAATGACGTCGAAAGTTTGATATTCTTTGTTTTGCTGAATTAGAAAATATTTGAAACAAAAATAGTATTTTTTAACTTCCGTATTCTAACAATGCATATAAAATACTGATATATAGATAAATGTAATAAAGTGCTACGTGAATTAATTAGAATTCATGGTATAAGTATGGATGACAATAACCTACATTAAAATTTAAAAATTCGTTCAATATTCTAAAGATGAATGTTTCTTTTGCATTTTTTTAAGCAGTCTTGAAGTATCTGTTCATTTTTAGCGTATAAAACAAAAGTTTGTGATAAATATGATAATAGAGATATGTCTATTTTCCATATAAAAGGAACTGAAAATATGTATATTTTCATTATCATTACTTTTACGTTCTTTTTTCCTTGAAATGATTTTCATAAGAATTAACTTATATTCCTTTATTTGTTGTAATTTCAAAACAAATCATCAATTGTGAAAGAGGAATGCAAGCAGAGTATTTTTAATATACACAGGAATCAAAAATTCTGGATGCAGCTGGACGTTAGACCTTACTATTGATTAAAAATCTTATACCACGAAAGAAATAGTTACAACACTTCATTTTCTTCATGAAAGTGAAATTCATAAAACCTTTTTCCAGGAAAAAACTAAAAGCATACTAAAAAATTATATTTTTTAGAAATCTTATTGTTTGTCGTAACTGGATTGTTTTTTTTCCTGGTAACAAATTAAATCATGAATATTCAAGTGTCCTTTTTGCGTTTAACTCATATTTCATAAAACTAGGAGATAGAAAAGTGAACTTTTGAGCCATATATCGCGAAATCATGAATCTCGCTAGAGTATTAGATACTGGAGTGTATGTATTGATTGTATATGTATGCCTTAAATGTATTACTTTGCTATCTTGATCGTGAAAAAATTTAAATTCAAGCAATTGTGATTGCTTTTAAAATACCAGTTTAAAATATCCGTGCTCATTTGTGCTGAGACAGTAATTTTGTAATGGAAAATTATAGTTAAATTATATTCTCTTTAAGTAACAAATTAAATGACGAATATTTAAGTGTCATTTTATCGTCTAACTTTTATTTCGTAGACCTAGGAGATAAAAAAGTGAACTTATATCGTGCCATATATCGTGAAATCAAGAATCTTGCTAGAGTGTTAGAAATTTGAAAGTTTTTATTGAATGTATATGCATACTTTAAAGGAATTACTATGCTATCTTCATAGTGAAAAAAAAAGTTAAATTCAAGTACTTTTGATTGCTTTCAAAATACCAGTTTAAAATATCCTTGATCATTTGTGTTGAGATAGTGATTTTGTAATGTTAAATTATAGTTAAATTATATTCTCTTTAACACAACAAAATTGAATACAGATTGTTTAAAAGTTTTCAGATATATTTATTAATCTGTATTTTATGCGATGCCCCTGCAGAAAAAGAAAAACCGTCTTTTCCTTTTGAAGAATAACAATTTTCTTTTAATTCGAAAAATATAATTAGAAAATTGAAGAATTCTTATGAGCTGCTAATTTTTTAAAAAAGAAAATGTAAAGGGGAAAATAATAAAACTCCTACAAACAGTTATTCAAAAAAGAAAATGTTAATTGCATAATTACAATACAACCTTATCCCCAAACGAATGTACAAATACCTTAATACTGACTTTTCGCAAGAATAACTTATTTCTTTGTTATATTTACTTTCTACAATATTTTAAATTGTACATTTTTACACGTATTGTTAATGTAGATATTTATAGAGGATATTAGATATAACTACTGTAAATAAGTAAAAGTTGCTTTTAGCTTAAATATTCTACGACTATTGAAAATTTACATATAAAATAATTTATTTCTTGTGAGATATTATGGGAAAACTGTAAACAAAACAATATTCAATAATATCGAAATATTTACAATGAATGAAAAGAGTAACAGTTAGCCTATAAATTGATAATTTAGTTTTTAGGTTTCAAATATATTACCCTCAGATTCTGAAACTCAAAACCTTTAGGGCTGTAATTCAAAAGTGTAGCATCTAATTCCATATTAAAATTCATAATTCACTCAGAAGGTTTGATTGATTCATATGTGTCCAAATAATTTAAAAATTCTGGGATGTATGTACCATTTTTAAGGCAAAATTAATCACTTGAATAAGATTCAGAAAAAATACAAGAATGGTTCATCTACATTTAGATTTTGTAATTATAACTAAAATAATGTTTATTTTCTCTAAGCTAGAACTGCGATCTTCAATATTTAAGAGTCATGAAATAATTTTCTAATTTTACCTTTTTCATAGTTCCACAAGAGTAATGAATAAGCATTTTCATACAAATCTATATACTTTCCCATACCACCCATCTTGTCAGTATAATGGCTTCGTTTACTATTTCTACGTTGTAAAATAAGCATATTTGGAAGGGTTAAACTTTTAGAAATATCACTTTTAGTGCATGCTAAATTTTACAATGCAGTGTGAGCAAATATATCTTATTTTTCACTCAAAAATGTCCGCATTTACTCAAAACATATTACACTTAGTATTATAGTACCCTACTTGAGTGTGTGCGTCGACTTTTAAGGAGATTCACAGAGTCTTAAACTTTGATATTATGTGATACTTAGGGATGTTTTTGACGCTACTGTAAATCTTTCTTAAAATGCACTTCTCCGTGAGCTGAATGGAATATTCTTGGAGCTTCATACATATATGTGAGCTTTTTCTTTCACCATCTGCATTTTTAAAGATAAGTTTGACAAGAAAGATTAAATATAAAGAAGTATCTATCAAGACACCATTATTTTATAAATAGAAAAAAAATGAAATTGTTCATTTTGTGTAAAATTGTTATAATAAATAAACTTTAAACATAATTAGCACAAATTAATCGTTTTAAAAGCCAATTATCAAATAAAATCACTTTGCAAAAATATATCTATTTCCGATTCTGATAATGTGTCTTCACAGTTTACTTAAAGCCATAAACTGAATGTATAGCAACTGCACACATTTTGTTCTTATGTATATTAAATATTTAATGACCTAACCGGAAACTATTCTTCCTGTATGTAATTTTTTATAGTTAAAATATTTTCTCTCTTTAACTTTAAAAATATCGCCAAAAGACCTAATAACCCAAAAATAATAAACTATGCTACCGATAATTCTTTTTAAATCCACATAGTTCAAATTGTCAATTATTTTCCTTCGTATAAAATGACCACAAATGGCTGAGAAGCAGAAAAATTCAGCTAAAGAAATTATAAACTTTGTTTGCAAAACAGTTTTTTACGCATCTTCAGCTAAATGGAAAACTAGCGAAGTAATCTAAAAGTATTACATTTTTTATTTTGATAAATGAGTTTTTAATTTTTTTTATCATAGTGCACATTATAACATATGTTTCGGTAAAACGTTAGCTTTGGTATTATATAATTTAAAGGTATATTGAAATTAAAGAATCGAAAAATAAAGTTCGAGATGAATAAAAAAATATTTTGAGAAAGGTTTTTCAGTAGCACAAAATTGAACTACAATTTAAAAATTTCTATGTCCCTTAATTTTTAAGAATAGTTTTCAATAAAAAGTAAAAGGATTTTTATATACCTGATGCTATAATGATTAAGATGTATTAATACATTATATAATCTTGTTATCGGTAGTAAGGAAAATAATCTTTTTTAATTTAAAAAAAACAGTTTTTGGATATCTGATTCGAAATGGAAAAGTTTAAATATATAAAAGTTATAAAATTGATTTTGTTTAAAATATAAATTTTATCCATTCAATCTATTCAAATTTTATCCAATTTAAAAGAACTATTATAAATTAATTGCACAGGAAAAATAATTACATTTATTTTTCTGTTCATATAGTTCCTGCATGCTGATATTAACACTAAATATTTTCCACAGTAATACAATCTTATAAAATACACTTATAAGCAGATAGTGTTAAAGAGCTATAACATTTTAAGTTTTGGTGAATAAAAAAGGATAATTAGAAACAAAATTTTGTTTGTTTTAAGGATTTTCTGGTTTCTTTAAAATTTGGACAAAAACACACATAACTATTAAAAAATGAATTTAGAATATATACTTTTATTTAGAATATATATTTAACTCATACTTGGGCAAACACGGCATTCTAAAATGTTTCACAAGGAGATTAAAATAAACTTCTATAAAAACTGTGAATTTTTTTTTTCTTTTTTGGAACAGAAATTAATAATTCAAAATTTATCATAAATAATTTTTTTCCAGTAAACCATTATGAAACACAATTTTTTAATAATTATTCAGTATGATATGGGGCTTTGAAATTGGAAAAAAAATAATTGTGCAGCATTAAGCATGCATTTAAATTATACAGAAACTACAAGGTTACTGAAATATCCCATTTAAAGAGTTTTTTTCCTCTTCCAAACGAAAAATTGAGCGAACTCAAATACAACTTTGACTGAGTATAGCCTAGAGTGTAGCAGCTAAGAATGAGAAGATTTAAGTTGCCTTCAAAAGAAATATCTAGGAAATTTGAAGATTGTCCTTTTCATTTTTTTCTGTCTTAGAAACAATACAGGGAATTGTTGCTGAGTGTTGGTAAGATAATAGAAATCTTAAATAAATATTTCGAAAGCAGATATGATATTTAAATAATCTTAAAACTGAGAACTGGTGTTATGTAATACAATTATTATGTTGTAAGAAACTAGATTTGTGTACTTGTATTTTTGTGGTCAAATATATTTCTTAATACTAGTAGTAATTTATTATTCAATGAAAGTATTTCTTTTAATGGTATTGTACAAAGAATTGTTAAAATATTTTTGAGTACTTTTATTTTCCTTCCTGTAAATATACTAATGTGTGTTTACAGGACACATACAATACATATACAATACACATACACATGTATATTATTAAACAGGGTCGCAAACACATATATACACATTAATATATATATAATTATAAAAATTATTTGTATTACTTTAATAAAATTTTGTTCCAGATCAAATCAATTAACTTATATTGTTGCACATAATTTTATTCATATTTAACATTTTTATATTGTTTACTAATAATAATTAATATTGTTATGTTATATATATATATATATATATATATATTATATATATATATATATATATATATATATCATTGATGTTGTCTTATCAATATACAAACAATTGTTAAAATATTTTCAGTATTTGTTTTAACTTTGGAGTAAATATACTAATGTATATTTACAGGACACATACAATATATATACAATACATATACACATGTATATTGTATCACAAGCTCACAAACACATATATACACATTAACACTTATAATTACAAGAATTATTTGTATTACTTTAATCCATTTTTGTTCGAGATCAAATCAATTAACTTATATATTCATATTTAACATTTTTATATAGTTTAGTAATAATAGTTAATATTGTTAATATATTGTATATCATTCATATTGTTTTATCAAAATAACATTTGTTAAAAAAATTTTACGATCACAGATACATTTCGTAACCAAATATTTTTTTAATATTATATTTACCATTTAAATAGGAAAAAAAGAGACCTAAAAAAGAAATATATATTATTAATCACTCCATCTAGTCTAACCTTTAAGAAAATACATTTAGTACATGCTGCTGCATTTAAAACTTTCTTAGCCTGATATACTATTCTGAAAACATATGTAAGAGTAAATTCATTTGACATTTAGTAGAATGGACAAAGGTTTTCAGAAAGAAATGAATCTAAAATGTTATTCATTTCTATTGTATTGATTGTAAATGTCAAACAGGTCATTAATAACAGGCGCTGTTTCCCATGAGTAATGAAATCATTTATAATTATACCTGACACATTCAAATTTGTGTACCAGAGCTAGGAAAAAATTAATATTGGCAGAAGTTTTTCTTTCATTAATATTTCATATACATATAATTATTACAATTCCGCAATAAGGTCAGGCCAATCTCAATGGTCTCATATATTATGAATAATTTGTATTTCTTTGTATATGCCATAACTAAATATAAATTTATAAAAATGTGAAATTATGCTTTCAAAGTTAAGAATGGAATATATAGAGTAATTAATATATTAAAATATTAGAAAAGTGGGGTTTTTTATATTACAGGATGTAAATTTGATACAGAATATAGCCATCATCCTATTACGTAAAGAGTAATTAAATGTACATTCCAGAGGACTAATGCTTAAAACTTATAAGTTGCGTTCTTGTTAAAAACAGTTATTGAAATGGTTGCATCGAATCATTCGTATCATATACAAATTACAGGCTGATTTATATGGTATATTATACTTTTTACTTTCCTGTTGTCTGAAGGTTGTGTTTATCAAAACAATAATTTTCATCCCTATCAGTGTTAAAATATCTAATGATTAAATTTGAAATGTTCTATATAGTGCACACACATATATACAAATGTTGACAAAGCGATACATATTTATTCGTTACATTATTTGAAATTTTACACAAATTTTAAAAAAAGCTTAAGTTTGACAGAAAGATTCTTAAATTAAACGAGATACACGGAGTGTTGTATTTGAGAAAAATAGCTAGTTATGAACGTTTTAAAGACTTTTTTAAATTTTTAAAAATCCCAAGTAAGCTAAAACCTTTACATATACACATATATAAACATATATATAAAGTCTTTTCAGACCAGGTTAACCCATTCATGACAACAGTATTTCCGGCGGGGGATGATATTTACCAACACGATAATACACCAAGCCATAATTGTCGTCTCCACAGGAAGTGGTTCAAGGAACATTCCCGTGATTTTCAAGTCACATCTTCTCCTCCAAATTCACCTGACATTAATCGAATAGAGATTTTGGGGTCCCAACTGGAAAATTAAATTCGGGCTGCCACGCTTCCTCTCGCAATGTTCGGGATTTCCAGGACTATATGGTGAGCGCTTGGTATCAGTTACCTCAGCCTACCTCTCAGCACCTTGTGGAATCTGGTAGTTATGAGGGCTACTGTTATTCCTATACGTTATCAATAGGGTGATCATAATATAATGGTTGTATGGTGTGTGTATATATATTTATATATACACACAAACATATATATATATATATACACAGACAGATATGATATTTTGTTCCTAATAAGATAAATTCTTCATAAACCAATTTTAGTGTATAGAATAATTTAGATTGTATTTAAAACGAAACCTTTTTACTTGTTAAAAATTAACTAAAATAAATATAAGTATATGTGCTTATTATTTGTTGAATAAATACTTGATACAGCGTTTGTAGCATTTACCTTGCAAAACTTTCAATGCAAAACAATTAAATAGATTCATAATCATAGTATGTTTAGATGATTCGCAGAGCTTTGGATAAAAAATTCGAATAATATTAATGATATCTAATATTAAAATAAATTTAAATACCTGATTATGAAAGGTTTTCCCAAACTTTGCATATTAACATAGAGAATATCATTCTTTGCATTAACATATGGTACTACTTTGGCCATGTTAATGCTTTGAAATTTAATTGATTTTACTGATCCCACAGCTTTCTATGTTTTTACTTCTTTCACATTTCTATCAAAGGTGCAAGTAAAGTTTGTTGAGTTTGATATTGGAAATCCATTTCGAAGTTTGCTTACTAGTTTAAACTTTGAATCAAATGGAAAAGAATGTCAAATGAGTAACTAATGAATATTCCACAACGAATCCTACATGGAATCTGAAAAGATAATCGATTTGGTCGTCATAGCATTTGGCGTAAAATTCCAGGTTACGTTTGCCTGCCTCTTAACATCGCACATTTTATTTTATATGTGAGAATTATCATATATCAATTCTTGAAAGTTTTGAACATCACTGCAAATTATTTTGCAGTGGTATCAAATATCTGCAGGAAAATTTTCTTATCTCCATTTTGTTGGTAATGAAAATTAATCTTTTAGAGTTTTCATAAATATTAAAATTTATCGCTCTACGTTATACTGCATTTGCTTTAAATGAGATGATCTAGAAAGCGGACATTGTTTGTACATGAAATATATATGGTAACAATTTTTTGTGGAAGATGAAAACAGGAAACCATTTAATTTAAAAAATGAAATAGAGTTGTTTCTTTAAATTATCTTTTTTAGTGACGAGATGATAAATCATCTACATTTTACATTTCTACTACTCTTCACTACTTTTATGCCAACTGTAAATTTTTTTAATTACAGAAATTCCTCTGATTTGAGAACATTGAGACTAGAAACATAACTGTATTATGCTAAGCTCCTTCCATTTAGAATAGTACAATTATTTTTGTTGTTATCAATGCTTCTTGGACGAGCAAAGCACTTGAGCGACCTTGAAAGTTCACGCTATTTAAGGCGAGGCGTTTTGACAAGCACCACTAAGGTAAATGAACTACTTAGCTGAAGAAGGAGTATGTAATGTAGGAGTAGGTACAAAGCAGAATATCACCAGGATTATCCCAGAGGTATTGTTTAAGAACTTGGAGTACATTGTGAATAGTGCATATTTTACGTGCCCCAGTCACCATTAACGAACAAGGTGGATCTTAGGACAGCTCGAGACGTGCCTGCATTCACATCTCTCCGCCCATATATGAGATCGTTGCCTTTGTCGACCTAGTTACTTACGCTCAGTAATAGTTCCTCAGTTTACTTTATCCAAATATGAAATTGCATTTTCTTTTCAATAGTAATCTTTTATAAAAACGTTGTTTTCGCCCGGGAATATGCAATAGAGTGAATCATTCCACATGCTTTGCTTATAAACAGAATATATTGATTCCATATGATATGTTTTTTTTTAGGTGAATAACGTTGTTTATCCTTGAAAGATTACTCAAAAGCTATTTCTTTTGGGTAATGTTGTCACAAATAAATCATTACGAATAATGTCTTAACACTGGTTATACTCGTAATATAATCCAATATAATTCAACGCACCTTAAATATATTTTGATCCCGATCTGGCTATAAAACCTATGATGCAACGGAATGATGTAACATATATATATATATATATATATATATATATATATATATATATATATATATATATATATATATATATATATATTATATATATATATATATATATATATATATATATATATATATATATATATATATGCATGTGCAGATTATATAATTGTAAGTTTTTATGATTTAATACTCCAATAATACGGATTGGAAATTATATGATATTTTCAGCTAAACAACCTAGAAGATTTTAAGTTGTAATACATTTCTTATTTTTCTTGGTAACACCTAAAATATTGAATCTATAACAAAGATCAGCATCACAAAATTCGTATACTGAATACGTATACTTGAAAATTTGTACGTATACTTGAAATTATTTTGTAAATTTGAAAATGAAAAGTATAGAAATGTTTTACCCGCATTTGTATAGCAACAGAATATCCCCATTTACACCGAAATCCAAACGCTGTTCATGGAACCCATGGTATTTACTTCACAATGTGGGCTAAATTATCTAAACATATTACCCTGCTAAAATTATTTGAGCTTAAAATATCCTAGTGCCGTTGATAATGTGCGCTAATAAAATAACTAGAATTGGAATGACAACTGGAATTGCAGATTCCATATTTGTTTTAACGTACCCCAATGTTGATATGCAAATAATTCTATATGATAGCTTACGTTTACGTTAAGGTATTTCCTACGTATTTAATTAGTAAGAATGTAATTTTGAGTGTGTAAATGAATTTTATCTAAAGTATTATGATACAATAAATTTATTTAATACTTATATTTTATTCCTTTTTTTTACACGTAAGTTTATG
>CM063505.1:29285611-29320611 GCA_032207245.1 Pardosa pseudoannulata | reverse complement strand
TAATCTTTTCCTGATAAACTAGTTGGGCAGACCCTCTGTTACGATACAATAAGACCATTAGTGCAATTTCAATATCTCTATGGTTCAGAATATAGTTATGTTTGGGTGGCTAAGTTATTATATTTTTAAAAACTCTCTACTTTGTAAAATATCCTTTGTGTAGAAAGTCATGAATTTAAATTCAAATAGTACAAATGTGCAAATTTTGGATGTAAATTCTAGTATGATTCTAGTACTTCTTTATGCATATCCCTCAATGAATGAAATGTAAAACATTAGACATTTTCAATATGTGTATTTTTTCTTCGTGTAATATGTAAATTTATAAAAAGTACTTGATTACTTTAATGTACAATTTAGTAATAAATAATACTTCATTTTAAAATAAAATAAATTTAGTCTTTTAACAGTGTATAATCTGAAACTTTTGATATAATTAATTGAACTATAAGACTATAAGATTTTTTTTTGAATTACATATTATTAAACTTTAATTTCAACATATAAGCTTAAATTTAAATCTTAACCTTTTAATAATATTTTTAATATAATTTACTTTAAGTAACGTCAATAGCTTTCATAAAATATAATCTTTTCTTCAAATTTTAAAGTTATAATTTTTTTAGAATCAATAAACAGTGTTTCTGAAGAAATTTAAAATTTGTAAAATAAGTTATTTCAATTGTTATATTGTATTAATCAAAAAAAGAAATATAATCACTTTATTAATGGTTTCAGACTTACGAAACCATGAATGCTATAAAGTTAAACTTTAAACTAAATTTTATTTAAATATAGCAGGTAGTTTAAACTTTAGAAACATCGAAATACGACAGGATTTCAATAATAATAAGTGGAGGAAAACTGTTCATCTCACGAAATATTTTAAAAGTCTAAACTTTCCTCACAAAATACAGTTTATGTCTTTTTTCTTCAAGGAGTGCTCATATTTTGAAGCAAACGTTTTTCAGATAACTAAAGGCAATTTACAACAAGCGTCCCAGGTATCTCACGACTAAAACGAAATAGCTGTACTACAAGCCGAGAAAATTGGAAGAACATTGTATCTTTCGTTTTCAAACGGGAACCAGACAAAGTATCTAAGAGGACATTGTGTTCTTCTAGTCTCATTAAGTTTGTCCAGAAATTTTCTAAAGGTTATTTTTTAACTTTAAAGAAAAAAAGGCGGAAGGGATTTTTTTCTTTTTGACACACTTGAAGCCATGATAATATTATAAGGTGTTTATTGACAAATTGTCCTCCTTGATAATATTTAAGAACATTAATGCATCTACAGTGTTAATGAACTAGAACTTAAAGATACAATATAGCAAATTAAAATGTTAAGCATATTTTTAAATGGTAAAATAATGTAGCCAATTTTGAAAATTTTATGAATTTATTAGATAATATTTCTTTTAACATCATTAAAAAATTGAGAAAAAATACATCCTTTTGATATTCAACACAAGAAACGAACTAAACAGAAATGGAATGATGTAAAACCATATTAGTTTAAGCCATTAACTTTATTTAAAATTTAAAGTTAAAATTAAAAATACGTAAATAATTGATCAAAGTTTACAATATGTGGCATAAATATTAAAATGAAAATGAAATACTATGTTACGAAATACAAAAATTACAAATTTATCAAAATTGTCTAGTAAAAAGTATTAGAAAACTTGATATAGCCCTATGCTATCTATATGGCCCTGTACATATCTTGAATGCCTCCTATTGTTATCTTAAAAGAAATCATTCTCTGGAATTTTTAATAGAATAAAAATAACTATGAAAATTATTAGTTATTAGTACAGTATCATTTTATTGTAATCATGTTTAAGCCTCTACTGATATTCTTTCGCTTCTCATGTATCTATATATTAATCTTTCTAAGAATACTATTTTAAATAACTTAAAGTGGCTTTAAGTGATATGTAGTTGCACAAGGCAATGTCTGCGTATGAAACTGTGGGTGATATACTTTATAATAAGATTCTATTAAGATTCGAAGGTGTTTGTTGTGTATCATAGTTCGAAGCTTATATATTCTTCCATTTCTTCAGTCAGAATTTTTTATTAAAAATGCACTATAAATTGACATCATTAATTTTAGAAAATCGTTCCAAAATAGCATTTTTCTGTATAATATAAACCTGTTTTAAGGGTACGATTTAAGTACTATGAATGGAAATTTCTAGGATAATTGTTCTTTTAATGAACCACTTTTTCAGAGCAAAAATTCGGTTCTGTTGTATAAATTTGGAATTACCGAGCAATATGGTGTAGTTTACATCTCAGGTTATAAGTTTTTTATATAAATTTTCAAACGTTGTAATAAGAATAGGGGTCTGTTGGACTTTAGGTATAATTAATTTTTTATCAGCTTAATCATTTTATATGTGGACTTTCAATGACTATTGTTAAGTTATTGGTGTATAGTATATGTATTTTTATGAATCACACTAAGCTGAATCTTATGGTAAATGGCGTCTCCATAAGTAATAAGGTCAAATCGATTATAAAAATCTTATATAACTACATTAGGTTTTTTTAACAACAAGGATATGCTACCAAAATACACAGTCTTGTTCACGTAGTACTTTACGTTTGTTTCTAATGCCAAACTGCTAATTCGTACTGTTGGAAACTAAAAAAGAAAACATTTGGTAGTGAATTACAAGCTCAATGACGTTCATGAGAATTTAGTAGACAAATGAAATGCTAACTTCCCATAAATTTATAACAGTGTTTGGTTTAGATGTGAGAACACTATCCTGGAGTTCCAGACACATGCTTCGAAGTACAATGGCCGACTTGTTTCAGGCGAGGAAAACAGCTGATGTCCGGATTTTATTCTCTGGCAGGTGGGACCTCCGTAACAATATAGTGGATCCTTAAAGTCTAGGGTTAAAACAGTGTAACATAACAGCAATCATAACAACCCCTGAGGACTGGCCGATATAAATTATTATAGAGGCATATCGATAGACCTCCTAACCTCCCCAGTCTATGAGGGCCCCGGAAAAGGAGTGAGGTCATGTTGTACCGACGTCGTTTCGGGGAGCTTTAAAAAAGGGAGCGAGGCCGTTCTAGGGGCTTTTTCTTGGGGTTTTTTATGTGTGTCTACCCCTCTACAGAGAGGTAAGCCTTGGTGAGTCTCGGGGAGACTTTACTTTCTTTTTTGCGGACTTTGGCTTTGAGCCGTCTTGATTATAGATTATTAATGTCTAAGGTGAGAAGGTATCCCTTCCTTTGCGAACAAGCTATCTGGACAGTGATCAACTTCATCTCGTTCGAGAAGCATCGAAAACAGTCTACAGGACTTATTTATTTTTTGCGGACTTGGGGTGGGAACCAGATCCTGATTATAGACTATTGGAGTCTAAGGACTAAGTCTTCCTTTTGTTGCCAAATTGCCTGATCAGCGATGACCTTCATAGCAGCGAAAGCAGTCTACACCTGTTACCGACATCAGAAGATTTCCTTCCGGTGGACCTTTGTATATAGCTTGTGTATATACCAATTTATCCAAGATCCTTCAATAAAAGGAATTTTGGTGTACCGGTTGTCTGAGTGGTCTCACTAATCAACTGTGAAAGTCGGTCTAGGAGATCCCTTATTAGTTCTTTACACTATGAAAGTTATGACTATGATTAATTAAAACACTTAAATTAAAGCATTTCAAGGAATATTTGTTGAACGGTTTCTTAATGATGTTATAAAGTGTTAATGTTAAAGTGCTTTATAAATGACGTTATAATAGACATTTATTAGAAATTGTGTACATTTGTTAGATTTTTATTTATTTTATTTTTTAGAGATTCTGGGTTTTTTCCTTACATATTAGCAAAATATAATGTTAGTATGTTTCATTCATCAGTAGATCATGCTCTATATTTGGAGAAAATTTTTATCATAGAATTCGGAATTTGCCTCCACTTTACCAGATGGAATAAGACTGACGCCGTTAGAGTCGTTAATTTAAAAGAAGTTATGATGAAAATTTCATCCATTTCTAAAATTACCAGTTCTTGTTATCATATGTGAAAATTTACCATGTTCCTGTGTTTTATAAAGTGATTTTGTTTTTACGAAATAGAAAATAACTCTTTGATTGTTTTTATCTATGGTTTTTCCAGATATTGGTAGGGGCACTGCTCGTCAATACCTCAGTCCGCGGGTTTCAATGATGCTCTTGTCATGGATATTCGTTGACATTAGTAACTGTCTTTCAGCAGTAGGTTTCATTTTAATTAACCCTCGTTAAGCAATCATTAGACAGCAGCGCTAGAAATCAATCCAAATAAAACAAAACTCAATTACCATGATTTTCATGAATATGAAATGAAAAACAAAATGTTTGAGCAGTAAAAAACACATTTTAGTAATCACGACCCAAATATCCTCTATTTAAGGAATTGGCTCTAGTACATGCAAGCAGAAGCGAACCAATTTTAATTTTATTTCAATGATTTAATAACTAATAACAAAATTAACTATTTGATGTATGGAATTAAAGTATTTGATATGAAAGTCAATAAAATGTATAGCTAGAACTGTAAATAAATATAATTACGTATAAAGAATAATGCAGTAATAGAGTTGCAATTACGATATTTTAAAATAAATACAAAATATAGTACATAAATTATATTAAAATAATGGAATTTCGAATAATATAATTAAGGAAACTTTATAAATAATAAAATTTGAATAATTGTGTCTAGAAAACTCTTGTTAAAATGACAAAAGATTGGTAAACTTAAAAGAGAATAAAATATTTTCTTGTCGATTTTATACTATAGACATTAAAAGAAAAGAAATAATTTATTTACATGATAGAGATTATTGGTATATTTTTTAAACATTTCGCTATTTTTATACATTTATATAAGTTTTTTATGTTAATAATGCACTAATGAGTAACAAAATGATACAGGCATGCGTATGCAAATAAAGTCATAAAAAACGAACCAGAGTAAGGCGATGTGGTTGGAAACGTTTATATAAGACAAGGGTCTTGCAAAGTTGTTAGATTGGTTACTACTGCTACAATGACAGGTTATCAAGATTTAAATAAGATTGAACGCGATGTTATAGTCAGCGCACAAGAGATGGGACATTGCATCTCCGAAGTAGCAATGGAATTGACGTTTCCCTTACAACTATTTCATGAGTATACCATGAATATAAGGAATCTGTTAAAACATCATTTAACAGATTCTTGATGTTGGAAAAAAAAAGATCTTGATCTAGTAAAAAATTAATTTAAGTAGCAATCAATTTTTTTAAAATATTAGAAGTATAAGACATATTTTGTATTGGAAAAATTCATATTGTATCTGTTAGAATATTTTGTGCCAGTTGAATTAAAATATTAAAGATATCAAATGAATAAAAATTACCCTATTAAAATATAAGGTATGTGTAAAAAACTGTGTTAAGAATTCTGCCAGGGTCAGAGAAAGCTGCAAATACTTTATTACAGAAATATAGAGCATTGCACAAGCTAACTGCCGATCTGTAGCAGCAGCGTCGGATATATACCACATTCGGGCAGCATCACATCACTTCCTTTGGAATGCCCTCATTCTCAACAGTATGTGCTTAAGACATTTGTTATAATGTTTCTTTTAAAAAAAAATATTTATTACATTTTAATTTGACTAATATTTTAATTTGAAATTTTAAACTCTTATAGATAAATATAAGTCTAATTACCTAATATATTATGTAACATCACACTGTTTTAGTAAATTATGCTTGCATGTGACATTCCCGACAAATTTACTGGGACAGGTATGTTCATAGATAGCCACTGGGATGTATGGAATTAAAATAATTCTTATAAAATCTTAGACGGACAGCACCAATTGTATTTACAAGATTTAAGAAACATTAGAATAAAAACAAAATGACATATTTAGGATCTCGGAGCCTGCATGAATCAGAAAGGATGAACCGAGCATTTTACATATAAAAAAAATACAATTCTCTCACTGCAAAACAGAGAGATATCTCCAAGTTACATGATCGAATCCAACTGTTTTCTTCCCATCTTCTCTCCTTTTCCTCGGGAGCAGGGGTGTCCGCATTTCTCGCAACTTGATCCCTGCCAAAAAGGGAAGTTCTCTCGTCCAGATGTACTGTTGGCCTGCAAAAACACAAACAAGCCCACCCGAAAAACCTTATCAGACCCCCTCCCCCCTTGCAGACCGAGTTCTTATTTCCCCTAAGGAACCCCCGGTGGAAGGGGTCATTGGTTGCGATTTTGTCGATATCATGAAGGGCACACGTAAGCGAAACACAGTCGTAGGTACAAATTCCTTACATATTACTAAACAGTATCGACAAAATCAAATATTGATGAATAGTTTGATTTTTTTTGCAATCCACAACTTGTAAATGTTTGTTGTACAGCACAATATCATGATTATTATATATTTAGTTAGAAACGTGTATGAAAAAGGTTGTTGGGTAAAATTTGTTTTCATAAAAGTGTTTTAATTTTTTTTATCGTGATTGATAAATATATCTATTAAAATTAGAAACATTATACTCCATTAAAACCATTTTTATTAAACCAATAAAGATATCTCATAATTTGTAAAAAATTAACTATAGTAACTGAAGAAGATTTATTAGGCGTTTTTAAATTCTCAGAAAGGATAAAATATTTTGCAGTGTAAAGAAAACAAAAATTGTGGCATATTATTTTTCGAAATACTTTATTCTTGATCTTTAGGCTATTTATCTTAAAACATGCCACAAATAAAACAAAGATCAGGGAATCTTCAAAAGTTTATTTTAGAATTTTATTATATTTTGTAAATTATTTACTTCATTTTAATTTCACTTACATGCATATAGATGCTAAATCATAGTTTAAAAGTAAATTATTTATAGAGGTAAATATTTTTATTGCAATATCAAATATAATGCAATTTTATTATGCACTATTAAAAACATTCCATTTAAAAATGGTAATTTATCTTCCAAGTATTCATTTCCTTAAACAAAAAAACATAAAATTTATACATAAAGTTAAATAATTACTATATCCCTAAAACATAAATATTCTGTTGAAATAAATTGAAAAATAATTCTAAGCAATATACTAAGAAGTAATTATATTTAAGTGTCATTCAAATTTATAATTTATTAAAAAATAATCTGTTAAAATATATAATTTTTGATTCATTTAGAAGATATCAAATTCAAAGAAGTTTTTGCTTTGTCTGTTTTAAGTACTTTTAATATTTTATATAACTGCGCTGAAATTAGAGCAAACACTAATGTTCTTTATCTTCATGCAGGTCTTGGAAAAACTATTTCATATGACTACTTTTCCAGTGGTTATTATACATATAATAAACTTCAGTAACTGAAATACTTTCAATACACTGAATAGCACAAGGAAATTATGCATCATATATGCTATCTTCATTTATGTTTTTTATATGTTTTTTTATGGAAAATTTACGTTTATGATATTTTGTTTTATATTAAACAATTCACATTTTAAAGGATTTACACATCATTTTTCTAATCTGTAATATTGTTCTTAAATATACATGTTGTAATATAGATTTTCCCTTGATGATACAAGAAAACTTACTAAAAATTCTTTCATAAAGCAATTTCATGGTATTAACTAATTTACATATTATCAGAAACGAAATATGTATTTGCTTCTATGGTTATATAATCCTAAAATGCGATATTACTCATAATAAGTGACATTCTGATTATTTCCTCGTGTATGAGACTAAACTTCATTTGTTCTAATGACATATTAATATTAAGGAAAATAAACACCAAGGTTTCATTTAAATCTAATTTTAAACTTGCATAACTTCCATTAAAAATTCATGACTTTGACTGAAGTTTATTTTATCTCCCATCATAACATATATCTTTAATATCAGTTTTAAATTAAATACTCCGATAGATTTTAAAGTTCATAATACATAGACTTTTCATTATTTTTGAATTATTAATTTTTGATTAAACAGATATGCTACTCTTGTTAATCCAAAAGATATATTATTGATACCCTATATGCTGTTCTGACATCAAAATTTGTATGGTTTGTAATGGATCAAAGAGGGAAACAAACAACAGTTGTTTTAGTAGAAAAATCTGATTTGCAAAACTTTTTCTTGTGTATTAATGAACATAAACAATATCTTAAAATGTCAAAAATATTATTCTAAAACTAAAACAAATTCTAATATATACGAATTCAAAGGAAAATGTAATAATAAAATGATTTATCTATCTGTCAATAGTTTTGTTTCTAAATAATTTCTAAACAATTTTGTTATATCAAGTAATTTCTCGTAAAGTGATATTTTTTAAATTTGAGAATAAAATTGGAAATTGACAATGATTTTATTAGTCTCTATATAAATATTCATTTATATTTCCTATTTTATACTTTAATTAGTAGCTTTATTTTAATATGTTTACTGCATTTATTAAAACTTTGGTATATAACACAATTAAAAATTTTTAAATTTTAGTCACGTTCAGTAAACGTGAATGAAACTATATATTATGAAACCCTCATATATGGGAGAAAGTTTAGACAAAATAGGTATTTAAATAATATAACAGCTACGTTAAGAATCTGCGTAAGTAAAATCTAAATTAGTATCACATTTTCTTCTGTTTTCGCAGTTTCTAGTTAGTTTTAATATGTATTATAACTTTCATATTAAAATTTTGTACTATAACTATATATTATAATATATATTAACCATTACATTATGTATTACATTTATATATTATAACTTTAATATTTTTTAGAGTTAATGTACATTATAACTTATACTTTATACAGTGTAGCTTACTCAGCTCTAAATGAGCTGGAAAAAGGTAAGCGGAGGCCTACGTACAGACTAAAGATCTTTATTAGAAAAACAAAATGTTAAAGTTATGGTGAAGACAGGTGAAAACGATGCTATCTACAAATGAAATGATGATAGTTGATGATAGTTACAGAAATCAGCTTCCTAATCGTTAGGAGAGAAAAAAGGGGGGGAGGACATTCTCAGTCACTCTTCCGACGCTATCAGCCAATGAGTTCACAGGAGACTCTATCAGTCAAAAATTCACCCTGGGTCAGCAATCTGGACGAAGATTAATCGATGTCTCTGGACAAACCTTGGGAGAACAAGGTAGGAAAGTATTGCTACTTTCCTTACAATGTAGTTGATCTCTGTCGTATGAGAGTCTTTCTTCGGGATGCCATTGAATCTAACACTGGAAACACTTCATGAATTTCTCAGACAGAATGGTTGAGATGGTCCTCGGTGTTAACAATCCTCTATTCAGCATCATATACTGCACGAAACAACGTCCTTTCACAACGTAGAGTGCTCACAAAAGGGACGTTCGCTATCTCTATCTTATGCCGTTTTTTTCTCACGGTAGTAGATAAATCTGTATCTGGAAATTTAATGTAACGAGAATTCGTTACAACAGGTTATTCATAATGCTACTGTGAAATATTAAGTTAAATCAAGCTTATAGGTTTGAAAGGTATTATAATGTATTGTTTCTTGTAAATCTATATTTAAATCAATATTTTTTCCTAGCATTATATATTAGAAGGATAGCAATTTGAAGAAAGAGAAAGTATTAATATGTCCAAATCTCATTTTTTAAAAATAAATCTGGTTCTTATGATTAAGCATACAGTGTAATGTGACACGTCGTGTCTCCGTATACTATTTTAATTTTAAATTTTCATTTGAAAACAGATAACTGATATTTTCAAAAATATTTTACCTATTTAATTTGGTTGTATTTCATTGTTGAACGTTTGCATCAAAATTCCTAGCAAATATAGAGAAAGTATAAAATGTCCAAATAAAGTATAATATGTTTCTAGTAAATATAGAGTAAATATTAATATTTCCAAAGCTCATTTTCCAAAAATAAATCTAGTTCATATGATTACGCATACAGTTTAAAGTAACACGTCGTGTCCCCCTATACTCTTTTAATCTTAAATTCTCCTTTGAAAACAGATAACTGATATTTTCAAAAGTATTTTACCTATTTAATTTTTTTTGTATTTTATTGTTAGCTGTTTGCATGAAACTTCCTAGCAAATATAGACTTTTAATATTAAATATTTCCAGGATATTGTCTTAAAAAACTCGAAAAAAATAGTATATTGATTCCTTTAGCATTTCTTAACGACACACAACGCGTTCTTAACAGACACATAACGCGTAAAACATAGAACGTAGGTCAAAGCAAATTGGTATCAAACTTTCTTATTCCTATTTAAACATGTTTCTTGACGGATGTTACCATGTTTTATTTACTCGTTCAATACTGTGATCACATATATGATACCACGTAATTTTTCTTTCAGCTATTATTGTCAGACGGTCTGGTTGTGTTTGGAAAGCTCATTTAAATGTTTAAATGTCAGTATTTGGCATTTTAATTTGTAAGATTTTCAAATACTGTTCAACAAAGTGTCAATCCTTAATTTACAATTTCAGTTAAACTGCTTTTCTTCTGAAACATTAAATTTTGTTCAACTGTACAAGTCCACCAAACACATGTGGTAATAATCACAATTTTCACAGTGTAACAGTGTAACAGTTTTACTATGTGTTTGGAAAATTTTAGATAGCAATTTTTTGTATTTTGGATCACTTCAAAGATCTAAGATTTTTTTAGGATAAATGTATTCTTATTCAACAAGAAGGATACTTTTATTTCATTTTGGTATGTAATTAGAGTTGATGTAAATGTGATAAAATTAATGATATATAAAATTATAAATGGCAATTCCTTTTTTTGATAGATTAAGTCAATTGCTGATAAAAAATTAGCTTAATATAATCGCAACAAAAAAATTGTTTTTTACAGCTACAAGGCTCAGTACCAGCAAAAGAAGTTTCACTAGCTGTTTCAGTGGTGCAACGATTCACCCTTAGGTGATCTTTTTCTCTTGCGGAGGAAGGGGATGTAACAAAGAGTTACAGTTCTACCAACTCCAGCGCGAAACTGACTTGGAGGAAAAAGCGAAGTGAATGACTCTCCTTCGAACCCATTGGTCAAGAGGGGTTGCTAACCGCAGAGCAGCCATCTTCAGCCTAGGTAATGCTGTCCAATGAGCTTTTTCGGGGGATCTGCGGGCCTCTTCTGAGAAAGAGAGCAAGGAAGAAGGAGTGTAGAGCCTAACTTCTTCCTCACCAGTTTTTACACAATTTCTTTTTCAAACCAAGACGCCCTGTTTGGAATATCTTCGACCGAGTATGGTCCCTTTGGAATGATGGCCTAAGTAGCATTTTATTTCCTATTTATCCTTTTATTTATATTTAAAATAAACAAAATTCAGCAGGACGAATTAGATTTTTTTTTCCAAATTTGTATTTTCTTAAGTATACTCCACTTAAGGCTAGCCTAGTCTCTCAGTCTGCCTCACCTCTACAATAATCATTGTCCCTTTAAACTAAATAGCACCTTCGATAAGTTCCCTTTGGATCCATTTGTTCCACTTTTTTTTTTCACAAGTGGAAGAAAAACTTAGTGTAAAAGACATATTGTATATTTTCAAAATAGGTGGCATGAATGTTCTACTTCCTGATTTAAGTCTTTAGTGATGACAAAATATCTCTCTTTTCAGTTTTCAGTATGCCCATTTGTGAGTCGGCTTTATACATGTTTTCTATGCATACATATGCTCTAGTACACTAGCTTAGCAATCCTTCCATAAAAGTAAAATATTGCAACACTTCTACATGCTTAGAAATTAAATAATTAAATAATTAAATAATTACAATTCAAATTCATCAAATATTTTAATTAATTGAGTTCTATTTAATATTCAAACGTTGAGTTCTATTTCATTCTATTTAACGCATCATCTTTTAGTTTTTTCGGAATATCTTCTCTGTTGTAACCCAGCGCATGCATATGTAAAATGTGCATGGAGAAATCAGCATACCGAGAACTGAATCTCGTAAATTGCGTACTTCAATACCAAAATACTTAAATAACACGTCTTTTACGTAACGGATGGGTACTTAATGGAAATTGTTAAATCTTACACATTTTGGAACGAAAATCCTTAATTTAAAATAATTATTGAAATTATTATTTATAGTATATTAAAATGTAGAATAAATATAATAGAGTAATAAAGATAGTAGAGTAATAAAGTGGAGTAAAGATAAAAATTATAGTGCAGAAATTGATACATATATAATAGAGCTGTATACTTTATTATTAATATTTAACAAAAATGTATTGTCTAACATTATGTTAAATGTTCAATATTTTATGTTTCTTCTTTCACTATAGTAGGCTTGTAAATCGTCTTAAAATATTAGTTATTTTTTATTATTGCTCTACTATCTAGGAAGAAAATAATCATTTAAAAATCAATTAACGCTATTAATGCAAGAACTTCGTAAAGTGATAGATAGCAGTACGTAAAGTGATTGATAAATCGTACAACTGAGAAGAATAATCACGTTTACATATTTTCCGGTTTCTTTGTTTTTTAAAGACTATGTAATTTAATACAATGGGAATTTTACATGTATGAACTCAAAAATACATAAGCGGAAATAAATGCTATAAAAAGGAGATGGTTAAAAAATCATAATAAAATAAATATATATTTTTAAGATAATTATATAAATATATATTATATAATTTTTAAGAAGCATTTATTATTTTAAGGTTACGACAAATTGTGAGCTTTATACCTAGATGTATTATAAATGACATTTTTTGTTATAATATATACGAACATTTATTTTTAAGTTTTATTCCATTGCTAAATTTATTTTGTAAAAGAAAGATGTTTTCATAAAACATATTCAATGTTAAGTTAATTTTTAGAAATAGATATGACCCTTTTATAGTTACAAAATTGAAATTACTGAAAATGAATTTGATAAAACCCTTTTTTCAACAGTATTTTAATAACATGTGCTTATGATTGCACAAAATTATCTGAAAAATAAAACTTACTATTAATCACTGTTATAAATAGCATTGTGATTATTTTTGTGTTTAATATGTAACACAATAAATTAATATCATTGCAATAAAATCCATAGGAAAAACAGATAAAATTGTATTTAGTATGCTTAAAAATAGATCATGATTTTTTGTTCTTGATGATGTAGTAGTAAATTAAAGTATAATGGAAAGATTTTAATTGAGTTAACACTTCAAAACAATAAACATCATTAAAAAGGTTTACATTGTTAGTACAATATTCCTCTTAGATATCATGATACATGGATAAGATTTAAACAAACTCGATAAAAATGACATTTTTAATTATTTTAATAAAAATGTATCTTCAAGTTTTGATTGATTTAACATATTTTAGGCTTATAAAAGTTTCATTTAACCATTGTGACAGTTTTGTATGCATATATTGATTAAAAACTTTCCAACTTGACAAATATTTATCATTTAGTGTTCAATAAATGTATACTAGCAGCTTTATTTTATGCCAACTAGCTAAAATTTTATACCAAAACACAAAAGTTTAACTTCATTACACTTTCCTAAAATCTTTATGGAAGTCTTAATACATTAAAGAATAGAATAATTTGTTCAGGTATATGTAAAATCTAATAACTTGAAATATACTGTCACTTTGGTGAAACTTAAAGTCAAACAAAATTAAAGCTTTTCCGCAAATTAAATCCACAGAGTTATTTAACAGCGAACTATGCCGATGGTGTAAGCTTTTAAATTAAAAAGAAACAGCAATCAACTGCTTATTTTAAAGTAATCTAAAAGTATAAATATTTTATTATCATTCCTGTAGCTTTTCATAATAGTATCTGTTAAGTGTATATTCTGTTCAACATTGTAGTACATGCCTTTACACAAATTCTAGTATACATATTTAATTACTTAGTCTATTTTAATTTTCACTGCTACAGGCTGAATAGACAACTCTCTTGGAAACATAACGAGATTAAATACTTAAGTATTTGATCTTGAATGGAAATATGTTACTTATTTAGAAACAACAGAAACCAATTTCCGAACAGTCAAGAGTAGAAATCAATTGGCGAAGGAGACATGTAGCCAAGTTATTTGGCTTACAAGAAATATAGTACATTATATTGAGTATCTGCTTCTAATGTAGCCGGCTTCCGTACTATTTGACCTAGCTTTCTTATATAGTAATTAACATTTTCGTGGCAGGAATTTTGTCAGTATTCATGTAGATATAGGAAAGTAAGCTTTAGTGCTTTTGCTACTTTTGAACGAAAGAAATGCAGACGTCATCAAATAAGAATATAAAACCTGTGATTGATAACAATGTTTCTGATGACAAATGAATAATAGACATAAAAGACAGTGGGGAGAGTAAGTTCCAGGTTGATTTTACATACATAGCTGTGTTTTTGAAGATTTTGCGTTCCAGCTGAAATACCAACTGCCCATCTCGGAAGGGTTAAATGCTTAATGCAAGTCATTGCATTGGCAACAGTGCCAAGGCAATGATATTGGTCGTCTGTTATGATCCCCCTATGTGTCGTGTACAAAATATATTTGTGATATAGAATCGTTCTGCGCTTTGTTTAATGCTCAGTTAGCGTTTAACGGACCTCAGTTTTCCTTTTCATATCTACGTAGTCCTTTACCATTGAAAAATAAAATCAATTAAGTTCATTTTCTTAATAATAAGGCTTCTTATTTACGTTAATATTTTGTTTATGTTGTCATCATTAAAGTTAGGCATTCCATAATTTATTTTAAAAATGAGCACTATATATCAGTATATTTTCTTTAAAACACATTTTATCCTATAAATTCTTCAAACTTGCATTCCAGTATGTAACAATATATAAACTACCAGTACAGAACCTTCTGTTTTAAAAAACTATTTTAAAACCTATTTAAAATCTATTATACTTAAAAATCTAGTTTTATATTTTAATCTACTTTAAAATGTTTCTTACACACTGTGTGAGTATTTACATTATCACAAAATGATTTTCATTATAATCTTTGCTTTTTTATAAACAATAGTTATTACGCGTCATTTTCTCACTTATTATGTTTTTTAAAAAGCATCTACACCAGGAAATAACGTTTTTATATTATATTATTATGCTATAAGTACTATATAAAGTAGACAACAACGATATCAGCAGGTATAGCGTTCTATAACATATTTACTTGACTATTTGATATTAAAATGAGCGATATTTTTTATTCACATATAGTTTGCGAAAATTACCGTGTTATGTAAACTAAATTGAAAGTTTTTATAGTCTCCTTAAAAGCTATGATATTAAATGCAAAGACTGCACAGTTCTTATTCATATACTCAAATGGGGTTTCTTTGAATGATTCAGAAATTACCAAAGGTTTTTAAAAATATAAAAGTCAGAAGATCAATTTTTTGAAGGACTAAAGGTCCTTGAGATCCCGAATCTGTTTTATAAGGTCTCCAGCTGTCATTAATTAACACGATGGAATATGGCAGGCGAAAATTCAATACCTCTCTGAATTCCGTTCCTCTGCCTATTGATCTACCATGGTGTAAGAGTAGCATTAATCTCTGTCGGTGGTCAAGACGAGCGTTTGTTAAAGCGGACTTTTGTTCATTGTAAGACGATGAACAAGTGAAGACGACAGTATTGGGATAGTAATAGTCTTCTTGATAAAAGGACTGTTGGTGATGTCAGGCTGGTAGTTTAACAATGCACAGAAAAAGAAAATGAAGTATGCTTTGTATGATCGAGCCGGTCAGGAGCCATTGACACTTCAGCTATCCCAAGAACGAAGATAAAACAAGGGAGGGAGTTGATCGCCCCTAAAACAGAGGTTTCCTGTTTGAAAAAGAGAGAAGTAGGAGGCACTTCTGGCTGAACTCTTAGAGAGATAGGTGGTTTTCTATTTTGAGAGATTGATTCCAACTATAGATGAAAAGTAGCATCCACCAGTAGTTAATTTTTCTTAAAAAGCTTTTTTCTTGTAATTAAACCAACCTTTCTTTATATTTAAAACACCTAGGGCTCTGGTTCTTTCATCGTCAAGTCCGATTCATTTCTCGGGACCCATCCGAAGTCATACCCAAAATGACTAGGTTGTGACTGATTCCAGAAAGTAGAAAAATCGCAACAGCTAGGAGATCTAATACATGGTTCATTTACTTTGTCTTATAGATAATATTTTGTTAAAAATATCAATTAAAATTACGAAAATGCATTTGAAGTAAAGGAAAACATCAACAATTTATTATCATTCTATGAACCAAAAGATAAATCTCACTTATAGATAGGGAAATTCACTTTATATTACGTTATACCAATAAATTCCTTAAAACCATAAACTCTCCGGCAAAGTAAATAAGCTTTTCTCTTTGAAATTATCCCTGCACTTACAGAATTTTCCGCACCTTAATTACCTTAAATAATCCATAAATTATTAAACGCTCCAAAAGGGTTACTTTGAAAGGAAACTTCTAGTTTTCCAAAGTTTCCGCTAAGCAAGAAAATTGTTTATTCCCGGTGGAAAAAGACGAGTTTCTATAAATAATCCATGTTGCACGCCAGTATCCCTGCATTCAGCTGTATTTACAGTGGGTGAAATCGTTTATAAATAATGACTTTAGTCTTTCCTCAGATAAGATATAGTTCTCGGTTAAATGAATAAATTGAATCTTTTATTGAATCAAGAACATTAAATCAAATTCTTTAATAAATATACGGTATCGGAAAGTGCTGTGAAGACAGTATTGCATTTTGCTTCATTTACTTTAATATTTATTTCTATATCAATAGAGTAGCTACATCAAAATGATACAGTTGTTTTGTTATATATAAATAACATAATAAAAATATATTCCAAAGATATGTATTTCAAAATGAATTAAAAATTAAAGGAAATATTTTTGGTTGGCATTTCAATCTGACTGGGAGAAAATTGTTAATAAATAATAAGTCTCATTCTTGTTTTAAAAAAAGAAAATACAAAAGATCTCAAATTTTGTGCTTCTTTGATTTCTCTAATTAAAATTTGTGAAATGATAGTTTTAGATTTTCTTTATGCAAAATGAATTGCAATGACAGATAAAGATATATATTCAATCAAATTCTTTAGTAAAATATACGATATCGGACAGTGTTGTAAACACAGTATTGTATTTTACTTCAATAACTTTAATACTTATTTTGATATCAATAGAGTTGCTACATCAAAATGATATAGTTGTTTTGTTATATATAAATAACATAAGAAAGAAACATATTCAAAGATATGCATTTCAAGATGAGTCAAAAATTAAAGGAAATATTTTTGATTGGCATTTGGGGATAGAATTGTTAATAAGTCTCTTTCTTGTTTTAAGAAAGAGAAAAATACAAAAGATCGCAATTTTTATGCTCCTAGTTATTTCTTAATTAAAATTTGTGAAATAGTAGTTTTAGATTTTCTGTACGCAAAATAAATGGCAATAATAGATGAAAATACACAATAAAGTTTATATAAGAAAATTGGGCAAATTTGTATATTTTCTATTACATAATCGTAAATTCGCTACAAAAGCTCAAAAAATTAGGTAAACATCCCTAAAAAATTAGGTAATTGAATTTACTACTGTTAAAAATATGTAAACAGTCTGTTGTCTATCAGTACTTCATACCGTATTTCTCTATCAATCTATGGACATGTGTAAACTTACAGATGTTAAACAAAAATGTACTTAGAATTAATAAAAGGTTATATATAATCTTGCAATATTAAATTATGAGTTTGATTTGAAACAAACGCAGAAGCAAAAGAGTTAATGTAATTATTACAGGAAAACAGAAATTTTTCTCAGCGGTGGAGTTGAGCTGACTAGAGCGGATGTGGTGCTTCTGAACTGTGAAACTTCAAGTACAGAGTTTGGTGATCTGTCAATGCGACCAGTACTCAGTGACTGCATGGTTTAGGCTGGGTCAGTTTAGGAATTCCCTTACATTATAGAAATGATATTGAAATCTCAACATAAATATACTATGAAAATCATATACATTTCTTGCATTACCATCAAAAGTAATTTTTAACAAATATTTCGAATAGCAACATTCAGGCAACAAAACAAATATACCAATAAATTACGTTAAAAATTTATGGTTTTACCCTAAATGTACTGTTTTCCATATAATAAATATCAGAAAGAGAAATTAAAGTTAAATCTTTTCCATTTAAATATCTAAGATTATCAATCTAAAGAATATATGTTAATTTAAAGTTTTAGAATACCGTCTTTATTAGTGTATTTTAGAAATAGTATATAGGTTCTTAAAAATGTAATGCGGCTGGTTCGATACATAATTAAAATTTGATACTTTTATTGTCTAACCAGTCAGTATGTAATAAACGTAGAGGGTTTAAATCACACCGTGGTGTAAAACATGAATTATGTATACACGTAAAAGTGTATTTGTATCTAAGATCATGGATAAATGTATCTGGATATATGTATGTATAAATGATGGGATTGGTTTAAATATCTATTTAAAAAAGTATGTAAGATAAAAACCTATTTAATATAAATTGAAAAAATTATCTGCAATCCTTTCCGTTGGTGCTACTTAATTTCACTGTTTGCTGTTATAATAAAATGATTTTTTCTTCAAATAGTCTATTTCAATAGATAAAAATAAAGCAGCTTAAAAACGTTCTACATTTACGCATATAAAATATCTCAGTTTGATTTCCTGAAACAATTTTTCACTTAAAGATAGAAGCAAACTTGTTTAAACTGGGAGATGAAACAGGGAAAAAAACAGAAAAATAAATGAAAAACAAATCTTACTGAAAACTGAACTTATGAAATATCCCTTAAGAAATTGACAAATGCAATACATCAGGAAATTAATTTCTTATTTTGTTTTTCAATTTTTTTCTACATCGTGCTTTTTTAAACATTTAACTTCCATTACATGTATATATCTTTTTCGTTTATCTAACTGGGAATTTTTTTACTGCAAAATGTAATATTTCTAGGGATTTTCGTTTCAAAAGGAAAAAAAAAAGCTGTTTTGCCTCTTGGCTTTAACTTTTCCCCCGTATTCCATTTCTAATTAACCTGGACTCAGAAAATCCAATAAAGTGTATGGATGAACTTTTTCGTAATATTATTATTTTTTGGTAAAGGTCGAACTTATTATTTTCCAAGTTGTTTGATTAGATTTGTAGTCCCTTTAGACAAAAGCTTAAAAATAAAAATACATTTTTATGTTCTAAGAAACATTACTATGTACTCATTTATTTCCCTTTTTGATAGCTCATTAATTAAAATTAATATTTAGAGACGAATTACAAAAAATAAATTCTTCGTTTTTAAGAAGTATCTTTCTATTTACTCAATTTAGTGATTAAAAGTTTAATGCATTTAATACATAGGTGAAACATTTAAATTTCTGTTGTAAACACATCAGTTATGTATGAATATTTATAATGAAATAATTGAGCTCTTACGTGCATTGAAATTAGTATTTAAATATGACTTCCTGTGAAACATCCTAAATATTATACATACGAATATTATTTTACAGAATGCATGTATACAACGAAACAAGCATTTAAACAATTTATAATATTAATTAACCCCTTCCGGTATGATTTAATAAAATTAAAAACTGTGCATGAAATAACCATTTAATTTTTATTTAAAAAACTTGTTTCATTTTACAATTCTTACATATTCTTAATTAAAATCCACTTTTTACACAGTGTTAAATAATATCAGAAACAGTAAAATTAAGAAAATATCAAAGCAAAACTTTAATAAGGTATACAAATAATAGTCTTCAAGCTAGTGGTACTTTTCAAAACAAAGTGCAAAGGAATTCTTAATTGTTTACACCGCCAAATAGTCTCACTTTTAATTTGATTCTTGTAACACACACGGCATTTCTTAGTAGGTTTTCCTTTATTCTGACTCATTAATTTGGCAATGACTTGTACCAAGAAATTCTAAGTAAACAATATGCAATAGTGACTTGTGATTTTCACAAGTGATAAAAGTGTTGCCAAATTCAGTACACTAGAAATTTTAAACTAAATTAATTATCATATTTAACAGTAACTTAAATCGTATGACGAGTGTAGCTCGTCATTGTGCTGTATGGAATGAAAAACTAATGACGAGCTAGACTTGTCATTTTACCGGAAGGGGTTAATAGGAAAAAAATCTTAAATATTAACTAAAAATATGTATTGAGATTTAAAATCATTTAAGCATTTTATATTATATTTTGCATCAACAAAGATTAAAAAAGTTATTTAACTATGTTAAGACGTGATTTAACAATTGATACAATTTTTAATATTTTTTAAATATTAGTATCATTGCCGAAACGTTATGTAATACTCCGTAAGTTTCCCAAAACAATTTATGATTTTTTTTCAAATCTTTATTTCATACTCCCTAGTTCTCCTTTGTATCTAACGCCAGACCCTGAATTAATAGCTATCATAAGTTGTATATGAATAACAACACTTAGATGAAAATTTAACACCTTTCTTAAATACACACAGGTTTGTAAACTCTTCACACTGTGACTACTTTAATGGTCTAAAGTGAAGAAGTAGATTGAAAAGGATCACAGTCACAATCTAATTGGAAATCACATTTATTTTCCGAAGTAAAAACTATTTAAATAGCTATTATAAGTTGTATATGAATAACAACACTTAGATGAAAATTTAACACCTTTCTTAAATACACACAGGTTTGTAAACGCTTCACACTGTGACGACTTTAATGGTCTAAAGTGAAGAAGTAGATTGAAAAGGGTCACAGTCGCAATAGAATTGGAAATCACATTTATTTTCCGAAGTAAAAACTATTTAAATAGCTATCATAAGTTGTATATGAATAACAACACTTAGATGAAAATTTAACACCTTTCTTAAATACACACAGGTTTGTAAACGCTTCACACTGTGACGACTTTAATGGTCTAAAGTGAAGAAGTAGATTGAAAAGGGTCACAGTCGCAATAGAATTGGAAATCACATTTATTTTCCGAAGTAAAAACTATTTAAATAGCTATCATAAGTTGTATATGAATAACAACACTTAGATGAAAATTTAACACCTTTCTTAAATACACACAGGTTTGTAAACGCTTCACACTGTGACGACTTTAATGGTCTAAAGTGAAGAAGTAGATTGAAAAGGGTCACAGTCGCAATAGAATTGGAAATCACATTTATTTTCCGAAGTAAAAACTATTTAAATAGCTATCATAAGTTGTATATGAATAACAACACTTAGATGAAAATTTAACACCTTTCTTAAATACACACAGGTTTGTAAACGCTTCACACTGTGACGACTTTAATGGTCTAAAGTGAAGAAGTAGATTGAAAAGGGTCACAGTCGCAATAGAATTGGAAATCACATTTATTTTCCGAAGTAAAAATTATTTATATACACAGGGATTCTAAATCTCCCAAAATAAGTAGAAATATAGAGGATTATTGCTTGCTTAAAATTACCATAACGATCATAGTCGAAAAAATGTTTAAAAAATTCACAAATGGGGAGGTCTTTCCAAGGTACAGTACAACTCCAATCTATACCCCATTTGGTGTCTGAGACCCTGCAGTTCCTTTTGTGAGCGGAATTTATGAGTCTCCCGAACGAAATCACTATATAGGTGGCTCCGGTCAAAAGTCGTGGACGCCTCAACGAAGTTAAAGTACCTCCATAAAAAGATTTCGATAAGCCCCGAGTAGCAAAATTCTAGACTTTTTACGCCTGGGGGTTAGTTACGGTCCCGCCAACCGTTGTTTGGTCAGTTACGATTCTAGTTACCTGAGCACTCCAGCTGAGGTTACGGTTAGTTTTTTTCAAATCAATTCTCATTCGTTAGCTGTCTGTATTCCGGCTTCTCCAGGCAATTCTCACGGGTCATTACCGCAACCGATCAAGGGCGTGACGCCTATTCAACCGAAATATCAGTCAACATCTCAGAAACACTATCTCCTCGCTATTGCAGCCGGTTGGAACAGGATTAATTCAGATCAGCTGATTTCAGTTCTGAACAAAGGAAGGGGGGGTCTTCACATCACCTTCCATCCGATCATCCCTGCTGTTATCCATCGATTGATAAATTCTTGGAAGTGATAAGAGCAAACGCAGAGAGTTCGGTTTCTACATTAGGGTTCGAAATTGACAGGGTTACTTTATATTCAATTGTACCACTCGCTTAATGATGATATTTTTGACATTTCCGCAGAAAGAAACACTGCAACCGATAATCGACATTTTATAACAAATAAAGTGATTTTTTTTAACTTTGCAAAATATTGAATTAAATATTTAGGTCAGAGTCTATCTTTAAGTTTCGTTTTTAATCATTAATATGCTTATGTCATCAAGCACTCTCTCAAATTTATACTATTTTTAAAGTACTCTGCTGCTCAAATTTTAAATTATTCCGCTTTCCTTGTTTATAAATAAAACAGCTTAAAAGTGTAATAAATCAGCATATATTATGTGTCTGAATTTGGTTTTCTGATACAATTTTCCAGTGAAAGGAAATTAGTTTAAACTGTGAAATATATCAAAAACAGAAGAAATATGTGAATACCAAAACCTTACTAAAAGCTGAAATAATAAATATTTCTTAATAAAATCACAAATGCATAGTGTCATTAAATTAAAAGTAAGACTTTTTAAAAGAAAAAAGCTATATCTTTGATAGAATCAATTGATCACTAATGGTATAATTAACTAGAAATATGTATTTAAAAGTAAGTGAATCCAATGTAAATAAACAAAGTTCACTGAAACATTATATTATTGTAGAGTAATGTGCTTCAATTCTAAAATGTTTTAAAATTTATTTAACACTCGTCCCATGTATTGTTTAGTGTTAGATTATTCATAGATTTTAGCTCGAATTTCAAAAAGTTTTTGAAATAAAGTAACAACTGATATTTTTATGGGGAGTAGTTTCAAATTAAAAAAACAAAAACGAAGGCTACAGCGCTGATTTTTATGTATCGGAGTTCACTTGTTCGTATCCCACTGCTGGCATGGATGTTCGTGGTTGTTGAGAATTGGCTTTAAATACTATGTCTCATTCTCCTTAACCCTCGCTAAACAGTAGACCAAGAGATGTCCAAACCAAGCCAAACCTTAACAAGAATATAATCAAAAATAATTTTGGTAACTTCTTCAGGAATGTAATAGTTACTAAAATTATTAACAACTTTTGAAAGAAATAGAAAATTCTGCTTTCACATGACTCACAAATTTAATATATTAAAAAATATATGCAATGTTGTTATTTGGCTTATATTAAGAAATATCCAAAATTTTCAACAATAACTCCAATAGATTATTTATAGTACATTTGATGATTTTCAATAGTGGGAATAATAATTTATTGAATTAAGTTACATGTAAGAAATACTATCTTATACTTTAGTTATTTCTAAAAATTGATTGATACTTTCATGCTTTCAAGTTTAAAAATATCAAAAAATCATATTCATTCTTTTAGAAAAATCTAACAGAAACTCCCTGAGAAAATTGTTCTTAATATAAATATAAAAATAAAAACTTTTATACTTCTAGTATTTAATGATTTCATTTCACAAAGTAAATATAACTGTCAAATATGTATTTACATTTATGTAACATACTTCGTGTGCTTTTCATACAACCTAATCCCTCATATCTTCTTGCACTACAGAACTTAGAAATTGCTCTAAAAATAAGTTCAAAACCTATAAACGGAGACACTACAAAAAAAAGGGAAGAGTAAATATTTAACTTTGAAAATGATGCATTGTTTTTCTTTTTTTCCGTTACAGGAGTAAGAATCGATTTTCTTTGTAATAAACATCTTCCATAAAAGCTCTATTGTCTGGCAACATTTACAAATTCTACTTTTGCATAATCTTATCTTGCACAAAAATATCAATATTTCCTCAAAGGAAATCTTTTGATTAATCCGGTAGGGGAAAAAAACACAAATGATTTCGCAACAAAATAAGAAAAAAAATGGAAAACGGAAGTCTTTTGATTAATCCTGGAAAAGAACACAAATGATTTTACCAAAAAATTCAAAACCAGTGAGAGTGTTTTTTCCCTTCTTTCTAGTGTGATTGAAAACAAGTAAAAAATGCAGTGCAAAGTTATTATACAGCACAACTGTTAAAAATAAAATGTTTGCTTTCTATAAACTACGCAAAAAAACCCTGCTATCTCTATTGTGGTTGCGATAACATGCACTTTTAATAAATTCAAACTTGAAGTGTTATGCACCTTTTTTTCATGATTATTTATTCAATTTTTGCTAGCTATTTCCTGTTGTTCAATTTTTTTATATCTATTTCTTGAACTAGAGTTCGAAAAGTCACGAATATAAATTGAAGTGGAAGTTATTTTTTGTAATAGAGTTTTACTTGTTTCAGAATTTTGTTTAATATCATGCGACAATCCGAAAGAAAATAAATATTTAGCATAATTTAAATCTAATGAGCTATATGAGGATTTTTATAATTCATGACGTTTTCTGAGTTATGAATTCTTTTAGAGTATCTAAGGTACTTATTTTAACTTAACTTGCTTCAGAATTTTGTGTAATATCATGCGACAATCCGAAAGAAAATAAATATTTAGCATAATTTAAATCTAATGAGGTATATGAGGAATTTTATAATTTATGATGTCTTCTGAATTATATATTCTTTTTGAGTATCTAAGGTACTTAATTTAACTTTACTTTCTCTTACCTTTATTTTATTTACTTCTTTAGTTATTTTTTTGTAATAGCATTTTACTTGATTCAGAATTTTGTTTAATATCATGCGAAAATCTGGAAGAAAATAAATATTTAGCATAATTTAAACCTAATGAGCTATATGAGGATTTTTATAATTTATGATGTCTTCTGAATAATAAATTCTTTTAGAGTATCTAAGGTACTTAATTTAACGTTACAATAACTTACTTTTATTTTATTTTTTTAGTAATACATTCTACACCGACCGACTTTCTAAAGCATAATTTATATAAACGTTGAACTAAGTTAATATTTTCAGTTGACATAACAAATCTAATTTTTCGAAATAATGAATATTTGTCATTTTTATATTGCCTACGTATACATTACTACTTATAACATGAATTATTATGGACTTTAAAGTTATTCTATAGAGGAATTTGTTAGAACAAATGTTTTTAGTTTTATCGAATTAACTCTTTTTTCAACATTTATTTAAATGTTTATTCTACATGCTTAAATGGCATTTTATGCAATTGCTTTTATTCTTAATAGCTTACATTAATTTTTTTACATTTCATTTAATTCCTTCTTTTTATAGCCATGCTAGATCTTTATCAGTTCACAGAGCTAGTTTAAATCCTTAAAATACAGGAAAAAACTAATAATATATAATAGAGGTTTTATATCCTTACAAGGGTGTATTCGTCGAAATAATACTGGTCATAGTTGTTTCCCTTTTTTCAATTGTTCTAAATCTCTTAATTTGGAAATAGAGGTAATGCTTATATAGCATAAAATTTATATATATATATATATATATATATATATATATATATATATATATATATATATATATATATATATACATATATATATATATATATATATATATATATATATATACATATATATATATATATATATATATATATATATATATATATATATATATATATATATATATATATATATATATATATATATATATATATATATATATATATATATATATATATATATATATATATATATATATATATATATATATATATATATATATATATATATATATATATATCTATATATATATATATATATATATATATATATAAATATATATATATATATATATATATATATATATATATATATATATATATATATATATATATATATATATATATATATATATATATATATATATATATATATATATATATATATATATATATATATATATATATATATATATATATATATATATATATATATATATATATATATATATATATATATATATATATATATATATATATATATATATATATATATATATATATATATATATATATATATATATATATATATATATATTATACAAAAGTCTCAAATTTCAAAAGAAATGAGGATATACTGCAATTTACGCTTAATATATAACTAGAAAATAATTCAAAAACTAAGCACTGATTTTTATTTTTATTAAATGTAATTTATAGTAGTCATTCATTTCTTAAACCATACATTGTTTTGCCCTTTTTGTTATTTTGTATTAATCCCTCCATCACTCGGTAAAATATGTTCCTTTAAAGAAAAACAGAAAAAACATTCTGTGACAAACACATAGATAGTTAAATTTCGAATATCTGAGAGAAAGGATTAACCTTTTAAAATGGGCTCATTGTAAGTGTATATTATTCCTCTGAGGGGCTGTTTAATCAATGGGGGAAGGAAACATCATTGAGCTAGTTAAAACCTGTGGGAAGTTTTTCAGTGTTCAAAGCTCTCCTTCCCTTTTGTTATATTCGAGAAGCAAAGGTTTTCCCCACCTGTGTTCAGGGCATTGTGGAATTATTCATTCTCTTGTCTAAGCTGACACTCTGAAGAATAAAAAATTAAAATACGAATACACGAATGATAGCAAGCATGGATAGCAAGTTGCAAAAAGCAGCATGTGGGGAATATCAAAACGTGATGATTAGTCTCCCCAACTGCCGTATGATTAAACACAAAGGACATTTTTTTTTTTTTTTTTTTGTTCTGTAGGTAGTCATTACAGACAATATGTTTCCCCACCTTTCACTGATATGGCGATCAAAAAGAACTTTTTTTTCCCTCAACGTAATCCAAAACTGTCCCACACTCCGAGTAGCGTACGCATAATTTTTTCAAGGGGGGGGTTATAATTCTAAAAACCAATAGCCAGCATAATTTCTACTAAAACTTTTTATTTTTTCCATTTTTTCTGAGATCAAGGCGGTGTTTAAACACCTTACCCTCCTTTGCGTACGCCCCTGCATACCCCACAAAAACTAAGCTAGAGGCGGGACGGCATATGTCCTGGCCCTTTCCAAAAGGTTAAATCGGAATAATTTAATCCTAATCAATAATGTAAAAAAAATGTATCAAGATTGAATACATGATTTTAAATTGTAGAATAAAGATATATTGCTAAAATCATTAATTTTGACATTAATAATTTCATTCAATTAAAATATTTAATTATTTTAAAATGTTCGTTAGGAAAAAAATCATACTAAAAGCCGGGTATTTCAAGACAAAAAAATCGTAAAATTACTCCAATACTTTAGTTTTAAACTTCTTTGTTTCATTAATAATTTTAAAATTTCTTTAATGTGCGTCTGACAGTTGATATAAAGAATATAAATAGACATAAATGTATTGATAAATTGTTAAGAAAGATACTAAAATTTATATAGGATAATAAAAAAAAATAATATATGATTTGTGATAAAGAAATAAGAAATACTTAAGCTCTAATAAACAATAAAAATACGTTTACAAATAACTATAATATATATATGTATATATATGTATATGCATATGTATATATATATATATATAGTATATATATATATATATATATATATATATATATATATATATATATATATATATATATATATATATATATATATGTATATATATATATATATATATATATATATATATATATATATATATATATATATATATATATATATATATATATATATATATATATATATATATATATATGTATATATATGCATATATATATATATATATATATATATATATATATATATATATATATATATATATATATATATATATATATATATATATATATATATATATATATATATATATATATATATATATATATATATAATATTCTCAAATGGATTCATTTTTGTCATTCTCAACTTTACTGTAAATTATGAGGTCGAGAATGTTAGATTTCCTTAGTATGTACTACAATATTCATTCAACCTTTTTGTCTTTAAATTTTCTATTAAAGATAATAACATACAAATTCACCGATACTATACAATATTAAAAAGAGGGGTCTGCTATTTTCTCGATCATTATACCGATATTCGAAATAGCCATAAAGAAGTTTTATGACATATATAAAGGGTAGTTCCGTATTCCGAAAATTGGAGAAGTTCTTTTTTTACAGACTCTAGCTTCATAAATAGAAATTGGGGTGTGTGTTTGATGCATACCAGCATAGCATTAAATTTTCGGTTGTGTGAAACTCACCATTATAAAATATTTTAAAATGAAAATATTCAGGAATTCCTTATTTTCTAACGATCCATAGGATTTCCTAATGATCGTAAAATCTCTGATTAAGAGATTTATGACTGGAAACGGAATAAAAAATTATAGAGAATTTAAAGGGATTTTTATTTCCTAATTTTATTTTAAAGGTATATTAATTAAATTAACTAGAGCGGATATGTACGTAGTTTTTACAACATTAGTCGGTTATTAGGGATAATTGTCTCAGAAGTTTTTAGAAGCAGACATGATTAGCAGAAATTTGTTTATTTATTAATATCTTTTATTTTTCGTAAGATTCAAAATTATTTTTGAGTCGGTAAGTTATCAACATTTAGAAGAGGTTTTTACATATTTTCGAAACATTAAAAGCATCCAGAAAGTAAGTTTCCCTATTTAAAAGAGAAAAAAACTCACACTTTCACGGACATATTTATTAGCAATAAGTACAGCAATGTTTCAGCTTTTTGTCAACATAGTATTGAGACACTTGTCGTATTGTGAGATCAACTTTTTTATCTTTTTGTCGTATAACTCTGCCACGCCTGTGAATGGAACTGTCCTTACTCTCCCAGAACATCGTGCACATCCCTTTCCGTACCGGCAACGTCTGTTTGAATTTGTTCCTCACCGAAGATCCATTATGATACCAATATATTCACTGTTGCTTAGTTTCCGGGGTAAAGTGAAAAAAGCCAAGTCACATTGCCAGTGACGATAACTCGTCGACCTCAATGTGTCGTCGTGATACCGTAGCAGAAATGTCAGTGTTACTCCTAAGCTTTGAATTTTGTATTCGGGTATCAGTTTCGGTTCATAGACCTAACAGAGCTGATGTTGAATTTCAATTGGCACAATGCTGTGTGTATTCAATATCGCCGACCGAACCTTGCACTCGGCGAGAAGCAATTAGATTTGCATTTCGGACCACTGCTACCCTGCTATTGGCAAGAATCTGGACTTGTCCAGCTGGCATATGATTAATACATCATATATCTGTTACGCACGAGCAATTAAAACGTCAATTAAAGAGCAATTAACTAAATCAAATCCGTTGAAAATATAATGCTTAATAAACATAAATATATGCGTTCACTGTTGCTTAGTTTCCGGGATAAAGTGAAAAAAGCCAAGTCTCATTGCCAGTGACGATCCTGTCGAGGAACTCGTCGACGTCAATGTGTCGTCGTGATACCGTAGCAGAAATGTCAGTGCTACTCCTAAGCGTTGAATTTTGTATTCGGGTATCAGTTTCGGTTCATAGACCTGACAGAGCTGATGATGAATTTCAATTGGCACAATGCTGTGTGTATTCAATATCGCCGACCGAACCTTGCACTCGGCGAGAAGCAATTAGATTTGCATTTCGGACCACTGCTACCCTGCTATTGGCAAGAATCTGGACTTGTCCAGCTGGCATATGATTAATACGTCATATATCTGTTACGCACGAGCAATTAACACGTCAATTAATGAGCAATTAACAAAATCAAATCCATTGAACATATAATGCTTAATAAACATGAATATATAATGTTGTACAAGCATCAAATAGAGGATAAAACGAGATTAATCTATAAATGACGGTGACTAAGGAGTGATGACATTTACTCGAATTTGTACTGCGGCTTTTGTGAATAAGGTGTAATTTAGGGAAGGCAAGTCTATATTTCTTTTGGCTGGAGCTTAACCCCTTCCGGTAAAATGACGAATCCAGCTCTTCATTGGTTTTTCATTCCATACCGCACAATGACGAGCTACACTCGTCATGCGACTAAAGTTACTGATAAATATGATAATTAATTTAGTTTAAAATTTCTAGTGTACTGAATTTAGCAACACTTTTGTTACTTGTGGAAACCCCTGGTCACTATTACTTATTGTTTATTTAAAGTTTCTTGGTACAAGTTCACTGCCAAATGAGTCAAAATAAAAGAAAACCTACTAAGAAATGCCGTGTGTGTTACAAGAATCAAATTAGAAGTGAGACTCCCTGGCGATGTAAACAATTCAGAATTCCTTTGCACTTTGTTTTGAAAAGTACCACTAGCTTGAAGACTATTATCTTAATTTTACCGTTTCTGATACTTAAAACTATGTAAAAAGTGAATTTTAATTAAGAATATGTAAGAATTGTAAAATAAAACAAGTTTTTTAAATAAAAAATAAATGGTTACTTCACGCACAGATTTTCATTATTAAATCGTACCGGAAGGGGTTGAACAGTAAAGTCTAAAGAAGGGAAATCCGGCATAAAATTATTCCAATATAACAGAGATAAAAGCAGAAACAAAATTGTTTTCACCACTATATTAAAAGTAAATTTACTGTGTCTTATAATGACCCAATTTCTTACTTAATATATTATTTCTTACTTAATAATTTTAATTATAAAGAGGATTCAAAATGGTTATTAATATCCATGCAAGAAATAGAATTTGATTAAAAGAACTCTGATACTGAAGAGCAGCGTCACACATATTCGACCATCTTTTGACTAAATCAAATACGTTGAAACTATAATGCTTAATAAACATGAATATATTGTATTGTACAAGAAGCAAATACATGATACAACGGGTTTAAACTATAAAGGACTCTGCCTTAGCTGTGATGACATGTCCTCGAAGTTGTAGTGCAGCTATAGAGGATAAGGTGTTATTTGGGTAAGGCAACTCTATATCTGTTTTTCCTGGGGCTTAACACGGCTATAGACGGTGCAATTCGGCATCAAATTCATTCCAATGTCCAAGAGATAAAAGCAGAAAATTGTTTTCAGCATTACATTAAAAGTAAATTTACTGTATCTAACAATGACACAATTTCTTAATTAAAGCTTTACATAAATTTCTCAAACGATCAAATATTATTGAAATAAAATAATAAATTAATTAATTTTTACTCTTTGTAATAATTACAAAAATCCATGATTTATTCACATTTTTATTATCATACAACTTTTTAAAAAATAATTATTAATGCAACTGATTTTGTAATTACTTAATGGACTAATTAATTAATCTTTTAATTAAATGATTATATCTTGTAAAATGATTTTTATATTATTAAAATTCCGTTTTATCTAAGAAGTTATGTTGTAACCAAAGATAATTTGAAATGAAACAATTAGTCTGTAAAAGCTTAATTTGCCGTTTTCTTATCTTAATCACTATATTTTCTATTTTATAAATAATTTTTAATTTCAACAAAGGTCTTTAAAATATCAATAAAATGGACGACTCATCATTTTCTTTTTTTTCTTTTTTTTAATATAAAATTTCCCACAGAAGAAAATTTAAATCCCCAGTGCATTAATATTAATTCCGATTCTTTCAAAATGAAATGCATCCCAGAACCTTTTATTCAGTTTAATCGAGCAATCTAATGAATCTAACGGAAAAGTTGGTTTGACAGCTTCAGTGCATGACAAAAGTATTGGATTTTCTGGGAGAAAATTTTAATTAACAGTATTGAAATAAAGTGCATTCTTTATTTAAATATCTGCCTTTTTAAGGAAATTAGATACCAAATTAGGGAGCATGGCTTCAGTGACCAAAGAAACGAAAGACACTGTAATTGATTTCGGTGGGTTGGTTACTAGAATTAAAAATAAATATTTACGTGCAGTCGGTACAAATTACTCTTGTCTTCATATTTTTATTGAATTTATGTGTGTAGTAACTATAGTAACTTACTCTTTTTCTAACATTTTGTGAGTAATTTAACTAGGATGACTTACTGTAAGAAGTAATATATATTCTTAAAAAATATAATTTTATTCAATACATTCTCTTTTGGATATACAGGGCAATTATTTATATGATTGTGTTGTGTTATTGCATTTAACATTAAGTCGCTGTGAACGTGCCTAATTAAGAATAATTAACAGAAAACTTCAAAAGCATAATTATTTCCTTAAATTCTACTAATTTGTATGTAAACAAGTAAAAGAGGTGCAGCTTATGTAGAGTAATGTCATGAATGAATAAATGTTTTACTCTAAACCGAAAGTTTTATTTAAGAATATACTACGTGGTCAAAAATTCCGTATAAAATTTAAAAATTCATAATAACCGGAAAAGTAACCAAAATAAAAAACGGTTTGCAGTGTTAGTATCGATAGGGCATGGGTTTTTGTTTTGTTTTTGTTTTGGAGTGCTACGGTCTACTTTTTTGCAACCCGAGGGCTAATGAGACCGGGACCTACTGCTTATAGCCGATTCCGAACGGCTACAAACATCCATGCCATAGTGGGATTCCAACCCACGAATTCCGGTTCAGAAGGCCAGCACCCTAACCATTCGGTCATCGTTCCGCTCATTAGATAGAGCATGGGATTTTTTTTTAAACAGCAACTCAAAAACCGCCCGACAGATGGCGCTGGTATAGGTGACTTAGGTGGAAATATGCAAATGTGACTGTTATAACAACTTGTTCTCCTATAAATACACAACCAGTTCACCCCTAGTAGTCTCACTACTAATTCGGTCAAGGATTTCCTGATCAAAACATTGGGGGAAGACAAAATCATTAGCAGGCGTTTTTAGGTTCCCCTGGCCTAATCGATCTCCAAAATTGACTCCGGCAGACTTTTGGTTGTGGGGATATTTGAAATCTCGGGTGTATCGCTCCATCCAATCTCTCTGAACTGAAAGATGCGATCCGCCGAGAGGTGTCTTGCATACAACCGCACCTGCTGCACTCTGCCTGCTGGATTTGTGACTAGCCTGCAGTGTTATTCCTTGTGGTGGTGGTCATCTAGAACACATACTGTTGTAATAACCGATTTGGAAGCACTCTGTTTGTTATTTGCGTTTCTTTTCCTTTGATTTGTGTACAATAGTCCCCTCTTTCTACACTTTTTGAGTTATTTTTTCTATTTAAAAAAATTTCCAAGCTCTAGTAATACAAAGTCTTCAAACCATTTTTTTTATTTTGATCATTTTTTCGGTTATTATGAATTTTTAAATTTTATACGGATTTTTGATCACCCGATATATTGTATACCACCTTATATATATTGTATAGGCATATATTAGCTCAATTTTTTAATCTAATATTAAGGAGATATAAATTATTTACATTTATAAAATATTCATATTCATGATTCTTTCAGATCATCTTATTTGAACTCATGTACAAATGTACAAATGTACATCATCTGTAATACGTATTGTCTGTATTCTGAACAGACTCGCTGAAACTTGCTTAACTCTTAATATAAAGAATTTATAATTAATGTGAGTTAAGTATATTTTCATAAAATGTATTATTTTAATCTATATATTCACAATTGATAATACAACATAATTGTATCGTTACAACAATTTGTATATTTAATTTTAAAAAATACTTCATAAGGACCTACTTTATTATTTTTATCCATTTCCTGCCACTATGGATGCTCGTAACCCTTTGGAATCGGTTATTTCATCTAGAAAAAAATACTTTCCTGCCTCCTGAATCTGGTTCCTCAAAATTGTCAACTGCAGCACTAAGATCCTAACCAAGAGAACTTTAAGCCACTAATATCCAATCAGTTGAATATTTATAATTCAGTTTTATTTCTTCAATGAAAACGTTGGGTTTTACATATCGGCAGCATCCTAGCAGAAATCATTTTACACACTTTTTACTGTTACAGTAGGTTTATTAAGGAAAATTTATTTTTGTCATCAGAAAAAGAATGTGCCTTCTTCTAAGTACATGTACTTGCAAATAACAGTGTTTTGTAGTTGTTACTTTTGCTTGAATGCAATGACTCATTATTGTTACATATAAAAGTATAACAAATAATAATGTTTTAAATTAATAGTTTAACATCTATATACCCTGTCTATAAGCATTTAAAGTTTGCTCAGTACAGTTCATTGCAAAATTTTATTTTATTAAAAAGTAGCTATAGATGGCTCTTAAAGCTGTAGTTTTTTGTGAACTTCAATCGTAAAAACTGGGCTGACTAATTTTTACCACCATTTTTACTATACTTTACTAATACTTTAATAGTTACTATATTATTAACTACACAAGATTTCAGTTTTTTCGCATGTAAGTACACATTTAAAAAAGTTAAAACATCGAATAAATTGATTGTTTAAATATGTTTAAGTAAAACTTAATAATATTGTCACAAATTATAAATTTGGAAATAGAAAAATCCCAAGAGATAAACAAGAAAGAATTTGATAAATACTTTATTTTTATCCTCTAAGGTACTAATTAATTTAGAACGTAACAGAAAAATACATAAACAAGTTTGAAATTTGTTAGATAAGAATCACGATGTAATTAGCCAATTGCATAGATATTATTACAAATTAAAAATGAATTGTAAAAATAATTTATCACAACGGAAAAGGTACTGAATCAAAGTTGAATGTAGATATGTGTTATTTTCAATTATGTAGATTATACTATATTTAAAACTCTACAACCATTCTCTCTTCAACTCTATAACTATTACTATTGAATTTAAATTTATTCATAGAGTGCATTTGGATCCCAACTCACTTTACATTTGTAGATCTTTATTACCTTGTTAAAGATTCACGCTTCGACAGAGTTGCATTAAACAAACTTGATCCTATCATTAGTACAATCTGAGTAAATCAGTACAAATGATACAGCTTCTATGGCAATACGGTGTAAATTGGTTCTTAACGTTAT
>CM063505.1:29248111-29280611 GCA_032207245.1 Pardosa pseudoannulata | reverse complement strand
ATATTTTTTGAAAATTTTACTTAATTTTTTTTTTGTTAATTATAGTGATATTGAGGTTACATTACATTTTTATAATGCTTATAATTATTTAAAAATGTGACAAAATTGTAGACATTTCAGCCATATTTTGAAAAGTCAACTATCCAATGAAGATTTCACTGAAAAATAAATTTTTTTTTTAATTTTCTAATACTTAAATCTAATTATTTAAATTTATTTTTCTTAAATTATAAAAGAAGAGTAAAAATACAATTGAAAATAAATGATACTTATGTTTAACTACCTTATATAATTTCATTAATATCATGTAAAAGACACTTTTTGATTTAGAAAAAGTATTCCCACTGTATGTTGATTAAAATACTTTAAAAAAAACATTTTGCAGATAATTTGCTATGTGAAGAAACAAAAAGAGAAATATATTGATGTAATTATTCATGTAAAGATTTCTTAATAATTTATTTTTTGGGGATATAACAGTAAACTCATTTCATTCTCTGGGGATATTACCGTAAAGAGAAATTCTTGGTGCGACAGCAATTGTTTTGATTTAATAAGGAAAAAAACATTTCCTCGATTGGTTGAAAAGGAAATTTAGCTTATTTTTCCGAAGCAAAAAAAAATATCTAATTACTCTTCGGGGCTATAAATTAAGCAAATAATAACTAAGTATAACTTTAGAAGCAGTAAAAAGCTATTTATCACAAACGCTATATTTTTAGTCACTTTTTTTAAAGTAGATGTTTTTTAAACATGTCACTGTTATATGAATGAATGAATCGATAAAATAAGTATTATATTTTAATATTAAAATATTGACTTCCGTTTATAAAAATATGTGATGAGAGAAAATTACTACAGATTCGTATATGTAAGTGTTTGTTTGTATGAAAGAGAGATAGTAAAGAAATAGTAACAATTCAAAATTTACAGACATAAAGAGAAGAAATATGTAAAGATTAAAAATTTCAAGACAGAAGTGTATTTAGTTTGATTTGGAGTGCTACGATCTACTGGTTTGTTAAATAATAGAAAATGAGACAGGGACCTATTTCTTAAAGCCCATTCGTCTACTAACATCCATGCCTGCAGTGAATTTCAAATTTCTCTAAGTGTCTCGTCCGTTTATGTCGGTGTTTAAGACGAATTTTTGTAAAAGTGAACTATTGGTCAAGGTCAAATTAATTGGCTTTAACGGAGTACCTAGCGAAGTGTAAGATCTTCACTTTAACCTCCGAACGTAAGAAGATCAAAACATCAATTTAGGCCTCTAGGCAAAAAGTGATCCAAACAAAAATTTAATACACTCCAGCTCACAAGGAAGCGAGGAGGTGAGGATGTTCTCATAAAAAATTATGAGTAAATAACGCGTTGTCTAATTATGGGATAATTAAACTGCAACCTGAACAATGACCATTCGGTATGGTTAACAGCAATACATAGATTCAACAACATGAAGCTCAGAAAGTATATTGTTCCGTCCAACATCCATGATGCGACAGTAATTGCTGAATATTTTTTGTAAACTGTGTTTATTTTGTAACCGTGAAGAGTAAGGCCATCTGTAAATATATGTAATACAATAGTGTTTGCTGAGAGCGAGGGGATAAAATTGGTCATATATTCTGTTTTTGTGTTGGTTTTCTTAAAAGTGATATTTGGACGACGTTGGGAGTGAGTATAATCAAAGTCATTGCAAGTAAATGCTTTATTCTTTTTAATCATAAATCTTATTGGGTTGTCATTTTCCCAACGCTGATCCAATTCATATTCGTTCAATTCTATTTCATTGAGTTTAAATCTTTTGGTATCCCCCTCATTCACATTATTCTTATTTATTATACAATCCAATAATTCTTTAAATCTCACATATATAAATTAGGTAGTACAATAATAAAAAATATTGGTCATTGTAAAATGCCGAACAATTGGAAACGGCATTATTTTGCTAGTGATGGACAATTACAATCGGACTTTTGGAAGGTAACAAACGGAATGTTTGTCAACGTACCGACAAAGATAGGAAAGATTCTTTGTGTGACCGAGTCGGCCAGGCGGCAAGGGTTCTTCGGTAAACCCAAGGACGAATGTCAAAAAGGGGGAAGGGGTAATCTCCTCTAAAACCGAAGTTTTCCTGGTGGAAAGAGGAAAACAGGGAGTCACTCTCATGCGTACTTTGAGATGAAAATGCAGTTTCTATATGCAGTTCTCCGACTTTGGCGGAGTTATTTCATGAATCAATAATATGACACAATTTAAGGAAACAAATATAACATTCTAAAATGTATTCACATGTGTTTAGACATTATTAAAGTATCCACCAAAGGTATATTATGATAGGAAAAAGTGTCTAGTATTACCTTTATTAAAGTACAGTGAATAAGCTTTAGATGTTTCCAAAAGTCTATAATAGAATTTCTGCATTTTTAGGCATGACTTATCTAAGTTGCTATTTCTTAATTCAACATGAATGCAATATTTCTTAATCTATTATAGTTAATATGCACAAATTGTCTATCAGAATTGGTTTAAAAATAAAGAACACAATACTTAATTATTTCAAAATATAACATGATTACAGACAGCTCTAATATATTCAAGCTCTTGAATAAATATTATGCGGCGTAAAACAGATAATCTGAAACATACAACGTAATCTCAGTCCTAATGCTCACTCACTGTTTAAGAATGCTCGGTTAAGTTTTAAAATGTTCATATTTTATTAGCGCATTGTGTAAGGTAAGGACCTCATTCATATTAAGTTTTAAATAATTTATCAACTCTCTTCCACCCTCTCACTTTGAATTAATTTAATCCATTTATTACAGAAACTGAAGCGTAGTGAGGCATTGTTCCTAAGTAACCGTGCAATTACCTAAATTCTTTATGATCTAAGTAATCAAATGGAGATCATAAATTAACCTGGAAGGCAGAGTTAATGTCTACCAAGAGGCCCATTTGTTCTACCAGTTTCAGAAGCTGTTGAAAAGACACTCAGGCCAAGTCCCACAGTCATTTCACTAATGCTTCCGTCGAGAGGATTTATGCTTATTTCTTTAAAGTGGTTCCAAGTCGAGACACTTTTCGAAAGCTTCGTCTATGGAAAAGTAGTTATTTTTTTTCTTTAGGGGGAATAAATCAGAATCTCCTTTATTCGGTAAGTGTTTCTTACTACTCGTATATTATAGGAAATGAAAAAAACATCCAATGCAGTAGGAAAATAGGAATATGATTATTTCAAATTTTCAAATATTTAAGAATTTTAGAATGCTTTAATATTGATTGCCAAATTATTATTTAGAGACATATAATATGTTTTCTATTTAATTAATGCTTATATGGAAAGATAAAAATGAATGTAGTCTAATAATATGTAATTAAAATTTTTGAAATTTTAAGCATTTTTAAATATTAATTTTGAACCGTAATAAGTATTTAAGAGACGTTTAATATAAATTTTATTTGATAAATTAATTTTACTATATTTTATGGGGAAAAATATTAATGCAGTCGAATATTTATAAAAGTTATAAATATAAATTAGTAGAATTTATGTTGTATAATAGTGTTATTAATTTATATTAATTAATTATAATTTTAATGTATGTGTTTTAAATATAATTAAATTTTTTGAAATTTTAAGAATTTTTAAATATTTTGATCCCTAATAAGTATTTAAGAGACGTTTAATATTAATTTTATTTGATGAATTATTTTTACTATATTTTATAGGAAAAATATAAATGCAGTCGAATATTTATAAAAGTTATTAATATAAATTAGAATTTCTGTTGTATAATAGTGTTATTAATTTATATTAATTAATTATAATTTTAATTTATGTGTTTTAAATATGTAAATAATTTTTTTGAAATTTTAAGAATTTTTAAATATTATTTTGAGCCCTAATAAGTATTTAAGAGACGTTTAATATAAATTTTATTTGATAAATTATTTTTACTATATTTTATAGGAAAAAATATCAATGCAGTCGAATATTTATAAAAGTTATAAATATAAATTAGTAGAATTTATGTTGTATAATAGTGGTGTTATTAATTTATATTAATTAATTATAATTTTAATTTATGTGTTTTAAATATGTAAATAATTTTTTTGAAATTTTAAGAATTTTTAAATATTATTTTTGAACCCTAATAAGTATTTAAGAGATGTTTAATATAACTTTTATTTGATAAATTATTTTTACTATACTTTATAGGAAAAAATATGAATGTAGTCCAATATTTATAAAATTTATAAATATAAATTAGTAGAATTTATGTTGTATAATTGTGTTATTAATTTATATTAATTAATTGTAATTTTAATTTATGTGTTTTAAAATTTTAAAATCATTAAACCTTTTGGAATTATTTATTAGTAAGCAAATAATTTTTAAGTAAAAGCAATGTAATATGATATTTTTCTATAAATATTTATGACGACTACATTTCTATAAATATTTATTAACTTATATAGACTTATATAGACTAGACTTATATCGAATTATATAGATATATTTTCTATAAATATTTATTTTGACTATAACTCCTTTATTCAGTAACTGTTTCTTAGTACTCGTATATTATAGCAAATGAAAAAAAAATCCAACTCTTAGGAAAATAGGAATATGATTATATCAAATTCTTAGATATTTAAGAATTTATGAATGCTTTAATATTAATTGCCAAATTATTATTTAGAGTCATATAATACGTTTTCTATTTTATAAATGCTTATTACGACTTGTATTTTATAAAAGAAAAGATAAAAATGAATGTAGTTGAATAATAAGTAATTAAATATTTTGAAATTTTAAGAATTTTTAAATATTATTATTGAAATCTAATAAGTATTTAGTGACGTTTAATATAACTTTTATTTAATAAATTGTTTTTACTTTGTTTTATAGGAAAAATATCAATGCAGTGTAATATCAAGCTTACAAAAGTTATAATTATAAATTAGTAGAATTTATGTTGTATAAACTCCTCGGCGGAACAACCCGTAGGGGGCCAAGGTCTACTTTGCCAATCTCCGTTATCTGGACCATGGTCCCTGTGGTACGCAACATATGTTCCGGTTAGGTGGTTAGCCTTTCACGGAACAACCATTGTTTACTTCCCAAGCATGCTTAATCCTCAGTTTCTCTACCCACTGAAAGGATGAAAAACTGAGTCAACATTGCCCATACCGGGTATCGAAATTCGGATTTGTGGCGTGGGATTTATGTTGTATAATAGTGTTGTTAAATATTAATTATTTAATTAATTAATATTTAGATTTTAATAATTTTTAAATATTACTATTGAACTCTAATAAGTATTTAAACACATTTAATATAACTTTTATTTGATAAATTATATTATGATATTTATTTTTTAAAATTATAGGACAAAATAACAATGCAGTCGAATATTAAGTTTATAAAAGTTACAAATATAAATTAGTAGAATGTATGTTGTATAATAGAGTTATTAATTTATATTAATTAATTATAATTTAAATTTATGTGTTTTAATATTTTAATACTATTTAAAATTTTGGAATTATTTATTAAGTAAATAATTTTTAATTAAAAGTAATGTAATATGTTATTTTTCAATAAATATTTATTACGATTAATAGCTGATAAGGGAAATAGTTGAATATAGTTCACTCTAGTTGAACAAAAATTTTTTAAATATTTCACAATTCTGCAAATTTCGTGAATTTTTAAATGTTTTTACGTTAATTACCTAAAATATTATGATATTCATGTGACTTATTTTTTATTCGGGATGATACAGGAAGATACATAATTAAAAAGCATTCAAATATTAACTTTATATTTATTTCAATTTGAATGAATTTGCACATATATTAGTATAATATTACCTTAATTATTATTTAAAGTTATGTAATATATTCTATAATATCTAAAAATTTATTTCCATTCGTTTTTTAAAGGAAGGATACAAAGAGAGTATTAAAATTTTAAATGTAAATTGCTAGAATTTCAATATTCTTAAATCAAATAATTTATTTTTTTAATCACATTATCTGAATTATTTTTGCCTAGGTATAATACTTAGAATTATTCGGATAAAACATTTATTCATTGTAGGTTTTGTATGATATAAATGTTATTATATAAGTTTAGTTTAAGGAAGTTTAAATGTATGTTTAAAAATATTCCGCTTTGATATTTCATTTTATTATTGAATATAATAATACATCAAAATATCTAAGGTTTGTATTTTCTGTTTAATTGGTAATTTGTTGTATTTTTAGAAAGTGTTGATTTTTCCTTTATTACATATTTTTAGAAATATATCAATATCACAGGTTGTAAAGTGTTATGCAAATCAAATTTATGGCTTCTATGAATTCTGCTGAAATTCAATTAATTAATTGATTCTCAGCAAAATTAGTTAATAGAAAGTCCTTAATAAGGCCGAAGTATGATGTTGAAATGAAACCCCTTCATAGAATTTTCATGGAATTAATATAGAGTAAATCTTTTAATATATGATTTTTTATTTAATTACCATGAAACCCTTTTTTTAATCAATTTATGCATTGGATACAATTTTATTTTTTAGATATTAATTTTAAGATTCTGAAATTTAATAGTGTTCAATTAAACTTATTATATCCGCATTATCTAAAGCTCTTAAAGTAGCTATTTTAAAAGCTGTACTGAGATTTAAGAATTCATAATAGTTTGAAACATTTTCGATCAATTGTTTTAATTGGAAACCTTTTTTCCCTTTATACTTAAAAACATATTAATACATACACATGCATATATATATATATATATATATATATATATATATATATATATATATATATATATAATATATAATATGAAATATATATATATATATATGTATATATATATATATATATATATGTATATATATATGTATATATATAATATATTAAATATATATATATTATATATATATATATATATTATATATATATATATATATATATATATATATATATATATATATATATATGTATATCAATATATATGTATATATATATATGTGTGTATATATATGTGTATATATGTATATATATATATATATATATATATAATATATATATTATATATATATATATATATAGATATATATATAATATATATATATATATATATATATATATATATATATATATATATATATATATTATATATATATATATATGTATATATATGTATATATGTATATCTTATATATTTATTGTATGTATATATATATGTATATATATATATATGTATATATACATATATATATATATATATATATATATATATATATATATATATATATATATATATATATATATATATATATATATATATATATATATATATATATATATATATATATATATATATATATAAAAGACCTAGAAATACATCTATTAAGTATAAACATATGAGACAAAAGTAAATTTTATAAATCGAAAAATATACATTAAGGTAAAAAAGACTTCTCTATTAAATTTAACTGTAATGGACAAAATATTCGAATACCATTACTCTTCTGAAAGTTGTTAATAAATGAGTTTTTTCGATTTTATATCTAGTGATTTATATAAAAATGAATTGTTCAAGTGAAAGGAAAAATGTAGTTGAAATCATGAACCAGCCACCTAATCATTCTTTCTATTACGATGCATTTTCAGGTCATTTTACACACAGTAAAAAATACAATTTTATGAAAATATAAACCTATATATTAACGTGTATTTACAATTCAAGACATGAATGTATATTTATCTGGTTCATTTAGCATTTATGTGTAATATACATTTGGGTTTTGTTAGAAATATGAGCTTTCCAGATGTGATATTCTTTGTGTGTATCACAATGGATATAGCAATACTCAGACTTTCTTCAAAACAGCCATAATACAAAATAAAATTAGAGGAAGCCACTCAGACTTCTTTACTTTTTTATTGTATTATATTATTCCTGCATTTTTTTCTTTATTATGTCTCTACTATTTTTATAGTGAAACAAAGTTGAACCACAAAAATTTTTTGAAGTTTTATACTTTCTTTCATTAACCATAGTCACTTAAATTTGCTAATCAAGTGTAAAACGTAATTAAATATTCTTTGTTTCTGCTGTTTCCTCATATATAAATTTTTTAGAGATCCTCTACATGTGCATATTTTTAATTATATGTCAATATATTTTATTTATCAATATGTTATTTCATTGTTCATGTACTACAAAATTGATGTATTTCCGCTTATTCACATCGATTCACGTATTAAGCTTAGACAAAGCCATTCTTCAAACAATACTTGGGATTCAAACTTATGTACTGATTCAGAATGAGAATAATTTTGGTTATATTTGTAGCACAAGCATACTTTTTATAGACTGATATAGAGGAAAACATATCTAAGCCCATCATTTCCCTATTCCTACGAAAGAATCAAAGTTACTTTAATCTCCTTACAGTTTTTATTCGTTTCTAGTTCCGTTTATTAAACAAATGTGGGGTTATTTTGTTGTTGTTTTTGCGTGAGTAACATAACATAATTAAAAAAGCTAGAGGTATTAGTTTTGATACAAATGGTCCTTATTTTATAATTTAAATATCAATAAATGTTTAAAAACTTTTAAAGATAAGAGCACCGTATTTTATAGATGCTTCAACAGATTACAGGTGTACATCTGTTTACACTTGTTGGTACTGCCCCATCTAAAACCAATAAACATTAAAGTTAGAATAATTAACAAATCTTAAATATTTTTATAAAATATACTTTAAGCGCATAATCAAAAGAATTATATTTTAGTATTCAGCAAGAGATCGACTTTTTATTTCTTTTTACACATTTCTAAATTACGGAAGTTTCAAAATGATTTACGCATTTTTAAAAAGTTAAAGAAAGCAAACAATTTAAGCAAAGTAATTTTGAGTGAAAATTTTATTATTTTAATGTGTACAAGAAATTTTATTCACAAAGTATAATATCTACTTACGCTTTAGAAATTAATTTAGTATCTAGTTTATTTATTCACCTCTCGATGCTGTATGAAAGCATTCATAATTTGACAAAACATAGGAAATAAATTGCGTTCATATATCGTTGACATCGCTTTTTCATTGAATGAAAAAAATATAAATTTAATCCATAACACCTAAAAGAAAAAAGCACATGGATAACTATGATGGAATTATCAGTGTCACTTGTTAATATGCACAATAAATTTCTTCTACAAATTATAAGTACTTACGCTTTAGAAAACAAAATCTGATTCTTGTTTATTTTTTATCACTTATGCTGTATTAAAACACCCTTTATTTGAGAATGTATTGTAGAGAAATTGCTTTAATGCGAGCATAGTGTTTCTTAATTAGACAAAAATCTATAAATTTAATCCATATCACTTAAAAGAAAAAACATGTGGATAACTATGATGGAATTATAAGTGTCACTTGTTAATATACACAACAAATTTCCTCTACAAATTATAATTACTTACGGTTTAGAAATCAATCATGTTTCTTGTTTAATTTTTATCTCCTGATGCTGTATTAAAGCATCTTTAATTTGAGAATTCATTGCAAAGAAATTGCTTTAATGCGAGCATAGTGTTTATTAATTAGACAAAAATCTATAAATATAATACATACCACCTAAAAGAAAAAATTACGTGGATAACTATGATGGAATTATTAGTGTCACTTGTTAATATGCACAAGGAATATTCTCTACAAAATATAATTACTTACGCTTTAGAAATCAATCACGTTTCTTGTTTAATTTTTATCACCTGATGAAGTATTAACACATCCCTAATTCAAGAAGGCGTTGCAGAGAAATTGCTTTAATTACTCGCATAGTGTTTTTTTTATTGGATAAAAATTTATAAATTTCATCCTCATTAACTAAAAGAACAAAGTATGTGGATTACTATAACGCAGTTAACTCAAAAGCAAAAACTAATTCTACAAACCAAACAGCATCAATTTTAATAAACTTACTAACATATCTTGAAATAGACATAAACGAATATTTTTAAATATTTTGTCAACGGTACAGTTTTTTTCAAACTACAGAAAAATTCTCTAGCGTAAAAAAATATATTCGTAAAAATATTCGTAAGAATATAGGTTTAAAAGGAATTATTTAAAAATTATTAAAACATCAAATTTAGATTAACATACAATAATTAAAAGGGACCAAAGTTCAAGAGCGAAAACTAATTCTACAAACCAAATAGCATACTAATTTAGTAAACTTACTAACTTATCTTGAAATAGACATAAACGAATAATTTTCAATAGTTTGTCAACGATACAGTTTTTTCCAAACTACAGAAAATTACTTTAGCGTAAAAGATATATATTCGTAAAAAATATCCGTAAGAAGATAGGTTTAAAAGGAATTACTCAAAAATTATTCAAATTTTAAATTTAGATATACGTACAATATTTAAAAGGTACCAAAGCTCATAAGTGAAAAATAATTTTACAAACCAAACAGCATACTATTTTAGTAAACTTACTAACTTACTAAGTCTACTGAAATGAATAAAAACATAAAGGAATATTTTCAATACAGTTTTTTTCTACAGTTCTATCCTAAAAAAAATTACTTTCGTAAAAATATATTAATGAAATAGTAAAAGAAGCATATTTAAAAATAAATTTATGGATTTACGTATAATTACTGGAAGAACAAAGCTTACGATACGTTATGTAATTCTACAGTTGTCTTAGACTACTTATAACAAATACACGTTAGTCAAAGTTTTTACAAAAAAATTCTCTCTAAAAAAATCGTTATTAAGAGAATAAAAAAAGGAATTATATAAAAATTTTAAAAATTGATTATTTCATGCAATAATTAAAATGCAAAAATTATTCTAAAAATGCATATTTTTACCAAACATGCATTAATTCCTGGTTTGAAAATAAAATTTGAATTGCTGTAAAAAGAATATTGTGATACCTATTTCACCTCCTTATTTGACAGCATTTTATTATCTGAATAATGAAAATTTTAATATAAAGGATATTTAGGATACCAGATATCGTAAAATAGCAGACTCTGCTACAGAAAAATAGCACCATACACAGATGTAGTGTAAACAATACTCTGTAGGGAGTAAAAATATTTCTATTTAAAAGAGTCTATTATCTTCAGTTTATAATTTTTATCGTTTTTACATGATATTGCATGTGTGTCAGTTTGTAATTTGTAATTAATTTTTAACCCTTTAGCAGACAGTGGTTTCGTAGAGAAACCACCTATTAAACATCTTTCTTTTAAACTTTACTTTTTGGAGTACTTTACTTTATATTTTTATAATTATTTACAGCTTAAATCTCATACATCTGTGACGTATGGAAGCCAATAATGTATAACCAAGAGCTTCTACAATTTAAAAAAAAAATTTTAGAGACATGGATGATTTTTCGATTTTTTTAATGTTTTGACATATTAAATTTACAACAGATGATAACTCCTACATGTATTTTTTTAATATATTTAAATTTACTGTACCTGGAAGTCAGTAATTCAATTTACCTCTTATGACCACAAAATAAAAGTATCTATATACAAACAACATTTAAAAATTGTTAAGCCAATTATTTATTATATCATTTTAAGGATTCTTATTTATTGTTCTTTTAGTATAGTTAAAATTTTCAAAAGTAAAAGTATAATGTTCAAGCTGTACAAGGGGAGGGGTTAGTCAGTTAAACAACTCCTCAAACCCTCCTAAGGTATCCTCTAAGGCAAACCCTCCTGAGGAATGTAAAGCAAACTTATCATATATTTTACATTTACAAGGTTCATAGATAAAATTTATAAACTAATTACACTAAATTCCAATGATTTTTTTGGTGACCTTTAAAGGGTTAACTAGTTTCCTGACTGTCTATAGATCTAAAAAATTGCACGTAGGTTCAATTCCAGTGAAAAATAATATTTGATCATAAAAATAGATTTAAAATAAAATCAGTTTGGTCAATGAAAAAAAGCTGTTATTTGTTTTTAATTCATTAATGACGCTATATGTTAACTACATATAGCGTACATAAAAACAAATAAACTTTTACTTTCTAGAGCATTTTTATTTTTTTCCTTCAGAAAAAAATGATTAAAAAATATATTTTCTTGTTGATAAAATTTTTAATATTTTTTATTTCCTAATAAAAAGTAAAGTGGATATGAAGCAGATTTTAGGCACATTAGACACATTTTATATATTTAGACAAATAATAAAGTTGTGCTTCCTCACCAGATGGCAGTACTTGCATTCTGCTTTATATCTTTTCTTTATGAAATTAAAATAACTCGACCTTAAAAGTAATCTAAAATAATAATAAAGATTTTACAATTAAAACAATTGTTTTGTGTTAGACACGCAAGAAAATGTATATTATTTATTACTTCCTAATAAAGATTAAAGGGGATATTAAGCAGATTTTAGACAGATTAGGTATATTTTATACATTTAGACGGATAATAAATATATGCGTCCTCACCAGATGGCAGCACGTGAGTTTTACTTTATATCCTTTCTTTATGAAATTAAAATAATTTAATATCTTAAAAGTAATAGGAAATAACAATAAAGAACTTACAATTAAAAAAAATAGCTATGTGTTAGGCTCGCAAGAAAATCTTAAGCAAGAAACTTTTTATTATTTATTACTTCCTAATAAAAGTTAAAGTGTATATTAAGCAGATTTTAGACAGATTAGGTACATTTTAGATATTTAGACAGATAATAAAATTGTGCATCTTCACCAGATGGCAGTACTTGCGTTCTACTTTATAGCTTTTCTTTGTGAAATTAAAATAACTTAAGACCTTAAAAGTAATGGATAAATAATATTAAACAACTTACAATTAAAAAAGTGTTATGCGCTAGGCACACAAAAAATCCTGAAATATTCACATTAAATTTATTTATTTTTTTTATTTTGATTAAAATAAAGAATAACAGGAATGTATAAACAATATCAAAAATCTTTAATCAGACTTCTCTCAGACGCTTACAATATTTTGACAGACGAAACTAATTTTATACTTTGAACGGATTGTATAGAAAACAATAACGCACCATAGAATAAAAATAAAAAAAATTTTAATTTTAATACATGTACAAGAAAATTCCGTTATACACATATGAGAGTATTATTATACATTTTAATACCAATCAAAAATGCATGTATAAACAAAAGATTAATTCTTTATAACTTATTCTCTACTCAGACAAGTACATTAGTTTCATAAACGAATATATGCACCTTCAATGCAATGTAAATGTAACAACAATGCACCATGAAATAAAAATGTTTGAAATTTGGTACCTATGCAAAGATTTCATGTAATATACACATCAGATATTAATAATAGATTTAATTCAAAAATGGAACATTATCATGCATTTTCAAACAAAATATTCCTTTATCATAAAATGTTGTAGAAAAATATGTATGTAAAATCTTTTTTATAAGATTAAAATATAGATATAGATTGTATACGTACGATATAGTTTGTATAAGTGTTTAGTTTAATAACTTTTCTGCTTGAATAGTTTTTTACCTAATGAGATTTTACATGAAAAATAAAGTGTTTTCATTATTTTTATTTATCACAACATGGTACCAAATTAATTTTTAATACCAATTTAATTTTTCCCACTTGACTCAAAAAAGAATTAGGCATGCTCTGTAAAGACGAAAATATCTGAAGAAATACAGCGTTAAATTCACATAATCCGAGCCTAAGATGATGTAAAATGACACGAAAAAGGGATTCTTAAAATTTTTGATCAATCACCTACTTCACATCGATTAAACTATAATTTATTAGGTACCTCAGAGAAAACTTTTGGAACTTTTAACGACGCTCCAAATTACTACATAAACAGATTAGTGAATGTGAACAGATTAACACTCTTTCATCCCTGACCATAATTAAATAGAGAAATTTCGTAAAATATTGTAAAATCTTTAAATTTTGAATTCATGGTGATCAAAATCTTTTACGAAATATGTAATCCTGATGAATCAAGACACAGATTAATTTATGAAAAATGACATTAGAAATACAACTTTATTCTGAAACTATTTATTTGGAAATACAGTAATTTTAATTAATCCCCTATATAATAATAGCCTAAGGTGTCTGTCGGCAAATTTTTGAAGCGGTTGTACCTGGAATGGATTCCTCGGCTAAGAGCAGGCGATTAAATTTATCAATTTATTCACGTAATAAATAGGTAAAAATAACATTTTTTTCTAGCATTATGACGTCATTCCTTTAACCATCTCATATAATCATTTCTTGTTTTAAATTATTTAAATATCGCGTGCATTATTTTCATACGTTTTATCGCTGAACTTACATATTAAGCAAATAATTTTCTTTTATATTTGACTTAAATAATAGATTAAGTATATAAGTGATAATTTTAAATTCAATCATCGATTATTTTTGTTGTAATGAAAATTTTATCATCGGTATTAACAATAAATTCTTTTCATATAAGTCGAGGACTACTAAATATCTAACTTTTAATTTATATATATTTGGAAATTAAGAAGTTTGTTTGTTTGTTATACATAACCACATGGTTTGACTAAATGAATTCCATGTGATTCTAAACTGCATTACAGGATCGGGAGACTCTAGAGGAGTATGACGATAAATAAACTATTGAGAGTGAACCAGATAATTCTCAGCCAAAAAACAAACCATTTTATTACCTGCCTCATTGGGTACTTAACAGTTCTGGAATATTAAAAATTTTACTGATCCCGTCATATGATGGACTATATGCTAGTTTAGGTTAATAATTTTAATCATAAAATACGAGGGTTTAAATAGCATGAAATAGAGAAATGTTTTTAAATAATTTAAAAACTGTAAACTTGATTTCATTGATTTTATAATCTTAGTTGAATGATATTAACTTGATTGACAAATACTAGCACAAAATTAATTCTACGTGAATAAGACCAGTTATAATAATTATGGCATTCCAACATTATTTTTTATAGTAAAATGATTTACATTATACAAGAATTTTAATCTTGTAATAAAAGATTGAAGTAAAAGAGGAATTTTGTAATTATATAAACTAAAATTTCAGTTCATAGATTTTAAAATATTTGATTTTATAATATATCTATCAAAATTAAAGTAAAAAACAGTTTCTATAAACAATTACATTTGTAATAAAATTATTATACAAATGGTTTCTTTCTAGTCAATTAATCTATGAAAGATAGCAGTTTGTTAAATTATTATAAAATCTTTAACCTTTCAATTAAAAGTTTTTAATATTTTACGAAGCAGATTATCTAAAATATGGCAAAAAAGTAGTTTTATCACGATTTCTTAGAAATAAAGAAATTTATCAAAGACAATATTTTTAATCACATACAATAAAATTATATTTCATTTCGAATACAACAAAAAGATATTAATGGTATAGAAAGTCAATACAAAATTATTTTTATCGGTTATTTTTAATATGCATTTAATCTGCCTAATGATTCTTAAAAATAAAAAAAAAATATTTATACTGAACATCACTAAATTTCACATATTTTGTAAACTAAAAAATGTTTAGAGCTACCTATTATAAAAAATCAATTAGCAATTAAAATGTATTCTGAAAATGTTTAACGTCCATGATTTTAAAACATGTCTAATTGATGTTCTATTTTTTTATATAAAAATGTGTTATTACTCCGAAATTCTAAAACTGTAAACAAGAATATGTTAATATATTATTCAACAGCTTTTTTAAAATTAACTTATTTTATTTTCAAATGCATATTCATTGGTTAAGTACACTTTGTTATTTTATTATTAATAGATTCGAAAATTACTTTATGGCATGTCAAATTCAAACTCATTTTGGTGGTGAAAATTTCTCGATTTCATTTTTATGTTAATTAGGAAATTCTTAATTTAAATTCAAACGTATAAATGCATATTTATTTGTAAAGAGACTGTGGTTCTAATTTTAATATATGGCATTTAATAAGTCATTTATTTCTATTACACAAAATGTAAGGTATTATATTTACTCGTATGTACGAGCAATTCTAATTAATGTATAGTGGATCAGATATCTTTCCCCCATAATAACTAGCTTATATTTATATTATTTGTCACTAAAAAATTAATTTTGTTAAAAATTCTAAATTTCAAACAAAACCGTAATGAAGGGGAGTTTTAATGTTATAATACTTTACATTAAAATTCTCCTAACTATTTACTCATAACTAATTACTGCTAATGGTATCATATTAATAATTCAAAGTTTTGAAATAATTTTAATGCCCATAGAAACTAAAATATGCAGTATTTATAGTTTTCCTAGTTACTACTTACGCTCTAAGACCTTTGATATGAATATTACGGAATGCATATTTATGGAAAAATAATATTAAATAATTTTACATATGAATCAGATTAAAAACCAACGCATATAGTGTACGATAATAAAGGAAATTATCGATCGCTTCTAATCACTTTTTGATGCAACTAAAATATTACATAGCTGAAAGCTCTTTAAAAGTGTCTTTATGAAACAATTATATAAATAGAATGACATAAGACAGTAGAAAAGTATTAACTAAAAGGTAAAAACTCAATGAATGACAACACATTATGACTACTTTGGAATTAAATTTGGAATAATATCTCAAATTTTTTAGGTTTTCATGCCTAATTTTTTGTATTTTGCTGTTTCTATTAGTGAAGTACCGTTTTCTGTACTTTTTGGCTATTTGTTTTCTAAATTTCTATTTTTTCCAATTTTTGGGGTTTCGTATCATTCCGCCTTTTTGCTCTCGTTTATTTTGTACTTTGCGTAATGTTATGTCTTGTTTTATGTTATAAAAAATTGAAAAAATTCTAAATAAAAATTTAAAAATTTCGTAAAATACAAAAATATATCTTTTTGTTAGTGTCGTCACTTTTTGCTTATTTTTTTATTATTTACTGTACCAAGTTGCATTTGTTATTTTTCCTTTAACTTTTTTTGTGTATTTATATAATTTCTGAGCTTCACCTTGTATTGAATACTATGAATTGCTGTTAACCATACCATCTGGTCATAGTCAAGGTTCCAGTCTAATTATCCTCTAATTAAACAACTCGTTGGTTACTCATAATTTTTATGATCACCTCCTCGCTTCCTTGTGAGCTGGAGTGTATTAAATTTTTGTTTCGATTACGTTTTGCCTAGAGGCTTAAATTGATGTTTTGATCTGTCTTACGTTCGGAGGTTAAAGTGAAGATTTTCCACTTCATTGGGTACTCCGTTAAACCCAATTACCTTGACCTTGAATATCTCAAATTTCTAAACATACACTTTAATTCGTTGACTGGCATTAACCACACACAGAAACCAATGAAGTTTGGAGCGTTTTCAAATTAGGAAATTGCTTACAAGAAAAAAAATAATATATCACTCTATAAGAAATTTATTGTAAGCATTTGAAATATTTATAGACCATTGTTAGAACTTTTGGCGATGGTCATATAACTTTTGGGAGGAAATAGCCCATCTATTACACCGGGTGGATTAACAACGAGTTACTGAGGCCAGAGTGTTACAAAAACATTACATTCAGTATCAACTAATGACAGAAATCTCCTCAGACTCTCAGTATCTGTATTCAGTGGCACCTGAATCCCAACCACAGCTATTTCGGGGATTTTCTAAGAAACAGATGATTTTAATTAGTACACATGCCAGACACCAGTGATCGCATGTTGCTTGCATTTCCTTTCAATGTTCATGTACACAACATGGCCTATGCCGTAAATACATTGTTATTTGAGTTATGAAGAAGAAGGAAAATTTTACAGATACTATTAGCAATATGTTCAAGTGATGAAGAAACAGTTGAGACGAATTGGAAATAAGGGATGAAGAAAAAATTAGTGATCACTGTGAAATTCTTAACTAGAAGTAGGTTCAAGTGATGAATCGAGTGATCCTCTGTATAATAATAGCCTAAGTTTTCTGTACGTCTGTTCTCGAATTTGTGAAGCGGTTGGACCTGGAATAGATAGAGATATCCATATTGAATTCTTGATGAGTTAGGGTTAGCAAAATTCAAAGCAAATCTTTAAAATGTTCGAAATCCAACCCTTCTCCCCTTTTCGAGCTTCTAATGTCATTATTTCAAGCTCTATTTTCCCCGGTTAAGTGCAGGCTAGTAAGATTATCACAAAATAAATAGGTAAAATTAACATTCTTTTAGCATTATGACGTCATTTCTTTAACCATCTCATTTAATCATTTCTTATTTTAAATTATTTAAATATTGTCTGCATTATTTCCATACGTTTTATCACTGAACTTAGTTATTATGTAAATACTTTTCTTTTATATTTGGAAGCAATAATAGATTAGGTACATATGTGATAATTTTAAATTTAGTCATCGATTATTTTTTGTTGCAATGAAAGTTTTATTACCGGTATTAACAACAAATACTTTTCATATAATTCTAGGTGTCTATTTCCCACACTAATAAATATTTTGCCTTTAAGTTATATATCTTTGACAATTAAGGAGTTTGTTCATTCATGTGTTTCTTTTTTACACATAACCACACAGTTTGACTAAATGATTTCCACCTGATTCTGAACTGCATTCACAGTATGGGGAGACTTTAGAAGGGTATGATGATACACAAATTATTCAGCATATAGAAGATAATTCTCAGACAAATTACAAAACATTTTTTTAACTACCTCATAGGGTACTCTACAATTCTGAAAAATTAATCATATGACGTTCTATATGCTAGTTTGAAATATAAGCCCAAAACCATGAGAGCATATTTCTCAAAATTTAAAAGATATGTAAGAATATATTGAATCTATACTTTCCTGTACGTACTTGGTCAATGCTTATTGACAGCACAATTCTTTCATCTAATGTGAAGCTCACGAATATTTATATTGTAAACTTTTGTAGATAATTTATCATAAAAGATATATTGTCTCCAAAAATTATTTCAATAATAACAGAATTCACTAATCGGTTTTACTTTTAAGGACCTAACAAACCTTCATGTAAATGTTTCAGTCTTCTAATTTACTGATATCACTATCTCAATATATTTCATTGAACTGTTCATTTCATCATTCGAGAAACAAACATTTCTCTGAAGATGGGCCGAATGATGATTGAATAGTTAGGGCGATGAACTTCGTGGGATTTTACCCCAAATCAGCATGGTTGTTTGTAGTCGAGATGGTACTGATTGGGATGAAAATATTTTTCTTCATTTCAGTGGCATATTTAGAAGTTTAAAAATATAGAGAGAATGTCGTTTGGATTTCGAAGATCAAATAAATATTTTTTTTTAAATAATTTGCACATTAGTGGTTTTTAAATTAGTGGTTTTACATTAGTGATTTCGATTTTTAAGTAGATCTGTGACTGTAGTAGAGTCTATATCCAGAAAACCAAATAAGTAATAGAGATTTTAACCTAAAACTTCATGGCTTAACACTAATTAATTTAAAAGATGTGCCTGTTTTAACTACAACATATAAATGCAAGCAGTGGAAAAAGTTTCTGAGTTTTTAAAACAAAACAAAGCTTATGAAATCAAAAATATTATGCATATGTACCGTAACTTTACAAGTATCCCATTCAGAAGGATTTTCAAGTCTAAATTAAATATTATTTATTTTATTGTAGCAAATACGCTTAATGTATATTATTTTTCTTTGCTTATGTGCATTATGTTGCGAACTACTTTTAATATGCTATACATATATAGTTCATATACAAATAACCTTTTTATCTAATAGTGTCTAATTTTATAAGTATCCCATTTAAAAGGATTTCAAATCTAAATTAAATATTTTATTGTATAAAATATGCTTAATGCTTATTATTTTACATTTCTGATGTGTATTATATTGTGATTTACTTTACTATACATATTTAGTCCTTATATATATAACATTTTTTTCTAATAGTGCCTAATTTTATAAGTATACTATTCAAAAGGATTTCAAGTCTAAATTAAATATCATTTTATTGTAGAAAATATGCTTAATGGTTATTATTTTGCATTTCTGATGTGTATTATGTTGCAAATTTCTTTCCATATGCTATACATATTTATATCTTAATCTTATATATATATATATATAAATATATATATATATATATATATATATATATACATATATATATATATATATATATATATATATATATATATATATATATATATATATATATATATATAATATATATATATATATATATTATATATATATATATATATATATATATATATACATATATATATATATGTATATACATATATACATTATATATATCATACATATATATAACATATACATACATATATACATACATAATATACATATATATACATAAAATATACATACATATATACATATATATTATATACATATATACATACATATATAATATATATATACATACATATATATACATACATATATACATATATATATACATATTTATATATATATATATATATATATATATATATATAATATATATATATAATATATATATATATATGTATATATATATGTATATATATATATATATATATATATATATATATATATAAATAATATATATCCCAATATATATTAATATATATAAATATATATATATATATATATATATATATATATATATTATAATATATGTCGGTATATATATGTATATATGTAATATATATATATATGTATAATATGTATATGTAAATATGTATATATATATATATATGTAATATATGTATATATATATATATATATATATTATAAATATATTATATATATATATTAAATATATATTATATATATATATATATAATATATATATATATATATATATATATATATATACAACATTTTGCCGATACTGCCTAATTTTATAAGCGTATCGAATTCAAAAAGAATTTTCCATGTCTTAAATTAAAATATTACTTTTATTGTAGATATTATATTAATGCATATTATTTTGCATTGCTGATGTGTATTATTTTGCTAACTACTTTTAATATACTATACATATCTAGTTCATATACATATAACCTATTTTTCTACTAGCGTCAAACTGACTGATGTATGCGTATTCCATTGCATATCTTGATGACATCCATGTTGATATTTTTTTTGTGTATCAGACAGAAAGAGAGTGTGTATACACACATACACACAAACACACATGTGTATTGTATAATTTACATAAACATTAATAAAATTATTTTCCAATTCTAAATAGGATCTGTATGTTAATAAAGTAGATCTCTGGCCAGCAAAATCCTTCTTCGTTACTCAATAAAAGTAATATACAAAATCATTAGAAATGAAAAATTAAATTTGATGCAATACTTCATTGAAAATGAGTTTGTAAAGAAAAGGTGATGTATGACATCATCAAAAAACATCATTAATCATATTTATGTAAAAAGTCAGAGCTGCGGTTGTCAGAAAGTGATAAATATTAATAATTAGCTGCAATTTATCATCGTACTCCAGTATTTTATTTCTGAGCAGAAAGTTTAATATTTTGAACAGAACACGTATTTATGAGTCGTTCTTTTTTTTTTCTCGACGGCATAATTTTAATTTTCGTTAAAGTAGTTTTTTCCCTAAAGAGTGTTTTGGAAGTCACTTTAAGCCAAATAATACAGACTCCTTTCTTTACTAAAATAGGTTCTTAGGAAATTGTTGAGTAGCATTGTACTTTAAAACAATGATACATTCTCCTAGATTATATGGCTTTATTAATATGCCTTAACAATAGTGCTTTAAGGCATTCTTAAGGAAATTTTTCTCTTAAAAATATATCTAGTAAATTACTCTTTTTTCATATTTTATATGTTAGAAGAGCTGTTATTTGTTTGAAATATATATATATATATATATATATATATATATATATATATATATATATATATATAATTTCTTTAGTATGTAGATGAAATCGTAAATACATTATAAATTATACAAATGAATAAGAAAATTGCACAGGTATTGAATTGACATCTTGTTAAAATTCAAGCGTTTTCAAATAGATGTCTGTTTTAGCATGGATAACTTTCTTTTAGTGTAGATGGACCTAATTTCGCTTTCTTTTAAGTTGTAACCGCAATAGGAACCTGATTACATGTGTTTAAGTAGAATAGGTCAGTGTTTAAGTAGAATTCTCAGTGGATCATTTAAGTTTATGGCCGAACAATGGCCGAATGGTTAGGGTGCTGGCCTTCGGAACCGGAGTTCGTGGGTTCGAATCCCACAGTGGCATGGATGTTCGTAGCCGTTCGGAATCGGCTTTAAGCTGTAGGTCCCGGTCTCATTAGCCCTCGTGCTGCAAAAAGTAGACCGTAGCGCTCCAAACCAAACCAAACCATTTAAGTTTATGAATTACTAAAGAACTGACAGTGTTTGTGGGAATGACTTCGCTTTATTTCCTTAACTCACATTGAAAGTATTAAATGCATTGTGAATTCATCCTTAGGGGGATATTAACACTAGATTTCCCGAGATTTCTTGTATACCTATATTGCCAAAAACAGTCAAAATGACTGCATTGTGAAAAAATAACAAATATGTAAAGAAATTTGTTTAAAATTAATTTTTAATGTTGTATAATAAAGGAGGGCGGAAGTAACTACAATTATTCATAAACCCATTTATATGTTATAGAAAAAGTCACCATATTCTAAGAAATTGTGTCATTATATTTCATAATTGTTTTTCTAATTGAAATTAAAAAACAGTCAAAATGACTGCCTTGGGCAATCTAGTGTTAAAGTCCTTGATTATGAAAAACCATTATCCAAATTATTAGTAATACCCAGGATCAGAACAATGAAATTATGGCGGTGTACTGAGGTACTTTCCCACGATGGTCAGCACTTGCATATACAGCTATGGAAGAAATTTCCAAGAAGAATTTAGGTGCAGCTGTTGATTTCGTGTTATAGGGACCTCTGCAGGAGTTATAGATCACGGAATTGCACAGGATAATGGTCAAGCTCTCATAGAGATGTAATCGTGAGTTATGGGGTCAGGGGCTAAAAAAGTAACGTCAGCTTTCACAAAAGAGGCTATTTTAATGAGCCCAACTGCAAACCCGAAGGGGGTATAGATGTGGGAAAATTTCACCAACAAGCGATTGGGAAAGAAAAAAAAGGGGCTATAAAATCGGGGTGATGAGCTGGGAAAGAGAGTGAAAAAAGGTTATAGGTGTTTTATATTTAAGTAGAATAGGTCACTTCTCAGTGGATCGAATAAGTTTATCAATAACTAAAGAACTGAATGTGTTTGTGGAGATGACTTCACTTTATTTACTTAACTCACATTGTAAGCGTTAAATGTGTTGTGAATTGATCCTTAGGGGAATATTAAAGTCATAGATCATTAAACCCATTTATCAAAAATTATTTGTAGAACCCAGGATCAGAATAATGAAACTATGGCAGTGTACCGAGATACTTTCTCATGATGGTTAGCTTGTGCATGTATAGCTGTGGAAGAAATTTCCAAGAAGAATTTAGGTACAGCTGTTGACTTCGTGTTATAGGGACCCTTGCAGAGGAGTTATAGATCACGGAATGGCACAAGCGTAACCATCAAACTCTCACAGAGATGTAACCGTGAGTTATGGGGGCAGGGGCTAAATAAATAATGTCAGCTTTCACAAAAGGGGCTATTTTAATGAGCCTACCTGCAATCCCGAAGGGGGTGCAGATGTGGGAAAATTTCAATAACAAGCGATTGACAAAGAAAAAAAATGGACGTTAAAACCGAGGTGATGAGTTGGAAAAGAGAGTTGTCTAAGTCAGGATTGAAGAGTTACCGGACATCCACAGAGCCCGGACAAGCAATCGAGTCCCGAACCCGCATGTCAGCATAGACGCACAGCGAAATAACTGCCGCTATGCCAGTACCGACGCCCTTTACGCCCGAAGTCCAGCACCGTCGTACAACCTGATAAAAGCACAAGACTGCTCCCCTGTAATTACTTGCGATAAACCTGAATCATTACCTTGGCTCTCGAAATCTTTTGATTAAGGAATAACACATAAAAACGAAAAGGAAATTAATGAATTGTTGGAATGATAAACGTCGGGTAAAGAAATGTTATTTTTAGATATTAATCAAGAAAATAATGTTTCTAAACAATTAGTGTACATAATAAATGTTTTAGTTCAAATATAAGGTGTCATCGTATTACTGTGTTTCCCCTTTAAGAATGGACACTGGTGTTAGTGTGGTAAGTACATTAAATCAGGCTGTATGAAATGAGTGAAACTAGTTAAACGAGCATATCAGTATCACGTGACACAAGGTGTGCACAAAAATAAATTTTTAGGAAATAGAAAACTTATTAAGTATACGCCGAGTATTTTATATATCACACTAATTGTATGTAAAATACATTTAAACAGAAGGTTCTTCGTCAAGACTAGATAAACTTTAAACAAACCTTACTATGTACGAAAACGGGAATTTTTTCCAAGGTTATTTTTGATTTAACCCTTTAACGTTCGCAATTAGAAATTCTCTGTGGAATTTAAGGAAAATCGTTTATAATGTTATCTATGAACCTTATAAAGGAGAAATTAGTGAAAAACATATACATTTCTTCGGGGGGTTGTAGAAGTGGTTTAATCGTAAAACCTTCCCCTTAAACGGCTTGAAAATACTTCCCTAAAATTTCAATATTGGGCTAGTAATGAATAATTATCATTAACAAAATATAATAAATAAATATATAAACAATTTATAAGTGTTGTTTGAGTTGATTAATTTTATTTGGGATTATAAAAGACAAAAATAGAATTCCTGATTGGTTCAAACACAAAGCAAATTTAAAACTGTATGTTAGAAAGTGAAAACTAAGTTGTGTAGTGACACATCTATTGATAGTTTAAAGTGTCAAAAACGTAGAAAATCTAAAAAGTCATTCAAATATCTTTAAAAAGAAGAGAAAAAACAATTTTTAGAGCTGGTTTCGCTGCGAAACCTCTGTCCTTTATAGGGTTAAGGTGTCAAATGCATTTTTAAAGTCCTAATAAATGACAATATCTTTGCTAGAAATATTTTCTTCAATACTTTAAAACATATCAATTATTAAAATTTAAAACACAATAACGATTCACAAATACGATCTCAAATACGATTCGCAAACCATAGAGTTTATGTCATTTACAAATTTTCATATGAAGTTTTAATCAAAAATATAATTTTCAACACAATCTGTAATATGTAGAAAAATTCTAATACAGAAAACTGTTTTTTTTATATTTTAATCTATTGTCTCGGGAATAAATGAAATGGGAAAAAGGAACAATATGTTTAAAAATATTCAAAGTTAAAGAATCGCGAAGCAATAAACAGTGAGTTTATTACAATATATTCGTTGTAGTAATTTAAGATCTTGATAACAAGCTTATTACCCAAAAGGGAAAATTTCACAGTTTTATTCTTTAGATACGATGTTTTAATATATTAAGTATTTATTGAAAACAATAATTCATTATACTTAAAAAAAACTATTTTTTTAAAGTTAAAAACCCTTCAGACACACTTATATTACAGAAGTTAGAAAAATATAAATTTAATTTTTTAGAAAAATATTAATATATTCTTTTAGAAGCACAAATATAATTATGTATACGACAAAACTGCCACAAAAAATCTATAACTTTAAACATTCAAACGCCGAATTGCGAAAGATTTGTCTCAATGAATTGAAATTTGGTTATTATATTAATTAAGAGTATGTAAATACAACAAAGTTTTAAAATTAGATGAAAAAATTTTGAAGGTGTTTTTAGCCATGTTCCATTATTGGAACATTGGCTTGTTACATGATTATTTTTGCATATTTTTAAAAGATCATGATAATAGTTAATTTTAACTCTAGTAATTATAACATCTTAATATTAATTGGTTTGTTTATTTATATTTAAAAATTTATAAATATTGTCACGAAGATTCGAATGAGCACACTGTTTAACTTAACAGAAGAATTTATTAAAGCTAAGTAGCAACTCGCAACTTTACAAGATTGGGAAGTTGCCTACAACTAGTGGGTATCAGCTTTTATACCCGAACAGAATATTCGAGAAATAACTAATTTACATATTAAAGAAAGATCTACAACATTGAAGAACATAAGGAGACAATAAATAACATTTTTAAATTAAAAACCCGTACTTAAACCGCCATGTCAAGCATCGAACCCACAATCTCCGGGTCTGGATCGCGTGCTTTGACCATTCGTCACTGAGCTAGTTGGCTAAGCTTCTTTATGCGGCAATATATTGTGGTAAATATTATGACACTATAGAATTTATGCAATCTTGGTACAGGATTTTCCAATTCCGTTAGGTTATCGAATGTCACTTTTTTTTTCATTTTACTACAGGGTTTTCATTTTTCGTTTCTTGTTTTCCCTTGGACCCGGATTCGGAAATTTGTCTTTATCTCGTTGGTTGGTTTAGTTGTTTTGGAGCGCTACTGTCTACTTTTTGCAACACGAGGGCTAATGAGACCGGGACCTACTGCTTAAAGCCGATTCCGAACGGTTACGAATATCCATGCCCTAGTGGGATTCGAACCCACTTGCTCCGGGTCTTCATCTGGAATACTTACATTGTTTTTTTTAAATGGCGTCGACCAATCTACAGACATCGAATGGCGTAACAGCATCTAAATTATTTTCATCAATATCTTCTTCATCGGTTCTATCATCAGGTTCATTGGGCTGTAACTGGGAAATATCTACATCTCCCAAATCAAATTTCGAAATAGTTTCTAGAAAGGCCAGATCATTTTGTATTGTAAGGCATCCTTTAGAATAGTGTTAAATTTATGAAAATCCTATAAATGAAACAGATAGAAAGCAAACATGCACCTTTTTCACTGTCATTCAACAAACTAACAAAAAAAACTATCTCAAAGGAGACTGATAATTATTTCAGCAACATATACAATAAGACACCTTTTATGAGAAATTTCACTTGTCTCTAAAGTCACAGGTACAAGCCCCCTCACACACAGACTCAAGTTTAGCCACCTTATTTTTAAAAAAAAATCTATTGTTGTGACTTTATCAAATTGAACATCAATGTCAAAGACCAATATTATAATACTTTAGAAGTATTTGAGCTCCCATTTGCACCTTTATTTATTTATTTTTTTCTGAAAAGTTGCTATTCTTATCTGAATGCAAAAGAAAATAATGATTCCAATATCATACAATGCTTTGCACATAAATAAAAAATGAATCCTTAAAACGCCAATGTTCCAATAATGGAGCAGAGACATTAAAACGTAAATTATACCTATAAAATTTGAAAAAAAAAATTTCTTTTTGTTGTATTCCTGTGGGATATCTCGTCTAATCATATATTTTAAAGTATTGCGTTTTTTTTGTTTTCATTTGAACGGGAATTTTGGTAAATTTACTTGTAAGGGAGAGTAAAATTGACAAAATATGATAAAATTAAAAATCCGTAAAAAAATAAATAAATATCTAAACAAAATTAAACTTATTGTAAAAAATACTTTATGATTTCAAATGTATGTAAAACTAATATTGATAACATTTTTTTTTACATTTGTGAATTTTTTTTTTTGAATTTTTATCTTAAAAATCATGTTTATTTATTGGAATATTAGTGGGTAAACGGTTAATTATATTTAAGTAATGACAAAGAAACAATGAAAAAATGAATTCTTTAATTTCCAACCCTACTTCCATAGAAACAATTCCTGAACAAGTTTAAACTAAAATACTGAATCTATTATCGCCAATACATAATCATATTAATAGTATTAGAAGTAACCCGTGTTATATTAGCACATTTCTAGAATTTCTAATTTATAAGCATTTAATATTTTGAGGTGATTAATAAACCAAAAGTAAAGTGTCAGGTACACAAAACAAATAGGAAACGAAAATAACATGCAATCTGTCATCCCCGAAATTAATTAAGGTAACAATCCTTTATCTTTTTAACTGTACCTACAACGGAAGAACACATTGGACTGCAATAGTTCTGTTAGAGCTTTCGGAAATCAGCCAATAACAGTGCATGCACTTTTTAGTATCTTAATAAAAATAATTTACATTACTAATGCATATCTAAAATAATGTCCCTAATGCGATGTCAGACTTGATTTATTGTTTCGCACTTATTATCCATTAAATATTATAATTTCTGTCAAATCATAACTCTTTTAAACAGGTTTCAAACATTGGACGTAGATTTCAATCACGGCTTTTTGGTAAAAAAATATAGACTATGAGAATTACGACCGTTCTTAGGGTTTAATGCAACATATCTGTAAAAAGGCGATTAATCATTTTAACGTCATATTCAGGTGATGGGGAAATCTTCTAGAAAAATGCTGGAAAATAATAATTAGAGAATATCCATCATCTAAATTTAAACTATCTTCCACAGATTCCTAGACTGAAAAAGTCTTTCAAAATAATAAATACACGAGAGTGAGTGTAAAACTTAGTATGTACAATGTAGTAAGAAATATATCTTAAATATTATACTGTTGTCACTTATTACTGAAATCAGTCTAACACGTATTTAAAGTTTAACAAAATGCAAATTTGAAACATAGTTAATAATATCAAATCGAATTGACACTCATTTATTCTCTGACAGAACTCATGTGTTTTATATGCTTCAAGTTTAAATATAGAAAATTGCTTTGTATTTTGTAATATTGTTTATGAAATGTAATTTTGTTGCAGCAAATAACAAACTCATTATGTGTATAAAATAAAACTGAATAAATTAAACTAAAAACTAGCCTCAGAAAGAATTCAGTATTAAGTCATTGTTAAAATATTAAATTATTAATTTTCTATCATTATTGTAATGATCCCATGGCTTTTAAATATCATAAAAGTTAAAGTAGAAAATTGCATTGAATTTTATTTGTTCTGTCATATATTAGAACTTTGTTTTAGTCATCCCAACAAATAATTTACTCCTGGATTTAAGGAACGAAAAACAATTTAAGTTATGAAAATATGCTATAATAAAACATGGTTAAGAATATTAAATTGTTATTTTTTCATTCATAGTTGTACAGATTTCAAGAGATTTAATTATAGTTAGAATTGCTTATATCTAATTACTTCCTGTTTTTTTAGTTTTTTTAAATTACACAATGTTATAACGAATCCAGCATATGACGAACTGTAGCATATAACCGCATATAACCTGTGTTATATTAGCACATTTCTATAATTTCTAATTTATAAGCATTTAATTTTTTGAGGTGATTAATAAACGAAAACTAGAGTGTCAGGCACACAAAATAAATATGAAACGAAAGTAACCTGCAATCTGCCATGACCAAAATTAATTAATTTAACGATCATTTATCGTTTTAACTGTACCTACAACTGGAGAATGCAATGGAATTCAATAGGTCTGTTAGAGCTTTCGGAAATCAGCCAATAGCAGTGCATGCACTGCTTAGCATCTCAATAAAAATAATTTACATTATGAATGCATATCTAAAATAATGTCCCTAATGCGATGTCAGACATGATTTATTATTTCACACTTATTATCCATTAAATATTATAATTTCTGTCAAATCCTAACTCTTTTAAACAGGTTTAAAACATTGGACGTAGATTTGAATCAAGGCTTTTTGGTAAAAAAATATAGACGAAGTGAATTTAGACCGTTCTTAGGGTTTAAAGCAAAATATCTGTAAAAAAGCGATTAATCATTTTAACGTCATATTCATGTGATGGGGATATATCTAGAAAAATGCTGGAAAATAATAATTAGAGAATATCCATCATCTAAATTTAAACTATCTTCCACAGATTTCTGGACTGAAAAAGTCTTTCAAAATAATTACACGTGAGTGAGTATAAAAGTTAGTATGTACAATGAGGTAAGAAATGCCTCTTAAATAAATATTATACTGTTGTCACTTAATACTGAGATCAGTAGAAGACTCATTTAAAGTTTTATAAAATGCAAATTTAAAACTTAGTTAATAATATCAAATCGAATTGTCCCTCATTCATACTCTAACAGAGCTCATGTGTTTTATATGCTTCAAATTTAAATATAGAAAATATCTTTGTATATTATAATTTTGTTTATGAAATGGAATTTTGTTTTACCACATAAAAAATTCATTATATGTATAAAGTAAAACTGAATATATTAAACTAAAAACTAACCTCAGAAAGAATTCGGTAATGATAAATTATTGTTAAAATATTAAATTATAAATTTTCTCTCATTATTGTAATGATCAAATGGCTTTCAAAAATCGTAAAATTTAAATTTAGGAAATTGCATTGAATTTTCTGTATCTTGTCATACATTAGAACTTTGATTTAGTAACCCCAGCAATTAATATACTCATGGATATAAAGAACGAAAAACAATTTTAAGGTATGAACATATGCTATAATAAAACATGGTTAAGAATATTAAGTTCTTATTTTTTCATTTATAATTGTACAGATTTCAAAAGATTTAATTGTAGTCAGAATTAAGTACATATAATTCCTTTTTCTCGTTTTGGTTTTTTTTTGCAAAATTACACATTGTTATAACGAATTGCGCATATGACGAACTGCCGCATATAACCGCTTGAACCTGTGTTATATTAGCACAGTTATAGAATTTCTAATTTATATGCATTTAATATTTTGAGGTGATTAATAAACCAAAAGTACAGTGTCATGCACAGAAAACAAATATGAAACGAAAGTAACCTGCTATCTGTCATCACCAAAATTAGTTAAGATAACGATCCTTTATCGTTTAAATGTACATACAACGGAAGAACACATTGGACTGCAATAGGTCAGTCAGAGCTTTCAGAAATCAGCCAATAACAGTGCATGCACTGTATAGCATCTCAATAAAAATAATTTACATTATGAATGCATATCTAAAATAATGTCCCAAATGTGATGTCAGACTTGATTTATTATTTCACACTTATTATCCATTATATATTATAATTTCTGTCAAATCCTAACTCTTTTAAATAGGTTTAAAACATTAGACGTAGATTTGAATCACGGCATTTTGGTAAAAAAGAATATAGGCGATGTGAATTAAGACCGTTCTTAGGGTTTAATGCAACATATCTGTAAAAAGGCGATTAATCATTTTAACGTCATACTCAGGTGATGGGAAATCTTCTAGAAAAATGCTGGAAAATAATAATTAGAGAATATCCATCATCTAAATTTAAACTATCTTCCACAGATTTCTGGACTGAAAAAGTCTTTCAAAATAATAAATACACGTTAGGGAGTATAAAAGTTAGTGTGCACAATGTAGTAAGAAATACATCTTAAATATCATACTGTTGTCACTTATTACTGAGTTAAGTCTCAGACTCATTTAGAGTTTGAAAAAATGCAAATTTGAAACATAGTTAATAATAACAAATCGAATTGTTTTTCATTTAATTCTCTTACAGAGACCATGTATTTTATATGCTTCAAATTTAAATATAGAAAATTGCTTTGTATTTTATAATTTTATTTTTGAAATATAATTTTTTACAGCACATAACACTTTCATTATGTGTATAAAATAAAACTGAATATATTAAACTAAAAACTGACCTCAGAAAGAATTCAGTAATAATTCATTGTTAAAATATTAAATTATTAGCTTTCTCTCATTATTGTAATAATCTCATGGCTTTTAAATATCGTAAAATTTAAATGAAGAAAAGTGCATTGAATTTTATTTATTTTGTCATACATTAGAACTGCGTTTTAGTAAACCCAACAAATAATGTACTCATGGATATAAAGAGCGAAAAACAGTTTTAAGGTATGAAAATATGATATAATAAAACATAGTTAAGAATATTAAATTTTTATTTTTTCATGTATAATTGTACAGATTTCAAGAGATTTAATTGTAGTTAGAATTAAGTACATCTAATTAGTTTCTCACTTTTTAGTTTTTTTTTCTAAAGTTAATCATTCTTATAATCAATCCAGCATATGACGAACTGCCGCATATAACAGCATGTAACCTCTGTTATAATAGCACATTTCTAGAATTTATAATTTATAAGCATTTAATATTTTGAAGTGATTAATAAACGAAAAGTAGAATGTCAGGCTTACAAAATAAATAGGAAACGAAAGTAACCTGCAATCTGCCATCACAGAAATTAATTAAGATAACGATGCTTTATCTTTTTAACTGTACCTACAACGGAAGAATGCAATGGAATGCAATAGGTCTGTTAAAGCTTTCGGAAATCAGCCAGTAACAGTGCATGCACTGTTTAGCATCTCAATAAAAATAATTTACATTATGAATGCATATCTAAAATAATGTCCCTAATGTCATGTCAGACTTGATTTATTATTTCACACATATTATCCATTAAATATTAT
>CM063505.1:29228111-29240611 GCA_032207245.1 Pardosa pseudoannulata | reverse complement strand
GATGGACTAAGGCTTTATTTTGAAGAAACTTTCAAGAAGGCCTTTGTAAAGCAACTCTAAAGACCCAGAAATAATTAAGTATTTAAAAATCAATAGACTTAACTGGGCTTCTCATGTTTGTCGAGTGAATGACTCAAATGACCTAAAACATGTATTTTGGATAAAACAGCATGCGCAGAGAAAACTGAGAATGGGATTGGAGGATGTGGTAAACAAAGACTTTGGAGTGTTGAAAGTTCGTAACTAATAAAATGTAGAATTTTTGTCATTTATAAAAAGAAATGAAGAACTGTATTTCAAATTCAAATAAATTACGTTTTATTTATAAACAGCAAAATATAGGTGTAGTTTAGTAGATATATGATGTATTCATGTGATGAAAATATTAGATTTTTTAATATTTAAGAAAACAAGATTTATTTATGTAAAGTGTACGAAAAATAACAGAGCTGAAATATTATTAAAAATGCCTCAGCTAAATGCCATACTAAGATGCATGATATTTTGTGAACAGCATGTAAAATATAGTTTTAAAACTATATATGTAGAAAAAGATTTCTAGAGATAGTATTTATATTAAATAATTTGAATAATACAGAGATTGAGGATAGTGATACATAAAAATTTTCAAAGTAGGAAAAACTATTACATTTAATTATTCCTACAATCTTAAATATCAGTGAACTTCTATCCAGTGTCTGCAACAATAAATTATCAAAACAAATTAAAATATTCTGATAAAAATTATATAATATATCTTTACTAAACTGAAGGAAGTTAAACATTTTAAACTACTCCCGTGTTAAAATTTACTTCTTTATAGAAACCATTGCTTTTCATAATTCCAGCCTTAGATATAAACTGATATTATGGTCTAAATGTCTCGAAAATATGCGGTTGCAGTATGAAAATTGTAATTCATAGGAATAAACTGTTTTATCGGAAAACTATAAAATGCGGTTAGCTTAAAAGTTAAGTAACAGCAGATGCGGCAACTAAATGTCTAGAATATAGCGAATCTATTGAAGACGGTGTTCCTTCAAAAGAGGCTGTAGATTGTAAACTTTGGAGAAACTATTGGTATTGCTTAATAATTCTGAAATGCAAAGTTTCTTTCAACTGTAAAAAATATTTTTGAAAAGTACTAGGAAACTATTTTTGTAAAATGCATCAGAATTAATATTCTGGAATAGCTTATATGTGTAGGATTACCACATAAAGATAAATAATGCGGAAACTTCACAACATTCGGTTACGTATTATGTAATTATTTGCTTATAGGTTTTCCATTCGATAGTTTTGGATTCGGTTTCAAAGTATTGCTAGTTTAATGATGAATTTATGATGTCCCATGATGAAACAATGTTATCCCCTTCCAGGTACATTTTATTTCGGGATAATGGGTAAAAAAATGTCAATATTTTATGCTTATTTTCATACATACATAGGTTTTTAAACATAATAGCATCATTCTCATACAGAATTTCCTAAAAAAAAATCAATTTAAATAAATGAGTAATTTACCTGTGTAGTTGGCTTTCTGTGCAGAAGAAATCATTAGACTTTGGAGTCAATTCACACTAACTATAAATAGAATACCTAGGTTTTATCATGAATTAAATTTTATTTATATCCTTTGCATTTACATAAATGATCATGGAATTATTAATCAAAATTTGATCGTGTATGATACAATAGAAAACATGGTACTGCACAGAGTCCAACATCGCAATCTGGACAGTTGAACTTTGTTTCTCTCCTTACCTTCTTCCCTCTACTGTCTCTCTTTGAGCAGCAAATAATTTAAGAGCCAGAAAAGTAAACAAAAGCATTCGAAAACATAAAAAGCACATGTGTGATAATTCGGGAAAGACTGATTGCACAGTGTAAAATTTCATAGTGCCCGAGCTACACTCGGGATGAGCCAGGATGGTACATATCGCCTGCCCGAGTTCAGCTCGGGAAAAACCGGGAATGGGTTAACCACACAAATGGATAACTCCAAACAAATTTTCAAAAAGTGTGTAGAATTATACACGTGATTTCACAAAAACAATGTATCTCTAAATTAAAATCAAATTCCAGATTCACAGTATTGAATCACAGCATTAAAAACTTTTTTTACACGCTTTCACAAATTATACTTCAAAATGAGATAAACTATTATTTTTATAATTTGGTCTACATATAATTTTAAATTTTAAATATAAATGTAATAGATATTTAAAAAAGCAGATTTGATTGATTTGACAGTTTGGTTTGGAGCGCTACGGTCTACTGTTTTGCACACGAGAGCTAAAGAGACCGAGACCTACTGCTTAAAGCCGATTCCGAATGGCTACGAACATCTATGCCAAAGCGGGATTCGAACCCACGAACTCTGGTATCGACGATCAGCGCCCTAACCAATCGGCCATCGTTCGGTTTGACAGTTTGGAATAAAATGTTTTGTAAACATTTTTCACGTGATTAGAGAGCCATAATAACTGTAAGTAGATTAAAATAACTTTAAATAATAAGTTTCATGTATAACTGATATTCTTTATCCAGAAATCTTGTTGGTTCAAAATTTCTTTCAATCTCCCAAACACTCAATTTTAGAAAGTTGAAGTAATTTTTCACATAATATCATACCACTTTACAAAGATAATTATACATAAACAAGTGTGCAAACATCTCACTTCTGAAAGAATGAATATATTGACATTTACTTATGAAGAACTCATAAATAAACTTCTTTGGATGTTTATAGGACTGTCTGTTCTCTATACATTGTGATACCGTACAGATCATTCTTAATGAAATTTTCAATGAAAATTCGAGTATACACTAGGAAAATTTCTGTCAATTCATGCTAATTTTATGTCAAGCACAAAATAGAAATATTATGCATTTAATATTTTTATTTTCCACCCAATACTATGCCAAAAATATTGTGCTACCTTTTACATCATAAAAATTATATAATATTTTATGCCACGTGCTTAAGATTTGATTTCATTAATACATACATTAAGACATTATTATAGTTTTTTCTCTCAAACAAACATCGGGAAATGGTAACAAAATAAGAAAAAATAAAAAGATAATTTTCCCTTATAGGATTACCAGAAGCAGTGAGAAAATATTTCTGATCATAAATTTATGTACTTTATATATAAATCCGTTGAATGTAAAAATTAAAAGAGATTGCAAAAGGTTTTCCAAAATAATACGTAACGTCAATAATAATAATGTATAAGCAGACCAAGAGTTAGACTCATAGATAGTAGTTAATATGTATTTATATATTAGACGTACGGTAGACATTAGAATATCTTTTGGAAATTTAAAGATTTGAAATGTTGTAGATATATACAGAAGAGGTCCAAGAGAGGTAAAAAAAGACCCCGCAAGATTGATTGGATTTGCTGGACTAGTCACCGTATTTCAACCCATTGGTATTTTACTTCTGTAGTCACATGGAAAGTTTGATGTAACAGACTAATTTAGACTAGACTGTAATTCGGCATATTAGGCAGTAATATCTCCTAGAAAATTTCATTATTACCAAAGTTGTGAGATTTTTTTCCTTAAGGTTAAATATTGCATAAAATAATAAAATACGTAAAATCTGATGATATGAGTAACGGAAATTCTATGGTTTCTAATAATCTAAATATATTGATTTTTTTTTAAATTTTGCTTTTCTCTTTGTCATATTAGGGTTTTGCAAATGGCCTAGTGTCATATGTAAAAATTAAATAAATTACAAATAAAATTAAATAAATCTTGCCTAGCTATGTTGGGTGCTTGGCTATGATATAGTTGGTTAGGGATTTCAACATCGGCAACTTTCACCAATTAGAGCTTCCATAAACATTGTTTCTCGTGGTTAGAGAACCACCTTGTGCAACAGTTCCTTTTGTAAATTCAGTTTCAAACTCTAATTTTGCTATTTTTGCTTCAAAGGGAGATACTTATATTTCATGATATTTATTACCCATATAGATAGCTGATATAATCCCTCGTATTTCGTAAAACTAATTCAGATTCCATTTGTACATTAAACCACTATTAAACCTTTTTAATACTTATCGTTCTAATTCTCAGATAGTTTTTTCATAATAATTAAAAAAATATTTGTTAATTTTCAAAATATTACTTGTGAACTAATTTTTGATTTTAAATTATATATTTGCTTTATTGCTACTTACTATTTTAAAATGCATTTAGGTATAATTTTATCTATAAATTGAATAGTTAATTCAAAGATCCATACATATTTAAGCATTTTCGTACACATTTCATCAAGATTAAATTTCTGATCTTAACCCTTTATATCCTGAATTAAGTTACCATCAAATTTCTTACTGTATTTTTCCATCATTACATAAATTTTAATAGAGAATAATCATAGGAAAAAGAAAATTAAATTTGCAGCTGGTATTTTCTAGTACCAATATATATTTTTGACTCTATGATGGAAAATGAAACATTAAATTATGAATATAACAAATGAAATTATTATCTGCGAAGTATAAAACTCTCTAAAATATAACAGTACCAAATAACTGGTAATAAACCACTAAGTTTACTCAATTGAACAACAAGTGTGTCAACGCTGCCACAATATGACCTTCCAATGCAACGGGCCAATTATAAAATCCTTATTATGCCAATAAAAAGGATTCTTGATTGGTGCTGTCATTTTTTTCTGCTGTATGAACTTCTTCGTTTATGTCCTTGTGAATACCATCAGGAAAAACTGCTGTATTAGGCATAGATAGGTGTTTGATTAAAGCGGTACTTATAAGTACCGTCAGGATATAAAGGGTTAAAACATATTTTACTTATCTAAATATAGTCTAAATTTGAAACAGATTTTCGTATTTATTTTATTTTTAATACATCTAACAAATATTTTTTAGTTATTTAATTAAAATAAAGTAGTAATAAAAACTATTAATATTAGCAGAATATTTTATAAAAAATGACTGTTTTGAAAATATTATATGACTATAAAATTATTTAATGAGATTTATTATTTTTAGATTTATAGACTACAATAATTGAATAGTTAATTCAAAGATTTATACACATTTAAGCATTTTCGTACAGATTTCATCACATTTAACTTTTTAATCCTAAAATGTATTTTACTTATCTAAATATAGTCTAAATATGAAACGAATTACGGATTATCGTATTTATTTTATGTATAACATATCTTACAAATATTGTTTAGTTAACTAATTAAAATAAAGTAGTAATAAAAACTATTAATATTAGCAGAATATTTTATAAAAAATGACTGTTTTGAAAATATTATATGACTATAAAATTATTTAATGAGATTTATTATTTTTAGATTTATAGAGTATAAATAATTGAATAGTTAATTCAAAGATTCATACACATTTAAGCATTTTAGTACAAATTTCATCATATTTAAATTTCTAATCTGAAAATGTATTTTACTTATCTAAATATAGTCTAATTTTGAAACGTATTATCGTATTTATTTTATGTATAACATATCTTACAAATATTTTTTAGTTAACTAATTAAAATAAAGTAGTAATAAACACTGTTAATATTATCAGAATATTTTATAAAAAATAACTGTTTTGAAAATATTATATGACTATAAAATTATTTAATGAGATTTATTATTTTTCGATTTATAGAGTACAATAATTGAATAGTTAATTCAAAGATTCATACATATTTAAGCATTTTCGTACAAATTTCATCAAATTTAAATTTATAATCTTAAAATGTATTTTACTTATCTAAATATAGTCTAAATTTGAAATGGATTACGGATTATCATTTTTATTTTATGTATAACACATCTGACAAATAGTTTTTAGTTATCTAATTAAAATAAAGTAGTAATAAATGCTGTTATCATTCGCAGAATATTTCATAAAAAATGACTGTTTTGAAAATACATTACTATAAAATTATTTAATGAGATTTATTATTTTTCTATTTATAGACTACAATAATTGAATAGTTAATTCAAAGATTTATACACATTTAAGCATTTTCGTACAGATTTCATCACATTTAACTTTTTAATCCTAAAATGTATTTTACTTATCTAAATATAGTCTAAATATGAAACGAATTATCGTATTTATTTTATGTATAACATATCTTACAAATATTTTTTAGTTAACTAATTAAAATAAAGTAGTAATAAACACTGTTAATATTATCAGAATATTTTATAAAAAAGGGCTGTTTTGAAAATATTATATGACTATAAAATTATTTAATGAGATTTATTATTTTTCAATTTATAGAGTACAATAATTGAATAGTTAATTCAAAGAGTCATACATATTTAAGCATTTTAGTACAAATTTCATCAAATTTAAATTTATAATCTTAAAATGAATTTTACTTATCTAAATATAGTCTAAATTTGAAACGAATTATCGTATTTATTTTATGTATAACATATCTTACAAATATTGTTTAGTTAACTAATTAAAATAAAGTAGTAATAAACACCATTAATGTTATAAGAATATTTTATAAAAAATAACTGTTTTGAAAATATTATATGACTATAAAATTATTTAATGAGATTTATTATTTTTCGATTTATAGAGTACAATAATTGAATAGTTAATTCAAAGATTCATACATATTTAAGCAATTTTGTACAAATTTCATCAAATTTAAATTTATAATCTTAAAATGTATTTTACTTATCTAAATATAGTCTAAATTTGAAATGGATTACGGATTATCATTTTTATTTTATGTATAACAAATCTGACAAATATTTTTTAGTTATCTAATTAAAATAAAATAGTAACTATTAATATTAGCAAAATATTTTATAAAAAAGGGCTGTTTTGAAAATATTATATGACTATAAAATTATTTAATGAGATTTATTATTTTTCAATTTATAGAGTACAATAATTGAATAGTTAATTCAAAGAGTCATACATATTTAAGCATTTTAGTACAAATTTCATCAAATTTTAAATTTATAATCTTAAAATGAATTTTACTTATCTAAATATAGTCCAAATTTGAAACGAATTACCGTATTTATGTTATGTATAACACATCTGACAAATATTTTTTAGTTATCTAATTAAAATAATGTACTAATAAATACTGTTATAATTCGCAGAATATTTTATAAAAATGACTGTTTTGAAAAATTATATGACTTTAAAAATATTTGATGTGATTTATTATATTTTAATTTATATGCGTACAAAATGTAATAACATTTAGTAAATAATTTATAAATCATTTTAATGTACGCCCTCTCCTTAACTATAAATATTATTACATAAAACCCCTCTAATAATAATAATTTTATTAACTTTGGACCTATAGAATAGTAAATGCAATATATCCGTCTGTAGTAAAACTGGTAAAGAGAAGTACATTTACATAAAATCAATGTTTGAGCTTCTAAAATTGTCAAACTTTTTGAGAAGATTTTTTTCATACATATGATATGAATATTTATCCCGAAGACTTAAATGTCGTAGTTCACAAAATAATATAGAAGAGGAAGATGTGTCGTATATAAAATGACCCTGTCTGGAAAATTCAATGTAAGATGCATATTGTTATATGAATTACATAACTGAATGAAAGACATTATTCATATTTAAAATTAATTTCTCTACAGCATTTCTTTTTCTATTGGAATTATAAGCTTGTTGCTTTTTTCGATATGTCATATTTATTGAAATTAAAAATCCAGTTTCAAAGTAATTTGTTAATAAAATATAATCCTAACCAGAAATATTGTAGAATATTACGGAAATTTAATAAAATTGGGTGAATATAATTACCTTTATTAAACGTAAATATTCAAATTTAAAATACATATTTAACAATGAAAGGTGCATTTATCACTAATTCAAAATAGTAATATTTAATATAAATCATATTCAGGTATTATTTTTATGAAATATTAAATCGAAAAGAAATAAATTTTGACACCTTTTAGTTAAAAGTGCAATTTAATTAGTTGTTCTAAATTAAACGCTATATATCTTCCAATTCAAATTCTACTCCAAAGAATAAAGAGATATTCCATGTGTGATATGATTTACATATTTAAAGAAAGATAAAAAATAATAAATAACTTTTTTACACATCATTTTTATAGAATTGTGCTCAAAATATTTTTTGGTCAGCATGTGTGCTGGCAAATCGAAGAACAATAAGATATTGATTAGAAATGTGTCCAATAGATGGCAGCACTACGGCGGAGCAATTCGTTCGAATGCAGATATTTGGGTTCACGACATTTTTACACACATACATTGTGACATCATTTTAATGATTTTAAGGAATTTGATATTTTGCAGCTAATAGCCCAGGAATAGGTAGACATATTCTTAGAAATAATTGTTCTAAGAATTTCGTACGAATATTTTCTTCATTTTCTCAAACGTGCAAATAATATGTCGAATTTCATTCCAGGGCTCAGTTTAGATATTGTTTTATGAGTTCTATTATATATTATTTATTATAATCATGAAACAGATAGGAATGAATTCGTATTAACGGTACATATTTTAAAATGTAATGCGAAAGTGTCATTGTATACATTTATTTAATGTAAAATACTTAATTTTCTTAGTGATAATAAATAACTGATAGAATTTATAGTATTTTGTATTTTAGATTTTAAGTTTATTCTTTAGACATTTGAAATATGTATGTAGAAGGCATATAGAGATAGAGAAAGATATAAATACAAGTAGAGATAGATACTTATTGGCATATTTCAAAAATTTAAGCTTATGACAAGAGCCGATGATACTTACAGATAATTGACTTAAAATTTCTTTCTTTCTATTGATATATAATTTTCGAGAAGTGAATGCAACGTATCAGAACTGTCGTTTTTAAAAAGTTAAATTCATTAGTATGGAATTAAAATGTATTAAATTGACTAAACAAATTTAAAATTTTAATAGCAAGATAGTGCAATTTAACAAATTAGTTTACTTTATGTTATTCAAAATTCATAAGTTACATATTTTCTTCAAAAATTTCTAAAAGGGTTACTAAAAATAGTTATTAATTTTGAAAAGGTATATAATCGAAAATATGATTAACTAGATTAGTCGAATATATCTATCTGGATATCTAAAGGTTATAAGTTGAACAATTGTGTTTCATTTAAAATGATTTTTAGAATATGTAACAAAACAAATTTAAATTTTTTTTAAATGTTTAAACCTATTCTATTGATTTTTTATCATTTTACTAAGGTGAAACCGACTTTTTACATTGAAGTATTTAACACAAAACGATAATTGCTCGAGTAGTAACCAGGTCTATCGCAGCATGGCTTAGCGTAAAAGTTAGTGTGCAAGCTGATTTTTTTTAATTAGCACGTCACACCTATATGCCTTATCCAATAGTGTGTAATATTTATAGTTAATTAACTAGTAATCAATGATTTTATTTAACTGTCTTATATACAGTAATATTATATATATATATATATATATATATATATATATATATATATATATATATATATATATATATATATATATATATATATATATATATGTATATATATATATATATATATATATATATATATATATATATATATATATATATATATATATATATATATATATATATATATATATATATATATATATATATATATGTATATATATATATATATATATATATATATATATATATATATATATATATATATATATATTATATATATATATATATATATATATATATATATATATATATATATATATATATATATATATATATACATATATATATATATATTTTGGTTTGGAGCGCTACGGTCTACTGTTTTGCACACAAGGGCTAATGAGACCGGGACCTACTGCTTAAAGCCGATTCCGAACGGCTACGAACATCCATGCCATAGTGGGATTCGAACCCACGAACTCCGGTACCGACGATCAGCACCCTAACCAATCGGCCAGCGTTCGGCTATACATATATATATATATATATATATATATATATATATATGTATATATATATATATATATATATATATATATATATATATATATATATATATCTATATATATATATATATATATATATATATATATGTATGTATATACTATATTATATATATATATATATATATATATATAAGTATATAATATATATATATATATATATATATATATTATATATATATATATATATATATATATATATATATATATATATATATATATATATTATATATATATATATATATATATATATATATATATGTATATATATATATATATATCTATATATATATATATATATATATATATATATATATATATATATATATATTATATATATATTATATATATATATATTTTAATTATATATATATATATATATATTATATTATATATATATATATGTATATATATATATATATGTATATATATATGTATATATGTATATATATATATATATATATATATATATATATATATATATATATATTATATATATATATATATATATATATATATATATATATATATATATATATATATATATATATATATATATATATATATATATATATATATATATATATATATATATATATATATAATATATATATATATATATATATATATATATATATATATATATATATATATATATATATATATATATATATGTATACATATATGTAGGAGGGGGTCTGTTAATATAAACTATATTTTAAGGGAGACATAACGGTTTGTTTTTGCAATTGTTAATAAATCTTGTGCTATAGCTTCCCAATTCCACAGTGACGAGTAAATGCTGCCGAGATATATCTTTTAAAAAAACAGTGTAAAAGTAAGAATGTTAAAAAATGAACTGTATATTTATCGATAAAACAGAGAGAATAAAAGGGTATATTATATGAAGCTTGTGTACTTATAAACAATTAAAATGTCATTTTAATTATTAATTTCAAATGATGACATTTAGTACATTCATTATGTCTAAACATTTAACAATATTTATTCAAAATATGTATACAATACATTAATATTACTTTAAAATAATCTTAAAATTCACACTTAAAAAAGATATGATTTTTTTAATAATAAATTAATATAATGTGATATTGAAATTTTTAAAGTCTAGACTAACATTATTTGGGTTTTATTTCAGAAATAATAGAAAAACATTTGCTTAAAATATGCTGTAATAAATTTATATTAGTAAAAGAGTACAAAATTGCATTTATAATTAAAGTATGTCTAAAAATAGCTATGTTGTGTCTACTTATTATTTTATGTTGATTTTTCTTAGAATGCCTGTTTTTAATGTTGCGCACAAGATTTCCTAAAATCTATTTTATATTGTTACCCAAATTTTCAACATTTCTGTATAAGGAAATTTTCTTGTGTTTGAACTAAATTTATTTCTATAAGAGATTTTTTTTTGTTTTAGAGAGGTAAATAATGTCAAAATTACTTAAAAGAAGGATAAAATTATAAACATGGTTTAGAAATGGATAATATGCCTAAACTTATTTTTTTATTATTATTTTTTAAGGATGATTCAGTTTAAAAAATTTGTTCTTCTTTAAAACTTAAAATTTAACATTTGTATGGAATATATTCCTTCTAAACATGCGTGTAGGTAATAGTTTTAACAACAAAGAACTGTTTTAATGAAAAAAAATCAAGTTATAAATATATAATTTTAAAAAATATATTGTTTTATTATTTTATGTATATTTACGGTTAGTTTTTTAAAGACTTATATAACCGATTTCTACAAAAATAATTTCAGATATTTTTGTGCTAAATAAGAAAACGTTAAGTAAAGTGGAAATGTAGTAAACGAGTAGTAAAAGGTTCCACGAGTTGAGTTAATCCGATTGAGAGTACCAGGTGAACTAAACAATTTCTTGTATACCTAGATATGGCCATGAGAAATCTGTTTAGATGTGTTTATCTGGGAGATTGACATATGGAGGACAGGTATGCAATCTTGGTATGCAATAGGATGTAAGTAGGGAATGTTGCATTACTCCGTGTAGTCGGCGCCACATTATTTAAGCCCTCTTTCGTAATTTCATACCTAGGTCGCTACAATTAAGCCTACATTATTTACCAGCATTGAAAAATGCCATTTAATTGAGATTTTGTTAATGGTATTTTCGAATGAGTATTGCATACTCTGTTGGTAGCTTAATGTTTAGCTAGTAGAATTCAGACTCCTATTTGAACTAAATAATACCTTGTATACTCACAAATCGTGCAGCATACATCTGTTTGTCGAAATGTAGGAAACGAGTAGTAAAATTTTCAACGAATAGTGCTAATCGGATTGATACTCCCAGGTGCACTAAACAATTTCTTGTATACCCACGAATGTCGCATTTGAAATCTGTCTAGATGTGTTTATCTGGGGCATCGAGACATGGAAGACAAGTATGGAATCGTGGTATGCAATGTCGAGTAGGAAGCAAGTAGGGAATGTTG
>CM063505.1:29218111-29220611 GCA_032207245.1 Pardosa pseudoannulata | reverse complement strand
TGTCTTAATGTGACTAGTATTCAAACGCCTAGGTGTTAAAAAAAACCAACCTGTAGTTTTCATAAGAAACACATTTATTTCTTTTATAAAATACTAGGTAACTCTTCTGAAAACACGTAAATGTTAAATAAAATATTAATAAAGTTTCATCAAAATTGGATTTATTAAAATCTAAAGAAATAATAAAAATTCTAATGTAAAATCTAAATGTATAATAGGTATATATATATATGACATGGCCCAGTGTTACGGCGAACGGAAAACAATCTTTCTTGATAGTAATCAGTTTATTAAATCATCCTTTCATTTAAAAGCAACACTTGAGCCATTTTCATTTATTCGTCGAAGACACGCTTAAAAAGTGATGACAGCTCCGTGTCAACGTTCTATTGAGTCATATCGGTTCGCTTAATCATGAAATATTTCAAATATCTTTCCGATTGACCGGATGATCCCAAAAACTTACTCGACCGTGGGTCTCTTTCATTTATTTTATTATTAAGATTATTTTATTATTCCTTTATTTTATTATTAAGAGTTCCCTTTTCAAAATCGCTTATAATTTACGTAATTTCCAACTACCTCCTTTTTAGACCTGACACACACACACACACACACACACATATATATATATATAGATATATATATTATCAGTATATATATATATATATATATATATATATATATATATATAATATATTATATATAATATATATATATATATATGTATATATATATATATATATATATATATATGTATATATATATATATATAATATACAATAATATATATTATATATATATATATAATATATATATATATATTTATATATATATATATATATATATATATATATATATATATATATATATATTAATATATATTATATATATATATATATATATATATTATATATATATATACAAATATATATATATATATCTATATATATATATATATATATATATATATATATATGTACACACACATATATATATACTATGTATATATATATAATATATATATATATATATATATACATATATATATATATATATATATATATATTTATATATAATATATATATATATATATATATATATATATATTATATATATAATATATATATATATATATATATATATATATATATAATATATATATATATTATATATATATATATATATATATATATATATATATATATATATATATATATATTATATATATATACTACATTATATATATATATATATATATATATATATATATATATTATATGTGTGTGTGTGTGTGTGTGTGTTGTGTGTCTATGTGTATATGTATGTATGTATGTATTAAATAAGTCATGTATTTTGATTTTACCAAGATTAGGGATATCAGCTTTTTTTTCATAACAATTTTCCGTTCATTTCGAGTGAATTTTATTGGAAAATTGCCTTTAAAAATTTTTCCCTCAACTACTTATCTCTTATTTGATTTGAAACGATCGACATGCTTTTAGTTGTCCAAATTGCTCCACTTTGCGACTGGATTCGATTGGTTCCCTCATACGTCTAGCACGTTTCATGTAAAGCACGGTAAATAAAATACTATTGGGACATTTTCCACTTGATCAACATAACAACATAACGCTATGAAAGTGATGCGAATCTCGGAGACTATCAATTTTAAAAATACGACAGAAATCTCAGAGATTATATAAAAGTACTTGAAGTTCACATTTCCCAAAGAGACAAATTTATAAAATCTACTACCCCATATACTTCAGCTTATGAAAAAATTATATTTTAGAAGAAAATAACCAATTTAATATAAAAATTTATTTAAACGTTCAGCAGTCTCTTACGCTTTATAGTAACCCAATCAAAATTTTGAATTTCAGTCATCCCCTACATTAAAAATTGAATTTACTAAACGATTTCACTTGAGCTATTTAAGATAAGGGATATCAACTTTTTTTCATAACAATTTTCTGCTCAATTCGAATGAATTTTATTTATAAATTGCCTTTAAAAATTTTCAGTGAAGTTCCTATCTCTTATTTGATTTGAAACGATCGATATGCATTTAGTTGTCCAAATTGCTCAACTTTGAGACTGGATTCGATTGGTTCCCTCATACGTCTCGCTTTGATGTAAAGCACGGTAAATAAAATACTATTGGGACATCTTCCACTTGATCAACATAACAACATAACGCTGTGAAAGTGATGCGAATCTCGGAGACTATCAATTTTAAAAATACGACAGAAATCTCAGAGATTATAGAAAAGTACTTGAAGTTCACATTTCCCAAAGAGACAAATTTATAAAATCTACTACTCCATATACTTCAGCTTATGAAAAAATTATATTTTAGAAGAAAATAACCAATTAAAAATAAAAATTTAGTTAAAATTTCAACATTCTCTTACGCTTTATAATAACCCAATCAAAATTTTGAATTTCAGTCATCGCCTACATTAAAACATGAATTTACTAAACGATTTCACCTGAG
>CM063505.1:29188111-29213111 GCA_032207245.1 Pardosa pseudoannulata | reverse complement strand
ACCACTTGTTTTGACTAAATGAATTCTAAACCACATTCACAGTATAAGGAGACTTTAGAGGAGTGAAGATAAACAAATTATTGAGCGTGAACAAGATAATTCTCAGCTAAAAAACAAACCGTTATTTTACCTGCCTCATAGGGTACTTTACAATCCTGAAAAAAATTGAAAATTTTTTGATCCCTCCATATGACGGGCTATAAGCAAGTTTTTAATAGAAAGATTACTTTATTATTTCATTCGTTAACCCTTATTGCACTTTATTTTCATACGTTTTATCACTGAATTACATAAATACTTAGATACTACATAAATAATTTTCTTATAAATTTGGTTTAAATAAGAGATTCTGTGAGTATGGGATAATTTTAAATTTAGTCATCAATTATCTTTTGTTGCAATGAAAATTTTATCACCATTATTATCAACAAATTCTTTACATAAAAGTCTAGAAGTCTATTTCACGGGCTAATAAATATCTAGCGTTTAAGTTATGTATTTTTGAAAATGAAGAAGTTTGTTCGTTTGCTTTTTATATATAACCACTCGGTTTGACTAAATGAATTATTAACTGCATTCACAGTATCGGGAGACTTTAAAGGAGTATGAAGAAAACAAATTATTGAGCGTGAACAAGATAATTATCAGCCAAAAAGCAAACCGTTATTTTACCTGCCTCACAGAGTATACTTTACAATTCTGGAAAATTAAAAGTTTTACTGATCCCGTCATATGACGGGCTATAAGCTAGTTTTTAATAGTAAGATTTCTTTAATATTTCTTTCGTTAACCCTTATTGCACATTATTTTCATACGTTTTATCACTAAACTTAGATACTACATAAATAGTTTTATCTTATATTTCACTTAAACAACAAATTCTTTTCATAAAAGTCTAGGAGTCTATTTAAATTGCTAATAAATATCTACCATTTAAGTTATGTATTTTTGAAAATTAAGAAGTTTGTTCTTCTGGTTTTTATACATAACCACTCGGTTTGTCTAAATGAATTATGGACTGCATTCACAGTATCTTTATAGGTAATAGTATAACTTTATAGTAGTATGAAGATAAACAAATTATTGAGCGTGAACAATATAATTCTCAGCCAAAAAAAAAAAGTTATTTTACCTGCCTCATAGGGTACTTTACAATTCTGGAAAATTGAAACTTTTACTGATCCCGTCATATAACGGGCTATAAGCTAGTTTTTAACAGTAAGATTTCTTTAATATTTCATTCGTTAACCCATATTGCACTTTATTTTCATACGTTTTATCACTGAATTACATAAATACTTAATTACTTCATAAATAATTTTCTTTTATATTTGGTTTAAATAAGAGATTCGGTACATATGGGATAATTTTAATTTTAATCATCAATTATCTTTTGTTGCAATGAAACTTTTAACACCATTATTATCAACAAATTCTTTACATAAAAGTCTAGAAGTCTATTTCACGGGCTAATAAATATCTTAAGTGTAAGTTATGCATTTTTTAAAATTAAGAAGTTTGTTCGTTTGTTTTACATTCATAACCACTCGGTTTGACTAAACGAATTCTAAACTACATTCACAGTATCAGGAAACTTTAGAGGAGTATGAAGATAAATAAATTATTGTGCGTGCAGCAGAAAATTCTCAGATAAAAAAAAACCTGCCTCATAGGGTACTTTACAATTCTGGAAAATTGAAACTTTTACTGATCCCGTCATATAACGGGCTATAAGCTAGTTTTTAACAGTAAGATTTCTTTAATATTTCATTCGTTAACCCATATTGCACTTTATTTTCATACGTTTTATCACTGAATTACATAAATACTGAGATACTACATAAATAATTTTCTTTTATATTTGGTTTAAATAATAGATTCGGTACATATGGGATAATTTTAATTTTAATCATCAATTATCTTTTGTTGCAATGAAACTTTTATCACCATTATTATCAACAAATTCTTTACATAAAAGTCTAGGAGTCTATTTTACGGGCTAATAAATATCTAGCATTGAAGTTATGTATTTTTGAAAATTGAGAAGCTTGTTCGTTTGTTTTTTATACATAACCACTCGGTTTGACTAAATGAATTATGATCTGCATTCACCGTATCGGGTGACTTTAGAAGAGTATGAAGATAAACAAATTATTGAGCGTGAACAAGATAATTCTCAGCCAAAAAACAAACTGTTATATCACCTGCCTCAAAGGGTACTTTACAATTCTGGAAAATTGAAAATTTTACTGATCCCGTCATATCAGGGGCTATAAGCTAGTTTTTAATATTAAGCTTTCTTTAATATTTCATTCCTTAACCCTTATTGCACGTCATTTTCATACATTTTATCACTGAATTACTTAGATACTACATAAATAATTTTCTTTTATATTTGGTTTATATAAGAGATTCGGTACATATGTTATAATTTTAAATTCAATCATCAATTATCTTTTGTTGCAATGAAAATTTTATCACTATTATTATAACAAATTCTTTTCATAAAAGTGTAGGAGTCTATTTCACGGGCTAATAAATATATAGCGTTGAAGTTATGTATTTTTGAAAATTGAGAAGCTTGTTCGTTTGTTTTTTATACATAACCACTCGGATTGACTAAATGAATTATGGACTGCATTCACCGTATCGGGGACTTTAGAAGAATATGAAGATAAACAAATAATTGAGAGTGAACAAAATAATTCTCCGCCAAAAAGCAAACCGTTATTTTACCTGCCTCATAGGGTATACTTTACAATTCTGAAAATTAAAAATTTTACTGATCCCGTCATATTACGGGCTATATGCTAGTTTTTAATAGTAAGATTTTTCTTTAATTTTTCTTTCGTTAATCGTTATTGCACATTATTTTCATACGTTTTATCACTAAACTTAGATACTACATAAATAAATATTTGGCTTTTAAAAAATCTGATATTTTAAATTTAATTCACTTAAACAACAAATTCTTTTCATAAAAGTCTAGGAGTCTATTTAAATTGCTAATAAATATCTACCATTTAAGTTATGTATTTTTGAAAATTAAGAAGTTTGTTCTTCTGGTTTTTATACATAACCACTCGGTTTGTCTAAATGAATTATGAAACTGCATTCACAGTATCTATAGGAGATAACTTTAGAGGAGTATGAAGATAAACAAATTATTGAGCGTGAACCACATAATTCTCAGCCAAAAAACAATCCAATTTTTTTTTTTACTACCATCATATGGTACTTTACAATTCTTTAAATTTAAAAATTTTACTGATCCCGTCTTATGACGGGCTATAAGCTAGTTTTTAATAGTAAGATTTCTTTAATATTTCATTCGTTAACCCTTATTGCACATTATTTTCATACGTTTTATCACTGAACTTAGATACTACATAAATAATTTTCTTTTATATTTGGCTAAAATAACAGATTCGGTACATATGTGATAATTTTAAATTTAATCACTTATTTTTTGTTGGAATGAAAATTTTATCACAGGTATTAACAACAAATTCTTTTCATAAAAGTCTAGGAGTCTATTTCACGGGCTAATAAATATCTATCATAAGTTATGTATTTTTGAAAATTAAGATGATTGTTCGTTTGTTTGTTTGTTTTTATACATAACCACACGGTTTGACTTAATGAATACAATTTGATTCTAAACTGCATTCAGTATCGAGACTTTATAGGAGTATGAAGATAAAAAAATTATTGAGAGTGAACCAGATACTTCTCAGCCAAAAAACAGACCATTTTTTAACTTTCCTCATAGGGTACTTTACAATTCTGGAAAACTAAAACTTTTACTAATGCCGTCATATGACGGGCTATAAGCTAGTTTTTAATATTAAGCTTTCTTTAATATTTCATTCCTTAACCCTTATTGCACGTCATTTTCATACATTTTATCACTGAATTACATAAATACTGAGATACTACATAAATAATTTTCTTTTATATTTGGTTTAAATAAGAGATTCGGTACATATGGGATAATTTTAATTTTAATCATCAATTATCTTTTGTTGCAATGAAACTTTTATCACCATTATTATCAACAAATTCTTTACATAAAAGTCTAGGAGTCTATTTTACGGGCTAATAAATATCTAGCATTGAAGTTATGTATTTTTGAAAATTGAGAAGCTTGTTCGTTTGTTTTTTATACATAACCACTCGGTTTGACTAAATGAATTATGATCTGCATTCACCGTATCGGGTGACTTTAGAAGAGTATGAAGATAAACAAATTATTGAGCGTGTACCAGATAATTCTCAACCAAAAAACAAACTATTTTTTTACCTGCCTCACAGAGTACTTTACAATTCTGGAAAATTAAAAATTTTACTGATCCCGTCATATGACGGGCTATAAGCTAGTTTTTAATAGTAAGATTTCTTTAATATTTCTTTCGTTAACCCTTATTGCACATTATTTTCATACGTTTTATCACTAAACTTAGATACTACATAAATAATTTTCTTTTATATTTGGCTTAAATAATAGATTAGGTACATATGTGATAATTTTAAATTTTAATCATAGATTATTTTTTGTTGCAATGAAACTTTTATCACCGGTATTAACAACAAATTCTTTTCATAAAAGTCTAGGAGTCTATTTCACGGACTAATAAATATCTAGCGTTTAAGTTTTATATTTTTGAAAATTAAGAAGTTTGTTCGTTTGTTTTTATTCATAACCACTCGGTTTGACTAAATGAATTATGGACTGCATTCACCGTATCGGGGACTTTAGAAGAATATGAAGATAAACAAATAATTGAGAGTGAACAAAATAATTCTCCGCCAAAAAGCAAACCGTTATTTTACCTGCCTCATAGGGTACTTTACAATTCTGGAAAATTGAAAATTTTACTGATCCCGTAATATGACGGGCTATAAGCTAGTTTTTAATAGTAAGATTTCTTTAATATTTCATTCGTTAACCCTTATTGCACATTATTTTCATACGTTTTATCACTGAACTTAGATACTACATAAATAATTGTCTTTTATATTTGGCTTAAAAAAGAGATTCGGTACATATGTGATAATTTTAAATTTAATCATTGATTATCTTTTTTTATGATGAGAATTTTATCACAGGTATTAACAGCAAATTCTTTTCATACAAGTCTAGGAGTCTATTTCAGGGACAAATAAATATCTATCGTTTAAGTTATATATTTTTGAAAATTAAGAAGTTTCGTCGTTTGATTTTTATACATAACCACTCGGTTTCGTTAAATGAATTATGAACTACATTCACAGTATCGGGAGACTTTACAGGAGTATGAAGATAAACAAATTATTGATCGTGAACAAGATAATTCTCAGCCAAAAAACAAACTGTTATATCACCTGCCTCAAAGGGTACTTTACAATTCTGGAAAATTAAAAATTTTACTGATCCCGTCATATCAGGGGCTATAAGCTAGTTTTTAATATCAAGCTTTCTTTAATATTTCATTCGTTAACCCTTATTGCATATTATTTTCATACGTTTTATCACTGAATTACATAAATACTTAGATACTACATAAATAATTTTCTTTTATATTTGGTTTAAATAAGAGATTCGGTACATATGTGATAATTTTAAATGTAATCATCAATTATCTTTTGTTGCAATGAAACTTTTAACACCATTATTATCAACAAATTCTTTACATAAAAGTCTAGGAGTCTATTTCACGGGCTAATAAATATCTAGCATTGAAGTTATGTATTTTTGAAAATTGAGAAGCTTGTTCGTTTGTTTTTTATACATAACCACTCGGTTTGACTAAATGAATTATGATCTGCATTCACCGTATCGGGTGACTTTAGAAGAGTATGAAGATAAACAAATTATTGAGCGTGAACAAGATAATTCTCAGCCAAAAAACAAACTGTTATATCACCTGCCTCAAAGGGTACTTTACAATTCTGGAAAATTGAAAATTTTACTGATCCCGTCATATCAGGGGCTATAAGCTAGTTTTTAATATTAAGCTTTCTTTAATATTTCATTCCTTAACCCTTATTGCACGTCATTTTCATACATTTTATCACTGAATTACATAAATACTGAGATACTACATAAATAATTTTCTTTTATATTTGGTTTAAATAAGAGATTCGGTACATATGTTATAATTTTAAATTCAATCATCAATTATCTTTTGTTGCAATGAAAATTTTATCACTATTATTATAACAAATTCTTTTCATAAAAGTGTAGGAGTCTATTTCACGGGCTAATAAATATATAGCGTTGAAGTTATGTATTTTTGAAAATTGAGAAGCTTGTTCGTTTGTTTTTTATACATAACCACTCGGATTGACTAAATGAATTATGGACTGCATTCACCGTATCGGGTGACTTTAGAAGAGTATGAAGATAAACAAATAATTGAGAGTGAACAAAATAATTCTAAGCCAAAAAACAAACCATTATTTTATCTGCCTCATAGGGTACTTTACAATTCTGGAAAATTAAAAGTTTAACCTATCCTGTCATATGACAGGCTATAACCTAGTTTTTAATAGTAAAATATCTTTAATATTTCATTCGTTAACCCTTATTGTACAAATTGATAATTCAACTACAGCGTTATACAAATAAATGGATTTACTATAATCATAGGAGCCTCGCTTAACACGGCTAAAAGCCACTTGCAGATTTAGAATTGCTCACGGTAGTAATATCCTCAAACTAATATTTCTGGAGTTAACTGAGTAGAACAACCGAAAATGGTACAATGAAAAGACTATCAATCAAACAACCCTCCTCATGAAATCTGTATACACAGCGACGTTGATAAGGTTGAAGTAAATCCTTCCGCTGGCAATTAAAATGCTATTAAACTCGAATAAACCCATCATTAATTGAAAGGATACACTACGCAAAAAAAGTCTAATTTTGGGTAAAACAAATAACTGTCGTGCCTAGAAATCGACCGTCTAATTGACTGCATAATTTGACTTAGCATATTCAAAAAGAAAAATAGAGAAAAATCATAAAGTTTTAAGAGGTTTGATAGATTCTAACTGCTGTAAATGACAGCACCATTTTCATTCTTTCACAATTTCAAAATTAATTTAAAAAAAGGAAATTTACTGCATAAATTTGTTATATATTTAGAAATAGGAATATAGAATATAAGAGTTAAATTTAAATGAAAAAATAAATAGTTGTTTTATACAGGTATATAACAGTGTTCTACTTGTACTTTTATTTATAATGTAAACATGTGTTCTATATAATTATACAGATGTTACGTGTCATTAAAGTCAGGAATTATCATTTAAATTCTGGGGTAAAATTGTAAACTTGCAAAAAAAGATTAAATTTCTATTTTCTGTTAATAGAAACTAATATTTCCTATGTATTTATTAACAAATAATTTTTATTTAAAATTTTAAAATTTTATAAATATTTATAAAAATTAACAGAAATATTGTAAATTGTAAATTTTAATGACTGTTTCTTACTGACCGATATAAACAGATTTACATTTATTCTAAACATGCGACAGAGGGTTTTATATTAAATCTCATTACGTATCGTTGAAGTAATGAATTATTGTATTATTTTTATGGTCTAATTTTAGAATAAAATATAATGGGTTTAAAGTTCAAATTTAAAAATGTGCTTTCTATTAATAAGTAATATAGATTTTCTAATCCACTACTTTATAGATTAAAAAAGTTTCTTTTATTTTAACTGAAAGTATGAAGAATATAATTAAGAAGCAATGTGCACTGGCGATCACAGATAACAATTCTTATAAATACGCATTTAAATGATAATATTTGAATTTCTTTTAGTAATTTGCTGTCTTAGCCTATCTACCTCTTGATTTTACATTTAAATCGAAGAAAATTAAATCTAATTCTCACTATGGTAAAATTTTTAACTCTTTAACTATCAAAAGCTCGATTATATATGTTCACGTTCTCGTGGTTATTCTTCACTATATCTATGAGCCTCGTATTTTCAAGCTACAAAACCCAACAAAAATTAGTAAGTTTCCAGCAGCAAATCAAGGGAAGAAATAAAGTCGAACTTACTTTATTGGTTTTTGTAATTTCAAGTATAATATACCGAAATAAAGTTTACTTAAAACTGTTATTCCTAAGTAAAGAGTATCTAATTCAAAGGAACATTTCGTAGGTAAAGGTTCGTAGGTAGGTATTCAAAGGTACATAAAGTAAGTTCGACTTTATTTCTTACGCTGATTTGCTGCTGGAAACTTACTATTTCTTGTTGGGTTTTGTATCGTCAAAATACGAGACTCATACATTCGCTCATACAACGAGATTTCTAAACCATTTGAGTAATATTTTATGCAAGTTAGTTTAAAGATTTATGCTATAAAGTTAATTTTTTTTGATTAAAGTTTCAAAAATTTTACTTGATTTTTTCAATAATTTCTCAACAACTATCCATTTACATTAAAGTTAAATAACTTCTACATAATAGTGAAACATAATTTGAGATATGTAACAAAAATAAGCTATGCATATGAAAACTATAAAAAGAGCAAATAACATCAAAGATTGTGACAGAAACGGTCAATTTCATTAAGACCCAAAAATTGTTAATCGAGAGTATATTTTAAAGATTACATAACAAAATTATACCAGTATTTGCCAATATGTTGTACCGTACTAACATTGAAATTAACTGCAGGTGCGTTCTTGTAAGTTAAATTACCAAAGATACATAATACTAAGGTATCAGTTAATAGAAAGAGGTTGTACGTCCATATCAAATAATACCAGTATTATTCACTCTCAACTATTTCATATCCAGCACACGCTACAAGTTTTTGCAATTCATCCTATATAAAACAATGTCCTTGATCTCAGACTAAGATAAGCTCAGTTCATCGCTCTTAAAATAATACATGCTCTGTTGGAATGACCTTAACTGAACGCATGCGCTTGACTATCCTTACAAGATTTTAAATTTAGAATAATGCATTATTACCCAGCGTACATTAGTCAAAATCTGTGTGAATTTACAATTAACAGAATATGCCACAAATCTTATTAATTGTAATATTACACAAACTAAGTCCCTTTGTTTATTTTACATATCTATTTTCCGATAACTTCATTATAAATACGGCCATGCTAACAAATCCATCCTAACATACACGCAAACATATATATATATATATATATATATATATATATATATATATATATATATATATATATATATATATATATATATATATATATATACGTTGTATACACATGTATACACACAAATATGTGTGTATCTATACACACAAAATTATGTGTACATATACACACATAAACGAGTATATATTTATGTCAGGTGTAAAAAGGGGGTAGTTGGAAATTACGTGACTTATAAACGATTTTAAAGGGGAACCCATTTATAATAATAAAACACATGAAAGAGATCCACTCTAGTGTAACCATTTGGAGTAATGCGGTTAAGCGCAGAGATATTTCACAGGAAGTTGAAGACTAATCAAGACTAAAGAAGCAGTTAGCGCTTGGTCATGGAGCTGTCGACACACTCCAGTCGTATTTTCGCCACGAAATATTCATAATGCATTATGGCGCAAGCGATGGCTGAAAAGAAAACTCCGTGTTAAATAACGAAGTGTTTTTACGAAGAACTAATTTTTCAATTCGCCTTAACCCTGGATCGTGATATATATATACATATACACACACATATATATACATATATACACATATAAATGCTTACTATACCTATACTTAAACTTAAACAGATATACAGACATAAATGCTTACTCATATGCACACATAAATGTATGCACATTTACAAACGTAAATGCGTTAACATATACAAATATGCATGTATACATACATACATATGTATATAATATATACGTGTCTGCTTGTTAAATGTATTTTTCACCTACACATTCAAAGAACTGAAAAGATATACCTTTATGATTTAAAAACCTTTGCAGGAACTAAAACACCAACAATCTTCAAAAATATCAATTTAGAAAATGGACAGCCAAAAATAACTTTTATATGAATAGATTGACTTAGTAAAACAACAAACGTGTAATGATGTAGATCCAAATTAATAATACCTTTTTTATATTATTAGCTTAATTAATTGATATGTATATGTTTAACAATAATATTTTCTAAATATAGAAATATAAACTTAAAAATTAATGAATAAATACATAAAAAATGTTTTTTACAAGAAACTCTTTTTTTCAGCATTGTAATATCAGACTAATTAAATAACACACCACACGTAATGAGCTAATATTATGTTCAAATATTATTATAAGGTTTGAAAATTATTAGCTTAGTAAATTAATAAGTATATGTTTAACAATAATATTTTCTAAGTATAGAAATATAAACTTAAGAAATAATAAATAAATAAATAAAAGAAAAAAAATGTTTTTATTAGGAACTCTTTTTTTCAGCATTTTGATATCAGACTAATTAAATATCACACCACACGTAATGAGCTAATAGTATGCTTAAATATTATTACAAGGTTTGATAATTATTTTATCTATAGTATAATATTATGCTAAAAATTATTGCAGTTAATACCTAAATTGCAAGAGGGAAGGAATTAATGTATAAATATAATCATTTCATATAATTTAATATTCTGTGCAATTTAAATATGACATATACATATTAATAGTAATTTAGTCAGTGCTTAAATTTAAAGACACGCAGAAGTTGTGACAAAGTGATATTTTTTATCTTTTTATTCTTATTTTTATCTTTTTATTCTATATTAAAAGATATGCATGTTAAATAAAACTGACTATAAAGTTTTTAAGTGTAATATTCATAATGACAGTATAAATTCTAATAAGAGTACTATTTAGATAATTTTAATATGTTTCACATTATATTTCAACAACTAAAATATTCAATGCAAATATAAACAAGGCGAGTTAATGCGAATGCAAATTATTTATAGGAAAGAGTGAAATAATTACATTATATTAAAAAAAGCGTAATATCATATTAAAAAACCTACTATAACATACGGAAGGTGAAAACTAAAATAATGTGTAAGTGTATTGAATTTAAAGAATTTGTCTACCGCAATATTACATACATTTTAATTGTAATACATAAATTAATTACCGTTTAATAGAGGTCAAATTTTCAATATTAATAAGCTGATAAAAATAACTCATACTTATTTTTCTATTCCAATGTTTTAGGTTATGCGCATTGACAAACTACCACAATTTAGTATTTTAAAAATGTAATATTTTTAATTGTCTACCTATATACTAGAGTAAATCTTATTTGGTCAAACTTCCTGTTTTATCATATTTTGTTTTCACCTCTGCACAAATTAATGCAAATGACTAATGGTAAATTATATTTCAATAATTATCATTTACTGAAATGCATTAGAAAACAAATGTGTGTTTATCTTCAGGTTATATCAAAAAAGCTTACTAAAAATGCACAATTTTGACTGTTTTAACAGATTGTGTGCGGGTACATTTGGCAACGGAATTGTACAAGTAGCGGGCGTTTTGCTCGTAAATTTAGTTATTCAGTTAAATTTCAATAGGTCAAAAATTTAATTTTTTAATCGCCTTTTCGTATTTTATATTGAAATATATAAACAAATATATAAATAGAAATATATAAATAACAACCATAAGGTTTTTGTAAACAAAAAAATTATTTTTAGTGGATAAATTTATAATAGTATCGTAAATATGAAAATTCAAGTAGAAATACTAGTATATAGTTTTAATGTTTTTGAATTATGTTATATATAAAGGTTTTTACCTTATAAAAAAGTGAAAAGACCTATCATAAAACTAATAATGTAAAAACTATTTTTTATTTGTCTTAATTTTTCCAGTATCTATGTAGCAGATAAGAACATTCGGCTTCGTTTTCCTGTATATATATACCGTTATTTTTGTACCCACAAATGAACCATGTTGTTACACTAAACCGTACTAGTACGTGACCCGCGCTCGAGTGTCAATCGTCAGAAAACGCACTAGTACCTGTCCCGCATACAGTGTGTTAAATGAATTTGACCTCTCTAATAATTCGGTACATTTTGTTTTGTGTAAATGTTTATTTCATTTAAAATCAGTAAATTTAAAAAAAAACTGTCTTATTTTTTTAAATGAAGAGTTAATTGCGAACTGAATTTTAAGAATTATTTTGTTTTTAGCCTTGTGATCTCAAACTTCATATGCATTAAAATTGTCTGAACTTTTAAAAAGAATAATATATATTTATTCATGGGCATTTAACTAAATGACATATATCCTATAACTAAATCCGTATATTCGTATACTAGAGATGGAAATTAATATAAATTTAGAGTCAGGCATATAACAATTGATGGATGGATAAATGTTCTATAAACGTCAAAAATATAAAAAAGAATTAATACTTATTATCACCTATTACAAATTGAATGAAATAAAATCAAGTCTTCATTTATAAATATTTAAATATCTACATTCGGTTCAGCTTTTTTTACCTCTTGCCGTGAGTCATTGTCAAAGACATATCAGAACAGGACCGGTTTGTACTAGAAAGAAACTTCGGACTTCCCCCAACCAATAGAAGAATCCATTGGTTTGAGGGATTCTGATCCCACGCCGTTCTGGTGGGGACCCCTCTTTTTTCTCCTAAAGGCAGTCTGACTTTTTAAGAGGACAAGGTTGTTACCAGAGGAGAGAAGAATCTGCACGCTGCTGGCATCCTCTGCTTCCGGGATAGACATGTGTTGGAGCGTCAAGAAAAAAATGAAAAAACGCCTTCATGATGGCGAAACCAACGACGAATCCAGAGTAGTTTCCCCTACCTACAAATGATAAGTTGCATTCCAGCTGTATTCCTTAGGCATTTATTTAATAGTATAAAATCATTTAATCAAGATATATATATATATATTTTTTATATATATATATATATATATATATATATATATATATATATATATATATATATATATATATTATATATATATATATAAATATATATATATATATATATATATATATTTATATATATATATATATATATATATATATATATATATATATATAAAATATATATTCTATATATATATATATATATTGCATAATTTCATCATTATCATGATAAATATATATTTTTATATATACATAATATACATATATATATTATATATATATATATATATATATATATATAGGAGTTTCAGCGCGAATAATATATATATATATATATATCTATATATACATATAGCGTCACATGCATATATATTACATGTTACATATACATATATATACATATAATATATATACATATATATATACATATAATATATATATATATATATATATATATATATATATATATATATATATTATATATATATATATATATATATATATATATATATATATATATGTCCATGTGTTTTTTAATGAGTTTAGATTTCTTCTTTCTCAAACACTAGGCCAACGTAACAATATTTTTACACTAAGGAATAATAGAAATCAGTAAAACTATTTAAAGTTATGTAGATGTTTCTAACAAATTATCTCTAAAAAACGTGTTTCTATGTAAAGAATAACTTTTGCATAATTTCATCATTATCATGATAAATATATTTTTATTTGAATACGTAAAAGATAAATTAGTTCCAAACGTAAAGCGAAGGTTTGGTTCTATAGGAGTTTCAGCGCGAATAATCTTCATATGAAGGATTTTGTCTTCATTTTAGCATTAAGAGTCACATGCAGTGTAATTACATGTTACACCTTCAAGGAACATTAATTTATCTTCATTACATGCATAATATCATGAAGCAAATGAGGTCTAAAGTGCAATGTATTGGAAATCCATTATCACGAGGACATTTTTTTTTTGCTTTTCTTTGTTATCTCTTCAATAAATTTTGATATTTTTTTATCTAAGTTTATTGAGATATTTTCACTAAGTATACAATGACCTGCAAAGTTTATGGTTTAAAAATTATTTTAAAAGAAATCAATGTTACTTTAAAAAATACTTTACGTTAATTGTGCATAGATGTGCTCTCATTTTGTTTATTAAATATCTGTTACAATTATAAACTTCTCTTTATAATTATAAAGTTTTTCATTTTCTTAAAAAAAATTTCTTCTCACCAATTTCGTGGGTGAAAGTTAAATAGGTTTTAATCTAAATCAGCAAATAATTTTATACGTGTATCTTAAACTGTCATGTAACATTAATTAAATGTTTAAAACAAATATGATATTTTTAGTTATATTTTTGTCAATATTAAAGTGCTTTAAAATTGAGTTCCAGAGTTAAGGTATTTGTTGTAATGTACATACAACCTATACACCAGTGTTCGTTACAAGGGGGGAAACACAGAATGAATATAATACCTTATATAGATTCAGACATTTATTCTATACATTTATTTACAAAAATACTTGGTTAACATAATCAATCATTTATATTTTCTATTTACAGACTAATTATCCCACATCACTTTATAAGGAATTATTATTATTAACAGAGGCCTAAGTCAAAGGACTGTAAATATTATTTATAAATTACTTTCATTGAAGTCGCCGGGGAGCAGGCAGGGGCTTTTCTCACGGACATACGGGACGAGTTGGTGATGTTGAGCAGGGCGGTGTCAGTCCGGGCGCACGGGACGAGCTCGTGCTAGTGGATTCTTGTTCCACTTCTCTCGACTGCCCACTTCTAACTCCCAGCTCTCAGCCTCCAGCTCTCACTCCGTTTCCAAAAACTTCACCTAGGTCCCAACGCCCTCCTTTTCTTGTCATCCAATCCCTTCTCTTTGGGAAATTTTCCCACATCAAATGCCCTTCGGGAGTGCAGGTGGGCTCATTAAAGTAGCCCCTTTTTGTTCAAGCTGACATTACATTTTAGCCCCTGCTCCCATAATTCACGCTTACAGTTCTGTGCGAGCTTGACCGTTATGCTGCCATTCCGTGAAGTATCCTCTCTGCAGGGGTCCCTAAACTTGACATAAATAATTGGGGTCTTAAATTCGTCAAGGAAAATCCTCCCACGGCTATCCACAGAGTTCACTCTGCTCTGACACAAGTACACCCAAGAGCTCTGTCAACAAGAATTTTCCCACAACAAAAACAGCTTAATTAAGCGAATTAACTGCAATATCAGCAAAACGCGAAAACATGTTCCGCCAACACCTGGGAAACTGCTGCATAGACAGAAAGTTTACAGTTTTAGGACAGAAAGGAATGTTAAGTGGAAAATACTTGGTAGATTAAACCATTTAGAGGCTGGTAAAGGTATTAAATGAATTAAAATTGGAGAGAGGAGGCTTTTGAAGAAATATTAAAGTTAAATAATTTTGATATATTTCATATATATATATATATATATATATATATATATATATATATATATATATATATATATATATATATATATATATATATATATATATATATATATAAAGAAAAATATAAATATATTTTAAATTAGATAAAATGTACTGTATTTTATCAATATCAAAAGTGTTAAATTTGCTTTAGATATTTTATAATTCCTCTTCATTTATTGAGTTGAAACATACTCACGAAAATTCCGTTATATTACTTATTTTCTTGGTATTATCGAAACATCAAAACACTTGAATTTATAGCATTAAAGTATTGAAATTCAATATAAAAATTGAGTATTCCGTCATTATTTGACTCCAGGTTGCATATTTCATTTAATATATTTCCAGAATATCGATGACGTACGTTGTTAAGATTTCAATACACTTACTCAAGAAGTGTTTTTTAGATGAGAAGTATTTGAATCCTTATATTATGCTGATTTATTAAACGAAGTATTGAATATATTATTGCATAACTTTCCTGGAAATGTCAATAAACTTTATTTCAATAAAATGTTAGTTACTTAAATGATTTTCTTTGATGGGAGTTTCTTACATTTATCAGGTCTAATTATTATGTTTATATATGGGGTGCATAGTGAACCATTAGATGTAGAATAATAATTCAAATTATATTTTTTGAAATGAGAAAAGCACTTATAGTATCACTTAAGGCATTTTATAGTATTTTTAAATGTTGAAATTATATTAGAGGGAAAATCTAAAATCTATTCATACTTATTTCTATGCATAATTTCTATTCATTCTTGGTTGTCTATATAGAACAAATTGTAAATTTGGTCCTCAAAACTGCTGAACAAAATGTTGTACCTTCTGTTAAAATATATTAAAATTGAATAAATAATTTTAAATTCGTGATTTAAAATTATTTAAGAGTCCCGCTAAACTTTCATGCTGAAGAAACACATCAATCGTCGTGGTCGAAAGTAATTTTTATTTCATCTTATCAATATATTACAAAATCCAGAGCATATGAACCGTGCTGTGTCAGAATGCTAACCTTTAGCGAGAATGGACCAAATATCATGTGGGATTTAAGTGTCGTTGGAAAATGCAGAACCAATAATTATTTCCTTGAAGAGAATAACTTTTGATTAGAGACATCAGACAAAATGTGGCTTTCCAGAAGACTATGATTGCTGATCGGTAAAAAATGTTTTCTGGGATAGTTATTATTTCCTCATTAAAATGCCAGCTATATTATTATTTTATTTGAGAATCAAAGAAGGAATTCCGGGGTTCGGCTGAAGGAATGAAAACTTCTTTGTTTAAATTGGATGGCTTTGAAAATAGAATTAAAATACAGAAGAGAAATTAAGATTTAGAATAATGAATGGACTATTGGATAGACTTAAGGGCTTATGTATATATATATATATATATATATATATATATATATATATATATATATATATATATATATATATATATATATATATATATATATATATATAATATATATATATATATATATATATATATAAATATATATATATATATATATATATATATATATATATATATATATATATATATATATATATATATATATATTATATATATATATATATATATATATATATATATATATATATATATATATATATATATATATATATATATATATATATATATATATATATATATATATATATTATATATATATATATATATATATATATATATATATATTATATATATATAATATATATATATATATATATATATTATATATGTATATATATATATATATATATATATTATATATATATATATATATATATATATATATATATATATATATATATATATATATATATATATATATATATATATATATATATATATATATATATATATATATATATATATATATATATATATATATATATACGTATATATATATATATAATTATATATATATATATATATATATATATATATATATATATACGTATATATATATATATATATATATATATATATATATATATATATATATATATATCAGGTTTAAAAATGGAGTTAAGAATTAATCGAGTCATAATAAAAAATAGTTAGGACTGATTAACTATAACGTAATTGAAGAAAGACGCATCCTCGAGCGGAATTATACAGAGGAAAGAAGCTGGCGTGAAAGTAGACATAGGAATTTGCTTAGGTAAGAAAAAAAAACGGAACAGGTACTTGGCTTGATAACATCCTCTACGCTTGTCTAGTGAAAAATATAAGAACAACAGTTATTTAAATGTCATAGTCATGGACAGAAGAAGTATAATAAAGAAGTTTTTTATATGAAATCAAATGTGTGCTCTATGCCTTAACCTCTCTTATGTGTCATATATATATAATATATATATATATATATATATATATATATATATATATATATATATATATATATATATATATATATATATATATATATATATATATATATATATATATATATATATATATATATATTATATATATATATATATATATATATATATAAACATATATATATATATATATATATATAATAATTTCAAAAAGTGATATGCATCCAACATTTCACAATTGGGCAAAATTTCACAATTTTTAGTATCTAAATAAAATTTAAAATTTTCTTATCTATTAATATTGAAGTTCTAATATAAAATGCAATTATAAAATTCTATTGAAAGTTATGCTCTCAATATGAAAAAAGAATGTGGAAAAATGCACTACTTTTATTTCTAAACATTATTCATATCTGACAGCATTTGGAAGATAAATTACGATATTATTTTAAGATCCTGAGTTTAAGACTTTGATGTGTGGGCTTGACGACACTTTGAACTCAAATCGATGAAAAACATTCCTCTTTTTTTCGGTGAAAAAGAAAATTTGATGCTAGGAAATAATACTTAAAAATAGATCTGAAAAATATACTAAACTTTTTGTTTTGTTTCTTTCTCAGCAGTAATACTCATTCTATTGTTTTCGAAAGAAAATATCAAAGATAGATTTTTTTACGGATATATAGCTTTAGAATAATATGAAATAGAAAGTATTATATTTTAAAATTATATTTTCAATTAAACACCATAAGACTTTTTTTATATTTTTTGATATGATTTATTTACAAAAGAAAATTTTTATCTTGCAGAATATTCTAGAATTTTATTTGGTTAAAAGGAAAAGGTACTCTAGTTATAGTTAAAATTTTATTAGTTTATTGTTTTATTCTTTCTAAACACGTATGAGAAATTTGAAATTTCCATTTTAACACTAGATTTACGAATGTTGATCATATATCTATTTTTACTGAAGTAATTGACTATACAAGTTTTTTGTAGAAAATAGTTGAAATTAATTCAAATAAAATGTTTATTATCAAAAAATTCATGGAAAACATTTTTTACATATAAAAATGTTTAAAAATTTAAACATTTCTATTACATTTAGCACAATGGTTTCTACATCTGTTTCTTTTGCATGATTGTTGAACTTGACAATTCCGTGCGTCAGTAGCATGAATTTCTGTCATTGCAATGAAGTGTATTCTTCTCTATATTTACTTATAATACTTTATATACTTTAGACTATAATTTTATTTCATATTCTATAATCGAATTAGCTCACAACCGTGAAAATAGTTATACTACATTTTATAATGCGAAATAATCAAGAAATGAAAGTTTAATATATTTTATTATACTAAAGAACGTATGGTTTGAAAAGGTATACATATATATATTATATTTTCTATATATATATATATATAATTCTTTTTATATATATATAGTATATATATATATATATATATTATATATATTTTATTATATAAAAATATTACTATTTTTTATATAAATATATATATTATATTCTATATATATATATATATATATATATATTATATTTTTATATTATATATTATATATATATATAAACATATATATATATATATATATAAAAATATATATATATCTAATATATATATATATTACATATATATATATTACTTTTAAATATATATATATTATATATATAATATATATATATATATATATATATATATATACATATATATATATATATATATATATACATATTTATATATATATATATATATAAACATATTTATATTATTTTACATATATCTATATATATATATAATATACATATATATATATATATATAAATACTAAATACATATATATATATTATATAATAAATATATAATATACAAAAATATATTTATATATATACAAAATAATATATAAAATATATATATATATATATATATATATATATTTATATATATATATACATATATATATACATATATACATATATATATATATATATATATATATATATATATATATCAATATATATACATATATAACATAATATATGTATTAACATATATATATATTATATATATATATATATAAATATATATATATATAATATATATATATATTATATATATATATTTATATATATATATATATATATAATATTATATATATTTTATATATATAAAATATTTTGTATATATATATATATTTTATATATATATATTATATATATATTTATATATATATATATATATAATATATATATATTATATATATATATATATATATATATATATATATATATATAGTGATTAAATTTTTAATGAGTCAAATTGGTTCAGTCAGTTAATCTAGTGTTAAATATTTGTATAGTTTTTTAAAGTTTAATGAAAATTTTAAATAGTTTATTACTATGCTTCATTTTCATTATAATCAGCAATAACCTGCTCATTTCTAGATGCATTTATATATTAATAACAATTTAGGACATATGATCTTGAATTTCATTTTTTAGTATTGACAATTAACTTACTCTATTCTTATATGAATTATGAATAATAATTTTACATAAAGTATATGACATTAAAATATATTACAAAATCATTTTTGATTAAAATCCAACACCTTTTACTAAAATCAGAGCCTTCCATCAATATTTATAAAAATACTCGTCATGCACTTCACATTAAACCAAATACTTGCCTTTTGCAGTTTACTTTTTTCATTTATATACAGAACCAAAATCAGGCATAAATTTTTATTTGGGACGAAAACAATATTTATAAGATAATTATTTCATATCAAGCAAGATTTTATCAATTGTTTCCGTTGGTTGATAGTAGAAATACACTATGATCTTAAAAATTATTTTAAAATCAAAAAACACCAATTTACAACAGTTGACTACCTCTAGATGGTGTAGAATACTCGAGAAAGAATCTGCAAAAAATAATGCACTGGGAACATGCTTAGCTTGGATTTTTCAAAACTAAAATATTTCGTATTTTTGCCCAAACTCTTTTCTTTCGAACTCTTTTTTTTTCTTAGCATAAACCCATATGATTTTTTTTACAATTTTATAGATATACTATTATGAATATAGAACCGGAAAACTGTAGTGCCTTTGCTTTCGTATGTCCATTAATAAAATAATTATTTTTAGCTCCTTTGTTCATGTGAAATCTCATGTGATCATATGACACAGTCGAATTCTAAACACTGATTTTACATTTTGGTGTAACTATCTATCCCGTTTAGAGCCCACAGGTATGCTCAAGTTTATATTTGTCTCTGAAAGTGTGCCTTCTAACACTCAAAGGAATCCAGTTTCTTTTCATTGTATATTTAGCTGAACGTGTTACAACGTTCATTCTCATAGCATTTAACCTTAAAAAACAGAATTGATTCGACACTGTAAGTGAAACAATACTTGATAGTTGACTACCTCTAGACATTGGGATGTTTAGTATTGTTAAAATAAACTTGGGCTATTATCTTAAACTCAGATGACAGCAAAGAACTTTAGAAGCCCGTTAATGCGTACGACAAGGCAACTCCACTTCCCATTTTGAGGCGTCATACACACACAGGCACAGATATACAGGAATACCAGATAGTGAAACTAAGCATAGTTTCACTGACTGTTATCTGTGTATCGCATATTTTCTTCTGTTACATGTGATATTGATATTTTTCTTATAAGTATTGTATGGCATTTCTTGTAAGAATTGTATGTGTTTATTGTACAGATAACATCTTTCAGAAATAAAAAAAATAATTGTTTAATAGGATACTTTGGTACTGTTGATGAGACATAGCATCAATAAACCTTTGTTTTTACTTCTAATTATTGCACTGCTTCATGCCTCACTGTTTCATATTGGTGTGTCTCAGGAAGGACTTTGCTAATGGGTTGCGTAATCGTGTTTTCAATTCAGCTAAATATGCAATGTGGCCACTGTGCACAACATTTTTAAGGTATACCCACAGCCTGAAGTTAAAGGATTGGGGTCTGGTGTTCTTGGAGGACTGACTGTTGAACAATTACGGCTGATAAATCCATTATTTTAGAAATTTATCTTGAACAGTTGCATGACTTGCTTTCCGATATGCGGAGGAGAGCCATCTTGCATGAAAATGATTCAATCCAGACAAGTGCGATGTTGAAATGTTGGAATGAATTGGCTGCGCAAACACATAGCATACCGTTTACAGTTCACGGTAGAGGTAACAGGACCCATAAGATCAATATCCTCGAAAATGAATGACCGTTACCTTTGGCAAATGCATTGGTACTGTGGCATCTATCCCGTTTAGAGCCCACAGGTATGCTCAAGTTTATATTTGTCTCTGAAAGTGTGCCTTCTAACACTCAAAGGAATCCAGTTTCTTTTCATTGTATATTTAGCTGAACGTGTTACAACGTTCATTCTCATAGCATTTAACCTTAAAAAACAGAATTGATTCGACACTGTAAGTGAAACAATACTTGATAGTTGACTACCTCTAGACATTGGGATGTTTAGTATTGTTAAAATAAACTTGGGCTATTATCTTAAACTCAGATGACAGCAAAGAACTTTAGAAGCCCGTTAATGCGTACGACAAGGCAACTCCACTTCCCATTTTGAGGCGTCATACACACACAGGCACAGATATACAGGAATACCAGATAGTGAAACTAAGCATAGTTTCACTGACTGTTATCTGTGTATCGCATATTTTCTTCTGTTACATGTGATATTGATATTTTTCTTATAAGTATTGTATGGCATTTCTTGTAAGAATTGTATGTGTTTATTGTACAGATAACATCTTTCAGAAATAAAAAAAAATAATTGTTTAATAGGATACTTTGGTACTGTTTATGAGACATAGCATCAATAAACCTTTGTTTTTTACTTCTAATTATTGCACTGCTTCATGCCTCACTGTTTCATATTGGTGTGTCTCAGGAAGGACTTTGCTAATGGGTTGCGTAATCGTGTTTTCAATTCAGCTAAATATGCAATGTGGCCACTGTGCACAACATTTTTAAGGTATACCCACAGCCTGAAGTTAAAGGATTGGGGTCTGGTGTTCTTGGAGGACTGGCTGTTGAACAATTACGACTGATAAATCCATTATTTTAGAAATTTATCTTGAACAGTTGCATGACTTGCTTTCCGATGTGCGGAGGAGAGCCATCTTGCATGAAAATGATTCAATCCAGACAAGTGCGATGTTGAAATGTTGGAATGAATTGGCTGCGCAAACACATAGCATACCGTTTACAGTTCACGGTAGAGGTAACAGGACCCATAAGATCAATATCCTCGAAAATGAATGACCGTTACCTTTGGCGAATGCATTGGTACTGATGGAATAGCGAATGGGTTTTCCTTTGCTCATATCCTGCAATTTTGTGTGTTGACAATTCCGGAGAGATGAAAATATGCTTCATCTGTCCACAAAATGTTCCATGGCCATTCATTGTCCACTTACATGTGAGCCAGAAATTCCAAAGCAAACGCCTGTCTTCTTGGGAATCAACTCCTGAACATGTGTAATTTTGTACAGATAGAAATGCAGAATATTACATATAATTTTGTACACCATACTCGCAGGCATGTCTAAACCTCGGGGCATACCACGTGCATGCAGGTTTGCACACCAGTGCTAGTCCTGTCCACATCTGCCACTACTGAAGTCGAAGCCATTGATTTCACTTCAAAAGTACCTCATTCTTCAAATTTCTAAATCATATTCTGTAGACCCTTTGAAGAAATCTCACCACAGCCTCTTTCATTTCTCTTTAACAACAGGAAAGTCTTATATACGATAGGATGGGAAAGCTACAAATCCCGCTCTTTTATAGCATATGCCATGTGACGTACGCAGTCAAGTCTTTAAATTAATTTGCATAATAAACCGTTTAGAGCACCCTCTATTGATACATTTTGGAACGTTTCCCCTTTTTTAGTATATTCATTGAAATTTAAAGTTATTCTGACTAGTGGTTCATTTTTGCAGCCTTTTGAATATGGGATTTTAATTATGGACACCTTGTATTATGTTTGGCTAGATTAATTTTCTTAGGCATCTAATTTGGAAAAATTGCTTAGTCTTGTAAAAGACTTTAATATATCTATTAAAACCGGATGCTGGGATATTAATATATAAAAAGGTTATAAATGTTTTAAAATCTTAATGCTACTTAGTCGTTGAATCACACTTTGCTTTAATGATTACACTTTAAATTCATTTACCAAACACAAATGAACAGGAAAGTTTCAAGTAATATTTAAAATTTTAAAATATAAATTAAAACAGTACAATGTCCTATTATATTGTCATATACTTTTATAAACATTTTGAAACTCAAAACAATATCCTTGAAACAGATTCAAAGATTATACAGTTATATTATCATATCATGTCTAAATGTTATTTATATATAATAATTTAAGATAACCTACATTGTTATATGCATTTGGCAAAAACTTTGAAATAAAATTTTAGGTATTACAGGAAAAATTCGACCGTAAAAGTTTCCAAACATAAAGTACTCTAGTACACAATTTTCATAAAATTACGTAAAAAACGAAATGTATCATTTTAAAAATACAGTTGGTGAAATTTGACTCATACTTTTTTTTTTACCAAGACATAGCACTATTAAGAACTGTGGTGAAAAAAATTGCATCCTGAAATATAGTTAGTTGTACAATCTCAGATCGTTAGCAAGGAAACCCTATGTAATGTTGGAAAGGCTCTGTTACACTCTACACCACATATTGCAATATAATTAATATTGCACTAAAGAAAGAATGTGTTCACAATCTGAGATTGTTTGTTAGACATAAAGAAATTATTCAGTTGCTAAACATTTTCTCTCAAAAAAAGGATGATATAGTTATGTAAGTGACTTGGAGTCAAAACTTAATTAGTGGATCCATTAATATTATTTTTCATTATATTTAAATTTCCTTAAATATATATTTATGAAAACCTCATATAAGGGTATGTTATCATTTTTCTGCTACGACTTAAAAACTAAATATTGGCAAAAATTTAAAAAAATGTTACTAGTCTGAACTTATAACATGTATATGTTTTTTAGATAAAAATATCATAAAATATTATTTAAAATTCTTTAAAAATTAATATTTTGATAATAATTTTTTATATTTTTATATTTTGATTATTTAATATTTAATCTACTCCTTGCAGTAAAGACTGATATATCCATCTCTGTGCATCATAGCATACTACG
>CM063505.1:29175611-29183111 GCA_032207245.1 Pardosa pseudoannulata | reverse complement strand
TGAAGTAATCTGTTTCTTTCGCGAACGTTTGTCAAATGAAGTCAATTACATTTTAAATGTCGATAAAAGACGAAGAACAATAAAAGCAATCAATATTCACTACTTCCAGTTGCAGACAGAAATTTTATTTATCTTCTTGGCCGTTTCATTTGAGATAGTTGTAAGCTACTTAATGTGCCAGGAAGTTTTTTTTTTTTTTTTGATTGATTGATCACTCACTGGAAACGTTACGTCTTCCACTTCCAGTCCGATGTAAGCTCTTGAGCTGATTTCCTCCAACCAATCATTTTTCCAGTTCAACAGGTATTGGATAAGAATCACTTACCTAATTTATTACAGTTAGATACATAAAAGAAACATTAAGGAAACTATGTATATAAGAATTTACAGAGAAAATGTATATATATATATATATATATATATATATATATATATATATATATATATATATGTATATATATATATATATATGTATATATATATATATATATATATATATATATTTATATATATATATATATATATATATATTATATATATATATATATATATATATATAATATATATATATATATATATATATATATATATATATATATAATATATATATATATATAGTATATATATATATATATATATATATATATATATATATATATATATATATATATATATATATATATATATATATATATATATATATATATATATATATATATATATATATATATATATATATATATATATATATATATATATATATATATATATATATATATATATATATATATATATATATATATATATATATATATAATATATATATATATATATATATATATATATATATATATATATATATATATATATATATATATATGTATATATATATATATATATATATATATATATATATATATTATATATTATATATATATATATATATATATATATATTATATATATATATATTTATATATATATATATATATATATATATATATATATATATATATATATATATATATATATATATATATATATATATATATATATATATTATATATATATATATATATATATATATATATATATATTATATATATATATATATATATATATATATATATATATATATATATATATAATATATATATATATATATATATATATATATATATATATATATATATATATATATATATATATATATATATATATATATATATATATATATATATATATATATATATATATATATATATATATATATATATATATATATATATATATATATATATATATATATATATATATATATATATATATATATATATATATATATATATATATATATATATATATATATAATATATATATATATATATATAATATATATATATATATATATATATATATATATATATATATATATATATATATATATATATATATATATATATATATATATATATATATATATATATATATTATATATATATATATATATATATATATATATATATATATATATATATATATATATATATATATATATATATATATATATATATATATATATATATATTATATTCGTAATATACTTTTTTTTATATATATATATATATATATATCAAGAATATGTTATATTATATATTTTGTAATATGATGTAATAAGTTTATATATAAGTATATATTATATATATATTATATATATATATGATGTATAATTTATATATGTATATCTGTCTGAAAATCTTTCAATAATTATTTTATAAAAAGCTATTAAAGTTTTTGTTGTATCACAAATTTTAAATAGTCTTCGATTTTAAGGATTCATACCACATTTTATAAAAGTGATTAAAATAATTTAAATTATTAAGTATTATGTAGAAGCATTCAGACTGTCACAATTTACCCACTATATGAAATACTGTTACTGCAGATGAGGTTAATTCTCTAATAAAGTGTATTAATGAATAATTACAAATACATCTGTGTTACATTTTAAAGATTTTTATTGCGTTTTCAGAATTTCTAAAGAAATTTTATACTGACTTACTTTTAAATATCAATTCATTTTATAAGCTATTTTAGGATCTACATTAGTTATTGCCTGAATTACAGTTTTTAAAAAGATAAATTTCACCATATTCATAAAAGGATCATTCGCACATTTCAAACTCTAATTACATATAACTTATGTTATTGATGGTTAGAATTTTAATTAGGATATTCAGCAAATGGTAAGTGGTCCATCTAATAATCGTCATTTTTTCAGCTGACGTCTACATTTTGTTTTCTCAACTTTGAAACATAGTCCCAGTTCTTCAGTGCTGATATAGAAGTCTGTGCTATTTTATGGACGAGTCATTACTACAGTAACTATATTGATAAATATCTAAAATCTAAATTTATAAAGACTGCACAGTTTTTACATTTAAATGACTGTAACTATTGTAGCATGTCATATTATTAATCGGCTGTCATTTTAAACATCATAGGATATCATTTATACGCAAAAAACCTTTTTGATAAGGGATTTATATGATATCACATGTCAACAGAGTACTGTAAAGTGAAGCTTTAGAAAAAAAAGCTATCATGAATTTAGTCGGTTTACGTACTAGAAATATAAATTTATGCACGACTTCAAAAATCATAAAATATCGATACAAATGACTTATAAGAAAACTTATTTCAAAGTTATAAAAAGTCATCAAACATTTTTTAGCTATTCATAAAAATATGATTCAAGACATTATGAGTTAATGTAGAATTACTTCTGTCAACCTAAATGAACCCGGCTTAATACTCTGATGCTTTTTTTTTAAATGCAAAATGATATTTCCCTTTTATTGGGTAACTGTTGTGCATATTTTCCTCAGCGTTTCATCCTTTATATAGATATTTAGGTAAGAGTAGATCCGTCGCAAAAGGTAGAATGTCTTCAAAAATGTCTTAATAGAAGGAACAGAGTTTACATTTACTGTGAATTTTATATCCACCTTTTGCAAAGAATATCCTATCAATACTTCCTTCCCATACTGTCGAAAAGATTCCTGTGGGTTATCATTTCTAATACTATTCCTTTTATAGTTTCTCATATGCCGTTTAAAAAATAAAATCTTACAAATTAAAATGTGTCATGAAGCTAATTTTTCCATTGACGAAACTTACTGATCAGAACTGTAATTACTTATGCTTATACGGCATTATTTTATACACTGAAAAGTGTAAATATCATACAGGTGTACATAGATTGCAATTAATTTATCACTTACCTAAATTTTGTTGTTTCACGTGGTACAAAATATTCTTCTAGCTAACGTACAGATACCTTTAAAAACCGAATATGGGTATATACTATGGATAATTAAAATCACCTATCAGAGCATGTCTACTGGTGGATAACTTTTAATTAGACAAGATACTCAATGAAAAATTATTACCAGTCTAATCCACTGTTTAAGATTCGGCACAATGTGTCCATGAGAACTAAATGCCGATAAACCAACCAACCTCTATTTTATATGAGCATATATATATATATATATATATATATATATATATATATATATATATATATATATATATATATATATTATATATATATAATATATATATATATAATATAATATATATATATATATATATATAAATATATTATATATATATATATAATATAAACATATATAATATATATATATATATATATATTATATATATATATATATTATATATAGTATTATATATTTTATATATATATTAAAATATATATATATATATATTTATATTTATATATATATATATATTATATTTATATATATATATAAATATATATATAAGAAATTTATAAATATATATAATATATTTATAGTATAATATATATATATATATATATATATATTTATATATATATATATATAATTAATATATATATATATTTTATATATGAATGCCACATATGCGTATTTATTATAATATACTTTCAACATAATAGTTCAACATAAATTATTTTAAAAGGAAATCCTCCTTTAAAATGTATCTATACTAAAACAGTATTGAACTAGAAATATAATTAATCATACAGAAAAAGTGTAAGTATTAGTTTATTAATTAGTCCTTAGTTTATTATTTTCAAAAGTTTAAAATTTTTAAGATATTTAATTTTCTAGATACCTTCCATTGCAGGTTTAGGGAGCATATATGAGTGTTTCAACAAAGTACATCTGGAAAAGTTTAAGAAATTGCTAATGAAATGGCTCAAATTTTATAAATTGAATTATGTTCATATTATTTATAGAGAATGTTTAATTACTGCGATATTTTGTAATATATATCCATATACATTATTATGTAATAGCAATAGCATTTTCTCAATGAAAATTAATTTTATTTTTAAAAATGAAAAATGAACTGGGTTTACTCGATTGGTAAATGTATCATATATAGATATATGGATTGTTATTTTTTGGCTAAGTAATTTTAAAACGTTTAAGTGCTGTATCATGTGATGTTTTATTTTAGAAACATCATATGATGATAGAAAAGTGCACACAATTTAAATATTTAATATTAGAAAAATAATTAAAAAAAAATATTCTAAATGATATTTTGTAATTTTTTTATGTTCCTTGAAATTAAATACAGAGGTTTTCACACATTTTTAGACGACGTATAGTGTAATCACAAAACTAAATTACATAAAATTATTGTGTTTGAAATTTTCTATTTGATAGCTCTTATACCGAACTATCCTGCTACACCGTAATTTCGAGGATAATAATGCCTTTTGAAGTGTCAGAAGAGGTATTCTATCCCATTCCTCCTGAACAACTTTCCAGAGTCCTATAAGGGTTATGGGACGACGTTTGAATAATGCAGATTTTAAAAGTCCGAAAGTACAAAAATCCATAGGTGATAGATACATCGGGAGATTTAGTAGGGATATCAGTGAAGGATATATTGGGATCGTTGATACCGAACTTTTGTTCCATTTCTTTTAGGAATTTACAGTGGATTTTGATGGGTGACTGCTTGCTTTGTCTTGATGGGGTTCGTTAGATCGATGGTACTGCGAGTAAAGCGATAGTATTTCATTCAGAAAAAATGACTATAAAATATGTTCCTGATAGTATTTGGAGTTAATCTTTACATTATTTTTAACTCTCTTTATTTTTAACTTGTTATTATATGAAAAACCATCAACAATCATGAAACCCTTACGAAAACTTTCTTTCGATTCTTGTACTTAATTTTTTACTAACCATGTACTTAATTTTTTTCTCCCTTTTATGATAATAAATGGCTCTTTTATATTTGCAGTCATTTAAATGCACCCATGATTCATCTATTATGACATTTATTTTCCATTTTTCTTTGGATAAATATTTCTCATACAGAATTCTGCAGTGTGTAATGCGTTCAACGATATGCTATAGAGAAAGACGATGCATATCGAGTTTTTTCACTTTCTTAAGATTTAAATCAACGTTTATCATTTTGTTTACAGTGGATTTTAATGATTTTGCAACTGTCTTTTGACTAGGGGCATTTTCTCTTAACATTAAACAACGTACCATTGCAATAGTCGAAGATGTTATTTTTTTTCCTTGGATACTTGTTTGGAATCTTTATCCCACTTGAGCCTCCAATTTGACTTTTTTCCAGTTTTCTTTTGGACAATATTGCCTATCGAAGCTTTACATATCACAAAACCATGACTCTCACATCGTTTTTGGATAAAGGAATATGAATACACCTCTTCGGAAAGAACATAAATATAGCCTTTGATCCGCTGCTTTGTTACAAACGCCATCTTTAATAAAAACAAACCTCTCAAGCAGCAGACCATAATTTTTACTTTTAAAAACATAGTACAATTGCAGTTATTTATTTTGCAACAAAAGATTTTTTAATACTGCTAACCAAAATCGTCTAAAAAAATGTGCGAACAGCCTATGTACCTATAGGAGAAACATACACATAAAATATTCAGCGAGTCAGTATTTGTTTAAAACTTTCATCGTTTCAATCGGGGACAAAGCTTCCTAATAGATATTTTAGCTTCCAGTTAATTATTGACATGGCATCTATAAAGAGCGTAGGTCAGAACCGTAACCCATTCTTGCTGCTGCATCTCTGCCCTAATATAAAAAGATGCCTGTAACACGAATCATGTTTAACAGACAATAGAGTATTGCTTATTTACTCAGAGCACAATGTGCAAACTGGGACGGAATTTCTGCACACAAAGCTTGTTTTGCTATCACAGTAGTGGACAAGATTGAATTAACGGAGTGAAATAAAGAGGAGACTAATTACTCTTGTTTCAGCGATAAAAGCAATTTGTAGTGTGAGCACGACGAAAACCCATTTATTTTCGACTTTCATAGAATGCAAACAAAGGTGAAGGTGACTAAAGTAATCTCTTGGAATATAACTAACAGCACATGACAGCTAGTATAATTTCTTAATTTAGAAATTGTTTTAAAATGTAAATATTAATTTTGAAGCTCTTTGTAGGGAAAATTTTATTTCCTTCGTGATATAAATTAAAATTTCAAAATCAACCCGTAAATAATTTTGAAAATTTTCATTAATTATAAGTTATTTTCATTATTATAAATTTTGATAATTTTTTTTTTAAATCTAGCATTATTATTTATCAATTTTTGTTTAATTTCTATTGTTTTAACTCTGTCTTTATTTTTCAGAGATATCATGCATCAAACACAAACAAAAAAATTTGTAAATTAGTAAATTTTGATGTATTTTCCACATAAGTTTTTTCTAATATCTTAGTTAAAAACAATAGTTTTAGTATTTGTAATTTAAAAGTACACAAATTCCAACTTTGATTTCAACTGTCTGTCAGTTTACCGTATAATTTTCGTTGAAAATCAAAACACATTTTCATTGTTATGCGGTTTGAATGAACTTTCTTTTAACCCAACATATTTTTAGCAGTTTTATTTTAATTTCCCTCGATCTTATGTTTTAATTTCTCTAAGGCTTCATGCATGACGTATTTAACTTATAAGAATCTCCTTAAATGTTAGTAAATAACAATAGATTTAGTATGTTCTAAAGTAAAAAAAATCAACTTATATTTTCAACTGTGTGTAACTTTACTGTATGTACCCATGCAATCAAATCAAACTCTGATAATATGGAAATGTTTATTATCTATTTATATTGAGAGTCTACGTACTATTGTAAATTATGCATCCATATTTTCATAGAAGGAACATTAAAGCGAAGATTAAGATTATATTATGATAGAAAATACTTATTATGACTTATAAATATACTTATAAATAATAACATATATACTTATAAATCATAACATTTTTTTGGAATGGTTTTTAAATTTAAATATTACTTTTAAAGAATCATCTAGTTAAATTCCACATTTCATTGTTAGCAAAACGGAACTTACAAAATCAATGAAAATTGGCATAAAAATAAAAGATTTTTGAGTGTGATATATTTTAAT
>CM063505.1:29165611-29170611 GCA_032207245.1 Pardosa pseudoannulata | reverse complement strand
TTTTTTTTATATATTTTGTTTGAGTTTTCTTTAGAAAAGTGTTTATTTTTAGAAACAATTGTTAGAAAATTAGTGTGGGAAAGTGGTATACTGGCGGAATAAAATTCAGTTACATGGATGTCAATGTGAGAATAAGGTTTGTAGAGATTAGTTCTTTGAGGTTTGCATTTTTTTTGTACATTGATTAATTACTTATTTTATAAATATGGAATAATTATGAAAAATATATATGAATTTTAAATAAAAAATCTAGTGACACTCGCATATTTTGCTACAAAAGCAAAATTTTGAGCACAGAATCAAATATGATATTTATGTTCAGTTATATATTCTATAAAAGATGTATCATACCTCCTACCCACCATCTTAGACCATTCTAAAGTAAGAAGAAAAAATGTTTTTATATTCTTATATTGTGTATTTTACCCTTCTATAAACCATTACCTAACAGCCAAGAGATTCTATGGATATCCGTTACCATGTTTATGGACAAATGGCATTCCGGATGCCCAATAAAACTTGCTTAGTGCTAAGAGAGGAAAACATTAAGTGCTTTATAAAACCATAAAACTGACTCACACCGGGGTTAAAAAATAATGAAAAGAATTATAGTTAGTAAAATATATTCTCTAGCTTATTCACACTAGTGATGAACACATTTATAATTTATTTTTCTATTACAAAGTACAAAATGCATAAAACATTTGTTTGGAAATAGCATCAGGGAATTTAAATCTTTTAATCCGACACAAAATTTACACACCTATATATTCATATATAATACAAATCTTCAATCCGATCAACTATGAGTTAATGAAAAATAGATACTGTCAATACATATATGAATTTCATATTTAGTACTTTAGGTATTATGTGGCCAATTAACTCTGATTTACAGAGGTATTTAGTGAATTTGAGAGGGGTTAGGGGTTATATCCACAACTGAAGTAGTAAAATTCAAGATATATTGAAATTTGTTTATAAGGTGTAGGTTAAATGTAGATGTAATGTGTAGTTTTTAAACAAACATTCAAAAATATATATCTCAGCTATTTTTGAAAAATCATTTGAATCGAGAGTAGAACTATATAACAATAAATAAATAAACTATATTTTAAACAAAATTTATTTCTAATTTTCAATTCTTTTGAGGTAAATTAAGGATAATTTATATTTTAATGAGACTAATGATTCTAAATTATTATACAATTTTATAACAATGAATTTAAAGCATTTATAAAAATTAGGTTTAATTGTTTTTTTCAATTAAGATATCGTCAAAAATAATTTTTTTATCTTATGGTAAACTGTCTCTTTTTTCTCATAATATATTCAGTTCAAATTTAAAATCATTCTGACAAGTGGTTGTTTTTATAAAACATTTTGAATATGGGAACTTAGCAGTAGTTCTTTATAATAGTTCTTTACTTAAAACAATAATTTTAAAATTGAATTGAAAAAGGTTATTTATTTTTATGTAAACTAGAAACTATATAACTACCCGTAAAAATACAATTTTTTTTGGCAAAAACATGGAGTAGCACACATAATAAAGCTTAAAATAGTACTTTTTTATTTGCATTAAATTATCTAGAAATTTGCAATCAATTACAGATATCACTTTGCTTTAATAAGCGATGATTCTAAAGTTTTTATATATTTTTTTAATATTTTCTTCTATAGTGTCACAGCACATATTCAATGAACAGATTAAACATAACTTTTATATAATCATATGCCTAAGGATTTCTTTTTAATTAGTTATTTCATTCAAGAAAACTTAATATAAATAGTCTCGTTTTCTTTTATATATGTTTTTAATATAATTTTGTTATGCATGTATAGTAATAATATATAATCCATAGCTTGTAAATTAAGGTACCTAAAAATTTAAGAACATTCTTTTAGCAAGCCCTTTTTAAATTCTCATCTCCAAAAAATAGTCTTTGAGATCGACATTTAAAATCTGGTTATAGAACATAGTTTTAGCAAAATTGAAATTACCATTTAATGAATGCCAGTGAAATTTCCATAAAGTTTTATTTTCTTTTGGGCAAATGAAGATTATTTTCAAATCAGAGGCATTATTTTCATATTTTGTTCTTTTCTCAATCCCCTGCGGTTTAAAAGAGATCTGCATCTTTATTTCTTACACAACTAATCCATCACATATGACGTGACCTTAGAATGTAAATGTGAAAAACTACAGAAAGTATTTGACCCTGTAATTTCAAGTTTCAAAATTATGCGTATAAATCGCTTATATTATTGCTGTTTTTAAATCTTATTAAAGTACTTAAGCCTTCAATAAATTTCGATTTAAAGTCAAAATATCACCACTGTGCAGAAACTAAATTTTATAATATGTTTCAACAGCTCGACATTTTTCACTTATACTTTATCTAGTACAGGTGTCAGAATAAAATTCAACAAAGACACAAAACATTTAATTTAGAGTCAAAATTTCATCGCAGTTTAAAATCAAAATTTTAAAAATTTCGTTCATCACCTTGAAATTATTCCCTTATATTTTTTTCTATTATGGATGTTAGATAAAGTTTAAACTAAGGCAATAATTGTGCAAATTCAATGGAAACTCAAATTTACTTAATTTTAGAATTTCATTCAACAGATTGAAATTACTCATACTCTTTTTAATACGGATGTTAGGCCGAATATAAACCATACAGCACAATACATTAAATGTAGATACAAATTCACAATTTCATCACTGTGTAGAATCTAATTGAATCTCTTTAAAATTTCGCTCAACAGCTTAAAACTATTTCCTGATATTCGTTCTAATACTGGTGTTACACCGAGTTTAAACAGTATGTTTCTATGTCTGAAATTTTAAAATTGCGAACAATTCATAAATTGTAAATATAACCTTTTAAAAAGAGGGATCGTCATAAATATTATATTATTACTAAAAATAATCAACGTAGAGTTTTTTTATTATTACTTCCTTGTGCGAAGTAAAAGAAATATTGTAATCATGAATAATCCTAGTGTTCAGACTTTAAAGGAAATACACATTTTTACCAAGCTTGAATCCATTTTGATTAGTTTTTGTTTTATGTCTATACATATGTATAAAGCAAATTTGAATGTCAAATTTGGATAATAAATACTTTTATGACCACCCATACATTTTGCAATGAACTCGTCTGGATGACGTGGAAGGCACGTGATCAGGTGGACGTGATATTTAACTGCTGCTGCAGAGTATAAAGAATCATTCTTTCACTTACTTCTGTGTGTGATGGGAAAGGCTGAGTATCTAAGCGATTTTGATAGAGGGCAGATTGTAATGGCTCGAACGCTTGGAACAAGTATTTCCGAAACTGCATGACTCGTGGGTTGTTCGCTATCTACAGTTGTTAGTACTTATGCAAAGTGGATGAATGGTGGTGAAACCCGCAGTAGACGACATGGTGTTGGAAGTCCACACGCTATCAAAGAAAAAGGTCGTATGAGACTGTCTCGCATGGTGAAGCAAAATCGGAGCCAGACAGTGACTCAACTGACAACCCAATACAATTCCAAGTGGTACCAGAAACATGATGCTGAATTCCAGTTCATGTACTGGTCGCCTAACTCACTGGATCTCAATTCGATAGAACACATTTGGATGTCATGAACAGATCAGAGTCCAAAGAGCACCAATTATCTCGTAATATCTCGGATTTGAGTAACTGTTGCTTAAACATCTGGTACAATCTGTCTTCAGCCATTTACCAAGGACTTCCTGCATCCATGAGAAGGCGGGTAGAAGCTGTGTTGCGAGCCAAAGGTTTGCCAATTCTTTATTGACAGGTGGTAATAATGTTTTGATTCTTGAGTGTATGTCTGTACGTGTGTATCTTGCATAACTTAAAAATGATTAGAACTAGAATATGGAGATTTTATGCTAAAAACTATGGTAATATTTAGTTCAGTAAATCCTGCAAAGTACTCCGGAATTTTTTCATGCAATGTACTCTGTATACTTTTTACGAAGGTTTATATAGATAGTTATGGTCATACAATGCGATTTAACTTTAAACTACATCTCATCATATATTTTACATCTCTGAACATAAAATTACAATTATACTCTACACAATGAGAACATGTGAATGATCAGGACACTATGGGATAAATTTATATCTCTAAATGCCAACCCTTTCCAGAAATATTAACTTAAGTGTATTCGAGTTCCTTTAAAGAACGTTAATAATAGCGTGTAAGTCATATATTTTCTTTTAGAAATAGAGAAAAAATACATTAAAGAGTTTGTTCGTTCATATTATTTTTATTAAATTTTTATTCTTTAGACGTGTTGTTTAGATCATTGTTGTTTCATAACAATTCATTTATATATTTAAGGAAATTCTCCTTTAAATTCCGCTTATACTACTAATAATATCAGTCTCTGCTTCTTCTAATTATATTAGCCGTTTGGATACTCTAATAGCTCTATGATAGCCGATAGCTTGATTCCTGAACAGTTAAAGCCACCCGAGAAAACTGCCTTTCTCCTTGGGGAGTGATTTCTGTGGACAGCTGAAAACGTCCGCTGAGTACTTCCTAATAAACACCTGTGAAGAAATGGTTTCTCAGTGTCCCCCAGTACTGCTCGGATATTTATAACACCACAAGAAACTGTTCGTTGTTCTTTAATGTGTAATATTTTATTGCCATTTTCTGTAATATCCTAAAATGGCAATTTAATATGACTGTTACAGAGAAGCGTTAAAAATTGCATGCTGGTTTCATGTCTAATCCAATAGCTTAAAGCAGTGCAAGATAAATGCATTTAATCAATTAAACAAAAATATATATATATATATATATATATATATATATATATATATATATATATATATATATATATATATATATATATATATATATATATATATATATTCATATATATACGTATATATATGTAATATTAAAATTCCTTGTTTACATATTTTAATATGAATTTAATAACTTTTGTTTATAAAGTACGT
>CM063505.1:29153111-29160611 GCA_032207245.1 Pardosa pseudoannulata | reverse complement strand
TATCAGGAAAATTTCGGGAGACATGCCGATGGAACGTATTGGTTGAATAATTTGATACACCATAATAGTTCCCTTATATTTTGGTCATGGTAGATGTTCACACCAACATAGTTGTGTTTTTAAATGCAATTTCTTGTTCAGCAAATACTCATTTTAGAATGAATAGGAGCAAATCACACTGAAAAATTTCATACTTCGAAGGAAAATAATGTTCGAATTAACCTTTTCAGAGGGACTGGGACAGCATATGTTCCGCAGATGAATTAGTTCTTCAGCGATTCCCTTTTCAAAAGGTTAAAAGGGTGAATCTTGTTATCTAATACTGCTTAATAAATCTTTTCCTCAGTAATCTCTCATGATTACATTTCAGCCAGCACGAAACCAAAATACTGCTCCAATATATATATATATATATATATATATATATAATATATATATATATATATATATATATACATGACACGGACGAGTGTATAAGTCATGGAATACACATTTGATTTCATATATAAAAACTTCTTTATTGCTATCCTTCTGTCTCTGGCTATGCCATTTAGATATCCTTTCTTCTCATATTTTGCCACGATAAGCTTGGAGGATGCTATCATACTGAGTTCCAATTTAGAATTGTTTTTTTCTTGGCTTTGCTACCTAAGCAAAATTCCTATTACTACTTCCGAGTATGCTTTTTTACTCTGTATAGTTCCGCTAGAGGGTCTTTCTCCTATTACATTCTCGTTAATGAGTTCTAACTATTTTTAATTATAATTCGCTTAATTCTTAACCCCCATTTTTAAACATTTTACATATACTTTCAACAGAAAAGTTTGAAGATGTTTAGTTTTCAGTGAAATTGAATAATTACAAAATGATTAATCATATTTATTAGTAAATATTTTAAGATGAAGTCGCTAAATTTTAATATGAATTATAAATTGTAAATTATATCCATTGACAGGAATTTATTGCATTTATTTTGATTAATAGTTAGATACGCTCAGTTACATATACCGTTTAGGAATTTAACTGAGGTGAAAGGCTTTGTTTCCCCGTGAGGGAAATACAATCTATAAATAATGTCACTCATGATTAATCATCAGTTATATCTGCTTGCATGTGCAGAGTGTTGCGTAACTTTAGTTTGGTATGTCTATGAGCAAAATGCAATTAATAAATACCTAAATTATACTTTAATTAATTGTACTGAAATTGAGAATATCATATTTTATGGTACTAAGCACATTTTACGATTGACTATGTACATTTTAGTAGCCTATTGCGAAAATATATTTGCTTTGCAAACTTTCGTATTACTTACAATAAAAAATAACAATTCACCTGTTTATAATAGTTCACCAGTTTTTTTTTCCTTCCAGAAGATAAAATAATTCATAAACACTTCATAAACTCTTATTGGTGATTTGGTAGAATTTACAAAAATGGCAGTTAGATTATGAATATCATTTTCAATATCTCATAACTTGAAAACTACCACTTTTACAAACATTTGTTTAAAAAAAAATAGTTAGAAGAAATTATTATACTTACGCACATACCTCTTTTATTTTTTAAATATAAAAAAATGTGATGAAGTTTGAAATAAGATACACTCTGTTGTTACAAAAAATGTTATCAAGGCTTATGACTATGATTAAATTTACAAAAAATTAGATAGAATACTTAATATCTCATTATTAACTACCACTACAAACATCTTAAAAAATATTAGAACTTATTTACTTACTACATATTTTATTATGTAAAAAAATTTTAAGTTTAATATACATTTCTGTTGTTAAAAAATTTATCAAGGCTATTATGATTTAATAATATAGTATAAAAGCTTTATATATAACATTGAAATAATATATATATATATAATTATATATATTTGGAAAAATATAATATAAAATTATATATATATATATATATATATATATATATATATATATATATATTCTGGGATGTATACAAGGAAATTTAGATTTAATTGGATGAAGTTTATATTTTATAGAGCCTGTAAAAATTATCAAAAAATATTAAAGACGTTGTGAGACAACATGCGCGTTACATGTTAAAAAATTTGGAAAAATTGAAGTTAAACTTTTGTAAATTTAGTTTTATTTACAGTAAACAATTGACACATTTTTTATTCCACTCAATATTGGAATTATTTTACACGGATCATTTTAAGCGGAATAAAATATTCAGAATTGAAATCCTGTTCCTATTTGTTTTTCTGAAAAATCCAATTTTTGTGGATTTAACAGTCGTTTAACCTCTTATAAAATCATGACTCTTTTTCAAATGACTTTCTTCGGACTTTTACAGTATTTTGACTGTAAAATGTATACAAATTTTATAAGTTTATGAAGCAAATTCTAATTATTCTTAGTGATGGACATCAATTTTGTATTGTAACTGCCATACTTTTTTCCAAATTTTGTTAAATGTTATTATGAAAAGAGAAATGCTGATGTTTGTTTTATTAATTTTGAAATTTGCTGTATCTGCAGTTCTCATTATATCAGGATGCCACAATAAGAGTGCGATATTGCTTTTTTAGAAAAGAGGTATTATTAAAAAGGATTAGTTTAATGTAGGAAAAGAGAATGAATATAATCTGATGCAATAAAAAATAAACATATATAAATATAACTATAAATATAAATTTAAATAAAAATATAAATTAAAGTAATTTGAATTGTAATAGTACAATGTATTTATTAATTAACCTTTTTAAAACAAAAATATTAAAAGATTATAAGTGTTTTACATGCGTATGTCTTACTTGCCGTACAATTTAAGTAACTACAGAAATGCATCAATTATCTTTTTAATCAGTGCAGTAGGATTATTTTGCCAATTGATGTACTTTTTCTTAATCATTTTTAATATTTTCAATTAAAGTTGTATGAAAAGTTTGCGGAGAAAACATTAAAAATACATTTTTATCAGGTGAGACAGAAGAACATAAAAATTTTAATAGAAAAGTTGGTAGCAAATGGGTTATGAAACTCTGCTTTGCATAGCTTTACATGTACACTATTTCATGAAATTTTCATGAACCTTTAAAAAAAAATTATGACAAGTTTAACAATTATTAGTGTTTTACTTCTGTATGTCTTAATGGCCGTACAATTTAGGTAACAACAGAAATGGATTAATTCTCCTTTTATCAGTGCAGTAGGTTGATTTTGCCAATTAATGTACATTTTATTAATTAGTTCTAATATTTGAAAATTAAAATTGTAAGAAAATATATTGATTTTGCCAATTAATGTACTTTTTCTTAATCATTTCTAATATTTTCAATTAAAGTTGTATGAAAATTTTGCTGAAAAAACATTAAAAATACATTTTTATCATGTGAGATAGAAGAACATAAAAATTATAATAAAAAGTTTTTTAGCAAATAGATTACGAAACTGTGCTTTGCATAACAGTACATGCCCAAAAGATTTTCGAAAATAAAAAGAAAAATTTGACAATTTAAACAATTATGTTTTACTTGTATAAAAATTAACCTTTAAAACAAAAGGATTAATTTTTTATCAGTGCAGTAGGTTGTTTTGTAATTAGTACATTTTATTAATTACTAACATTTCCAATTAAAATTGAAAGAAAAATTGATTTTGCCATAGTGTATTTTTCTTAATCATTTCTAATATTTTCAATTAAAGTTGTATGAAAATTGTGCTGTCAAACATTAAAAATACATTTTTTATCGTGTGAGACAGAAGAACATAAAAAATATAATAAAACATTTGGTAGCAAATAGGTTAAGAAACTCTGCTTTTCTTAGTTGTACATGCCCACTTTTTCATGAGATTTTCGAATATCCGTACATGATTTAATTTCCTCAATTATTAACAAAATCAATATCTTTATCAAAGAGGAAATACAAAAGGATTTCAAAGGAGATTTCAAAGAGGAAATAGCACTAAGATACAAAATGATTTCGAAGGACTAACTGTCTGACATAAAATGTTTCATCTGTATTTTGTATAAATCAGAAATTATTATAATACTTTACACGAGAAAAGGTTGAACATAAACAAACCTAAAATTATCTTTGTCATGTTCTACTGTAAAATTTGAAACGAGTGACAAAGTATTATATATTTCTTATGTACATATTTATAAATATATCCTTTTAATAGTATCCTTGTGACGAAAGGATTTGCTACCATTTCATAATTCTTAGAAGATTTAATTTTTTCAAAATACCTAAATGGTTAAAGAATGAGAAATTGAAACAAATGTGCGTAAAAAACAAAATAATATAAAGTTAAATAGATGTAATATAAAAATAAACACATACTGATAAAATATAAATTAAAATAACTTGAATTGCAAGAGTACAATGTACAATGTATTTAATAATTAACGTTTAAAAACAGAAATTATGACAAGTTTAACAATTATTATTGTTTTACTTGGGTATGTCTTACTTGCCGTACAATATAGATAACAACAGAAATGCATCAATTCGCATTTTATCATTGCAGTAGGTTGATTTTGCCATTTAGTGTACATTTTCTTAATCAGTTCTAATATTTTAAATTAAAATTGTATGAACGTTTTGCGTAGAAAACATTGAAAACGCATTTTTATAGTGTGAGACAGAATAATATATAAATTGTAATAGAAAATGTGGTAGCAAATAATTTACAAAACTCTGCTTTGCATTGTTGTACATGCCTACTTTTTAATGAGATCTTAAAATATCCGTATAAGATTTAATTACCTCAATTATTAAAAAAATCCATACCTTTAACAAAGAGGAAATACAAAAATGATTTCAAAGGATATTTCAAAGAGGAAATAGCACTAAAATACAAAATGATTTCGAAGGACCAACTATCTGGATATAAAATAATTCATCTGTATTATCTGTAAATCAGAAATTATTATATTACTTTATAAGAGGAACAGCTCAACATAAACAAACCTAAAAATATCATTATCATGTTCTACTGTAAAATTTGAAAGTAGTGACAAAGTAGTGTATAATTCTTATGTACATATTTATAAATATATCTTTTTAATAGTACCCTTGTCGTGAAAGGATTTGCTACCATTTCATAATTCTCAGAAGATTTAATTTTTTCTAAATACCAAAATGGTTACAGAATGAGATATTGAGTCAAATAGGCGTAAAAACAAAATAATATAAAAATAAATAGATGTAATATAAAAAGAAACACATACTGATAAATTATAAATTAAAATAATTTGAATTGCAAGAATACAATATACAATGTATTTAATAATTAACCTTTAAAAACAGAAATTATGACAAGTTTAACAATTATTAGTGTTTTACTTGGGTATGTCGTACTTGCCGTACAGTTTAGGTAACACAGAAATGCATCAGTTCTCATTTTATAAGTGCAATAGGTTGATTTTGCCAATTAGTGTACATTTTCTTAATCATTTCTAATATTTTATATTAAAATTGTATGAAAGTTTTGCGTAGAAAACATTAAAAACGCATTCTTTTCAGTGTGAGACAGAATAATATATAAATTGTAATAGAAAATTTGGTAGCAAATAAACTACGAACTCTGCTTTGCATAGCTGTACATGCCTACTTTTTAATGAGATTTTCAAATATCCGTATAAGATTTAATTACCTCAATTATTAAAAAAATCCATATCTTTAACAAAGAGGAAATTCAAAAAAGATTTCAAAGGAGATTTCAAAGAGGAAATAACACTAGGATACAAAATAATTTCGAAGGACCATCTATCTGGATATAAAATATTTAATCTGTATTATCTGTAAATCAGAAATTATTATATTACTTTATGTGAGGAACGGCTCAACATAAACAAACCTGAAAATATCTTTGTCATGTCCTACTGTAATATTTGAAATGAGTGACGAATTATTTTATATTTATTATACACATATTTATTGTGTATGTATATATTTATAAATATGTCCTTTTAAAAGTATTTTATGACAAAATAATTTGCTACAATTTCATATTTCTCATAAGATTTAATTTTTTCTAAATACTTAAATAGTTACAGAATGAGGAATTGAAAAATAAAACGTGCGTAAAAATCACTTAAAGAAACAGTCGGCCAGAGAATTAAAATTACAAATACAGTAGAATAAGCTATTTGACTATAAACGTTAAATTCAGGGAACCTTTTTTGAGATTCGTGTCATAAAAATGTAGATGCATCGACACGAGTCTGAATTGATGACTTGCTTAAATTCAAATAAATAGCTCAAATAAATAACTTCAGCTCGCTTAGAATAATGAATATATTCCCGAAAGACGCTGTGAAAGTGTGTTTTCTGCATTGACGCATTTGAAATCAGAAAAAATTGTTTTGCTTTTGCACAAAGGCGAATTTATTTTGATAGCAAAATAAAGTACGAGTAGTGAAAGTATATTTAAGCTGCTGTAATATTCAATGCATATATATGAATATCAGGGAAAAGTGAGGATAAACTAACGTATAAATTTCGGTAATTCTTTTGGATTGGAAATATTAAACTAATACTCAAATATACAAAAATATGATTTTTTTCCATGAATGTTTTATATTCATTTATGAATACGAAAGTGGTGTGTCTGCACTCGGCAGAAGGTTCAAAGTTTCTTTCTGTGTAAGACTTAAGCTTTCAAAATGTTGTTGCATATAGAGGTATGAACACATTTTCTGACATTCATAGTTGCTCAAATATTACAAAAAGATTTAATTAATAAAAACCATGTATTTGTATCAATATAAACCAAAATAACTATAAATATTTTCAGTGAAATGTTAGTTGTATTATAATATGATTTTGTTTGTTATATATTTTGAAATATAAATGCGACAAAACATAAAATATTTTTCCTTTTCTGTACTTATGTATTTAAAAAACATAATAAAGTTAAAATAATGATTGAACTAAATAAAGTAGTTTAGAATTTACTCTGTAAAAAGTAAAGAGAAAAAAATGTATTTTCGTTGCATTGTTGTATAACCAGGCTAATACCATGCAGGATAATACTATAAAATTATATATATATATATATATATATATATATATATATATATATATATATATATATATATATATATATATATATATATATATATATATATATATATATATATATATATATATATATATATATATATATATATATATATATATATATATATATATATATATAAATATATATATATATATATATATATATATATATATATATATATATATATATATATATATATATATATATATATATATATATATATATATATATATATATATATATATATATATATATATATATACATATGTATGTATATGTGTGTGCGTGTGTTTGTATGCATGAGGGTGTGATTTTTACCCAAACCAAACAATTTAATTATTCTGAATTATATACATATATTCTGTATTAAATGTCTAGGAATTCATTCCTTCATATTAGAACCTTTGCGAATTCCCTTTGTTTCTCCTCTAATTTTGGCAACTTTTGGCGACTT
>CM063505.1:29140611-29148111 GCA_032207245.1 Pardosa pseudoannulata | reverse complement strand
TATATATATATATATATATATATTATATATATATATATATATATATATATATATATATATATATATATATATATATATATATATATATATATATATATATATATATATATATATATATATATATATATATAATATATATATATATATATATATATATATATATATATATATATATATATATATATATATATATATATATATATATATATATATATATATATATATATATATATATATATATATATATATATATATATATATATATATATATATATATATATATATATATATATATATATATATATATATATATATATATATATATATATATATATATATATATATATATATATATAATATATATATATATATATATATATATATATATAATGTGTTTGTCTGTATGTTATATATTTTTTCAATTGTATGATGAAATTATAGTATTTAAAATTTTAATAAATTATTAATTTTTGAATTATAACATTACTGAAAATATCCCATATGCCTTCTTTTACCATGACTTTCATTTTTATGTGCTTTCATTTTTTTTTCATAGAATATCATACAGATCTCTAAGTAAACTTATCTCTTATTTAAACTTTCAGTTTAAATATAGTTAACTGAAAATATTAATAGTTAAACATTCACTTTTCCCTAGAGAATATAACTAATTTATTTACTTTGAAAATAGATTGATTTTTGAGTTCAAATTATACTAACGTTTTTTACTTTTATTTTATTCTACAGCAAGTTGAATCTCAATAAAAATAAGTTTACTTTAATTCGATGTTTTTGACATTCAGTAATGCAACAAAATTTATTTTTATATTAGTTTTATTTTTTAATAAATTTGATAAATTTGAAAAAAAATAAATTTTAAATATTAATAAATTTTAAATTTTTATAATAAATATTCATAAAAGTAATATTGCATTTTAAAATTTGTTGATAATTGTGAATTTAAATTATGTATTTAACCCATTAGCGCCCAGTGATCTATTTTTAGATCGCTAAACATAGCGTGGGAAATTCGCTTTTAGATGACCTTCAACCCACCCCACACATTCCACACTGCACATGAGGCAAGACAAGGGATGCACCTGTGTACCAACAGTTGATTTTTTTTTGTTTTGTTTGGTTATTGATCTAAAGCGATAAGAGAAAGTTTGAATCGCCATTTCGTTCCGTAGTTTTTCGACGTTTCTTAACATAAACCCTGAAAACAGCTAAGCGATGACAGTAAGTTAAACTTTTTTTGGTATTTTAATATCTTCATAGATGTAGCTATTAGAATATAAAGCTATGACATCTTAAAATAAATATAAATAGTAAAAATTAGTGTCGAAATATTGCTGATCTAGAAATAGATCACTGGGCGTTCGGGCGTTTTTCCCTACCTATCTGGTAATATTGTGTTTTTTCACCTTAGATGAAAATATGAGTCGAAAAGTATTTAATAACGTTCAGGATGCAGTTGATTATCTGTTTTCTGAACAAATTGAAGAGGATATTATTGCCATATCACCTGATGTAGATGAATTGACAGATGAAAAGGAAATAGATGATGATAATTTACACGCTCCATTGGAGATAGTAAATGAAAATTTTAAACAGTGGGGGATATTTAGCATGTACCTTTCTATGTATGAGATGATTATAAGGTATTATGGACATCACTCTTTAAAACAATTCATAAGAGCTAAACCAATACGGTTTGGTTACAAATTGTAGGCAATGTGGGTTGATACTGGATACTGCTATAAATTTTCATTGTATTGTGGTAAAGAACTATATGAGACTCGTTCATTAGGGTCCCTGTGAGAAAGAGTTGTACTGAATATGTTATCTGTTGAAACAAATCCATCTAGCCCTGTAAAGTTTTTCACTAGTCATCTTTTATTTCATATTTTCAAGAAAAGGGCTTCCGAGCTACTGGTACTATAAGAGACACTAGAACTGAGAAATGCTTCCTAAAGTCTTCAAAGGAGTTTGATAAAATGCAACGTGACACTTATGATTTTCGGTTCGACTAAAAAATAAAATCACGATAGTTAGATGGAAAGACAATAAGAGCGTGGCTGTTGCTACACAGTTTGATAGTGTTGAGTGCACATCAAAAGTTCAAAGATGGTCTTCTGAGAAAAAAGAAAAAGTATCAATCCCACAACCAAATTTAATAAATAATTATAACAAACATATGGGAGACCATCATGACTGGCCTCTAGAGAAACACGGCATAGCAATGAGGTACAAAATGGTACTATTCACTTAATAATTGATATGGCTGTAGTGAATGCAAGTATTCTGCCCAAAAATGAATATAAAGGTGATTTTATGTCCAGAAAAGATTTCGGGAGAGCTGTAAAATATCTAAAATTGGGAATCGGAAAAATGGTTTTGAAAGATTGACCTTACAGTTTTCCTTCATCATTAACAGCTAATGTCAGAGATGATGTTCGCTTTGATAGAATGGATTACAATATGGGACAAAGAAAGGGAAGCTGTCGACTTGTAGGGTGCCAAGGAAGGTCCCTAACATATTTTGTGAAGTGCGATGCCACTTTATGCAAGAAATGTTTCATCAAATTACACACTAAACTGTAGAAACATTAAAATTTTGTATTTTAAAATAACTGAACGTTACTTATATATATATATAATGTGTGTGTGTGTCTATGTATCGATGTTTACAATTGTATGATGAAATTATAGTATTTAAAATTTTAATAAATTATTAATATTTGAATTATGGCATTACTGAATGTATCCCATATGCATTCTTTTAACTTGAAATGCTTTCATTTTTTTTTTCATAGAATATCATACAGACCTCTAAGGAAACTTATCTCTTATTTAAACTTTCAGTTTAAATATAGTTAACTGAAAATATTAATAGTTAAACATTCACTTTTCCCTATAGAATATAACTAATTTATTTACTTTCAAACAGGATTGATTTTTGAGTTCAAATTAAAGTAACGTTTTTTACTTTTATTTTATTCTACAGAAAATTGAATCTCGGTAAAAAGAAGTTTACTTTAATTCGATGTTTTTGACATTCAGTAATGCAACAAAATTTAATTTTATATTAGTTTCATTTTTTTATAAGAAATATTAAATTTTTATAATAAATATTCATAAAATTAATACTGCATTTTAAAATTTGTTGATAATTGTGAATTTAAATTATGTATTTAAGATTACTCCTCATAACTGCCCCTCATAATCGCTACACAATGGAATAAAAACCAAATACTGTCTAAAACACTTCTGGCCACACTTATTAGTGAACTTATACTGTTTATAGTTTATACTTATAGCTTAGTATTATATCTTGAAAGAAATCAGGGAATGTTTCTAATGGATTTGTTTCTGAACTACTAAATTAAACAAAAATAAAAATGAATTTATGATATCTGAATAAAAAAATGATCAAAACTTTACTGTCAGAGTTCATACAGGTATTTGTACAACAGAGAAGGAAAATAAAGATGTATAGGAAATAATGATTTTATCTGGTAAACTTAAGAAATCATTTGAGATATGAAACCACATACCTGTTTTCAATTAGTAATTTCAATAAATATTATCGAAATGCTAGTTTTGTGAATTCAATAAAGAAAATACCTGATGATTGAATAAAGTATTGTTAATAACGCAAACGATTTTTATACATCGAGACCAAATTGCAAAAATCTCCTCCTCATAAGACATTTTCTTTGACAAAAATTTTGTTACTCATATTGTAAAAAAATATCGTGACAATTTTATTTGAAACACTATATTTCAAAAAGGTATTCTAAAAACAATTATTCTTTAGAATACATACGACTTTAACGAAGAGGTAAATTTTACTGTTAATTTTTTTTTGTAGCAAAATTTGAAAATATATGTTAAGCTCTTTTCTTAATTTAGTGTACATAAAATATTATAAAACCACTGAAATGGGTAAAATTGGTTTATCAGTATTCATTTAGTAAGCTTATTGTACATAAATACATATGGTGACATAGGAGATAAGATTTCTTATGCTGAAAACTATGAATTTAACAGTGAATTAACCCTCTCAGCTGTTCGCAAGTACAATTTGCCAAACCGGGGATGACTTCAAAGCGGTTGTCACGTACAATTTTCCATCTCTAAAATCGTCCTGAAAATGGATGTAATGCACATTTCTGCCAATGTTTGAAGTAGGGGGGTCAGGTTGATTGTTCAGAAACTGCATCCGTCTTTGACTGATATTTATTGAGGGATGCACCCCTACTCCCTAAGGCACAAAGAAGCTGGTAGCTTCTCATGGCTTTGTAAATCTCTATTTCGAAGTATTTCATTTGCGGTAACAGGTGTATCTCTAATTGCACCACTTAAATATATTGGATAACTTTCGCAAAAAATATAAATAATTCTCTTAAAGAATATTTTTATTTGTACTTTAGAATCCATTACTTATGATCAAAAGACGAGCTTTAGAACAAAAAAAAAAAATTATACCCTATTATCTTTATTTATAAGGAAGTAAAGGGACAATAACGATTTTTACACATAGTATTAAGTAAAAATTAGAACTTGTTCAAAAAAATAATAATTATTAATTATAAAACAAATAAACACAAAATAATAAAAATTAAATAAATATAAAAATGTTGAAGCCCAGTGACGTTGGTGTAGAGTTTCGCATTCCCGTACCACAGGTCCGAGGATCGATCCTCGGGCTGGGTTAGGTTGACTCAGCCTTTCATCCCTTTAGTGGGTAGAGAAACTGAGGACAAAGCTAAACACTAGGGACGACACGAGGGAAACTAAACACTAGGGATTGCGTGTAAGGATGACCACCTAATCGGAACATATGCTTCGTACCCCAGGGACCTTGGTCTACATAACGGAGATTGGCACCGTAGGCCCTGCCCCCTACGGTCTGTTGTGCCGAGGAGGAGCATAATACTTTATTAAAATTTCAATGTTTTCAAGTATGCTGCAAAATAATTTTTTTTTAACTCATATTTTATCTATAACAACTTTTTCTAAAACAAAACATTTCTATAAAAGCACAAAACTTAAGAATTCCCATCGTATAATAAATATAATATTAAATTTAAATAATTCCCACCTATAATAGATAGGAAGTAATCTTCCCAAAGCCTACGAAATGGATAAAAAAAACATTGATTTTAAGACTTTTCTAAGGTTTTTTATTTTTCTTTCGAAAAAATATTTTTATTAATTAAAGAATAGACAAAAACAAATATACCATTTATACACCAACTATTCAAAACCATTGTATAAAAAATTCATTCACAAACAAAATGATCTTTTGCAAATAAGAAAAATAAACATATTCCAACAAAAATTAAATTTATAAATCCAATCTATACAAAACCAAAAAATAGAACTACAAAAAATAACATAATTACTTACATTGAAAATATACATATAAAATTAAAAGCTCTTTATACTTTTTTAAACATTCTGATCGCCAAACAAACAATTTTAAAAAACAATTTTATTTTATAAAAATTCCTATGGATTTTTTTATTATTAAAAAAAAAGATTAATGACATGAACTAATATTTACTTTTAAATACTAGGTAGTCTAACAGAACCAATCAAAAATTCAAAACAAAACAAACCAATCCAAAAGGCATTCTTCTATAACGTGCCCTCTCTTTAAAAAATATTTTTTATTTTTATACTTATATCCCCACATAAAAATCTCCAGAACTTACATCCAAACAACAAACAAACAAAAAACATTATTAGCATTTACAATAACACATCATTATAAATATCATAATCATAAATTAAACCAAAAGAAATATTAGAAATTATATTTACGAAATAAAAAATTTATAAAACAATAGTAAATATTTTTGTATAAAAAAATGTAATATATATAAAAATATAAAAATTTTAAATTAAAATATATAAATAATGGCATTGTGTAATAATAAAAATTATACAAAAAAGTTCTAGCCACTAATTTAATTTAATTACTATTTATAAAGAAATTTGCTAAAACTACTACATAATCCAAATAGTTTCAAAAAAAAAATAAAATAAAAAATTGGAAATGCAAGTCAAATTTGTATGTAATTGTCAACAAATAATTGTAATATATAATTATAAATATTAAAAAAAGTGTATAAAAAATTGAAAAAACAAAAACCAAAAAAATATAATTAAACATAAATTATATTATTTATGAACCTATTACAGGATTATAGATATTAAAAATTATATAATATACAACTTAAAGGTAATATTTTTTAAATTGTCTTCAATTAACTTGAATGCTAAATTTGTAATTATGGAACGACATTATAGTTAGATTTATTGTCTATTTACAGATCTTATTTTGTGCTAAGTTACAGATTTTTTTTTATTTCGTGAATGTTCTTCGATATTTCAGGACCATAGATGTTTTTTCTTACTAAAGCAGAAGAAATACAGTCTCATTAGTCTGAAACAAATGTTATAAAAATGTCCTTGTGCCAAGTTCGCGTTTCTTTCCTAAGAAATATTTCGAGCCAGGAAATTTCTGTTTCTTTTATACGTCATATAAACTTAGTTCAGAAACATTGAGAATATTTATATGTCATAAATGTTTTTTGTTAAATCGTATAAATAGAAATTAGTTCATTCACACTGTTCTGTTAAGTTATTTGGTTACAATATTGAAAATGTGCTATGGTTCTTCAAATATCGTACATGATATTTATCTTTTGTTCTGATAAAAAGTGTAACATATATTAGCAATATTAATCATATTTATTTAGCTTACATTTCCACTCGTACATCAAAAATGAAATTTAAATGAAATCAGCTGTAGAAATTCGTAGAAAGAAGATGAATATTAAATACTATGTAACATTAAAAACATAAATGTTTACAACTGCTATCATTGGAAAATTTGTATTTGGTTATTATAGTATGATTAGAAATTTTAACAGTAGTATTAACAATGTATTATTATTAGACAGAAAATCAGCATAATATGATAGAGAAAATTCTAATATTCTGAAATATATCTGATTTACACTTTACATTTTGAACAGGAAAATCTGTGCTTCATATATTTTTAAAAATTTGTAACATTAGAAACATATGTTTGTTTTGAACTGGTAGGATAAAAAAATGCTTCTTCGGTTACTATATTATATTAGGAAGTATTATTAAAAACAGCATAGAAATAATGCAAAAACTAAAAATATCCATGCCTCTTAAATGTTTTTAATAAATCGTATAAACATAAATAGAAATATTTAATTCTGTTAAGTAAAATAATTTAGTTACGCTAGTAAAAGTTCATTTTATTTAATATATGTGATATGTTTCTTAAAAGGTCGTACACATATTTCTTCATTTTATAACACGATATTCATTAGAAATACTTATCTTATTTACTTAGTATAAATCTGCATTCAGATATTAGAAATATAATGTAAATAAATTAAGCATTGTGTAGGTATTAATATAAACAACGTTGCATATTATGAATATGTA
>CM063505.1:29103111-29135611 GCA_032207245.1 Pardosa pseudoannulata | reverse complement strand
TTGAAATTATGTAAAAAAGGCAGAGTTTTGAGACAAAACAGAAAGATATCCGTGTACTATACTGTCCTTTAAAGAGAAACTGGTATACTAAGATTTTTTTAAGCAATTCTTCATGAAAGTTTCGAGGCTTTTTATTGAATAAAAAGATGTTATTAATAACTTTAAAAAGCCGTTATTTTGAGGTTTGTAGTAAAAACAGTGTGAAATTAAGGAGAGTTACCACTTTTAAGCAACATGAAAATAGATGTTTTGACACTTATTTTCAAACCTTGTAAAAAAAGAAGTTTTTAATCAATTCGCATGAAATTTTTACAGATCAATTTTTAATAGTTGTTAAATGTACACAAAAATTTCTTTCTTACAAATTCAAATTAATTTTTTTTATATGATATTTATCACTTTCTTCAATAAGAAACATTTTACACTTAACTACTGCGCACACATTAACATAATAAAATCTTCATGTACAAACATAATTTTTATATTTTTATCATTGTAATATATTAGAAAAAAACGTACACCTAAATTATTTATAAAATATCTAAAAACATTTCAGACGATTAGCCAAACTTTAAAAGTAAACAAAAATTGATGCGTAATACCATTTATAAACCTGATAGAAAGATTTATTTTTAGCAAATTTATGTGAATTTTATTCATATCAATATTATGTACTTACTGGAAAAATTTTTATGGAATATCCTCATGTTTTATTTTTATCATGCGAGCTAGATACGAAATTACACTTCTGAGAAAAATGCATTTAAAGTTTGACATGAATCTTTTCTGTAAACTGTAACATACATATTAATTATTTTTCTATTAAAACATACCTGCAGCATATATAATACTTTCTTATAACTGAAGATTTTCCAAGTTAGCCAATTTTGTAATTTTTCTAGCTCTACGAGCTTCTAACGTGGAAAGCTGTGCTTTTTTTAAGCAGATTGAATGCGGTTTTTATCCATCTCTGCAGGAAAGGACCTTGCATAATTACTTATTTGGAATCGCACTTGTTCATTGTGTTTAGTCGTACATGACAACATGAAGTTCTCGAATTAGAAAATTTAAAGGCCTTATATTTTTTGTTTAGTACTTTACTGGGTATGATCTATACCACATAAAGCTTTTCTTTCTTTTCCTGTTTTTTTTTGGTGAGTGGGATCATTTTTGAAATCTAAGTGTACCGAGGTACTTTCCCTGGGTGATCTGCACGTGCATGCACAGCTGTGGGAGGATTTTCCTAGAGGAATTTAGGACTCCAATTGTTCACGTCAAGTTTAGAGACCCCTGCAGAGAAGGTATAGATCACGGAATGGCAGCTTAAAGGTCAAGCTCGCACAGAGATGTAACCATGCGTTATGGGGGCAGGGGCTTAAAATAATGTTATCTTGCACTAAAGGGGCTACTTTAATGAGCCCACCTGCACTCCCGAAGGGGGTGCAGATGTGGGAAAATTTCCGAAAACAAGCGATTGGAAAGGAAGAAGAAAGGGGCGTTGGAACCGAGGTGAGGAGTTGGGAAACGAAGTTAAGGAGAGGAGTTGAAGTCGGGATTCGAGAGAAGTGGGACAAAAATCTAAGCCCCGCTCACCAGCACCGACTCGTCCCGTGCGCCCGAACACCCGGACCGACTCACCGCATGAGGAAAGCCTCTACCTGATCCTCTGTACCAACTGAAGGACTGAAGCATCGCGTGAGAAAAGTCCCTGCCTGCTCCCCTGTGCCTTTAATGGAGGTAAAGATAAAATAATATTTACAGTCACTTAACTTATGCCTCTCTTAATAATTTAACCTGGTGATTAGTAATAGTTCATTATAAAGAGAATTGTAGTAATTATGGTGTAAATATAAGACATAAACATTATATTTATAGACATAAACATTAAATTATATTTTTACTTTGTTTCCCCCTTGTAACCGAACACTGGTGTATAGGTTGTAGGTACATTACAACACTAAGATTGAACAAAATAAGCTAAATGTAATTATTTCGCTTTGACTAAAATAGCCTTTTCTATATTTCATACAAAATAGTGTGTAGATATTTAGTAATCAGTCAAACGAATATGAAATAGGACGATAAATATTACCTACTCGACTCATTCATACAGAAGAAGAAACTATTATCAAGCGTTCATTCTATAGAAATGCAGAACAGAGGTTTTCCTTTTTTTTCTTGTTACCAGAATGGAATAAGGCGAAGAAATCTGAAGACATAGATAATGAAATGAAGGAAGTCAGAGAAATGTACTTTTCTTAGCACCCGAGGAGAAAATAAAGGGAAATCGATAAGCAAAAGAAGTTGGAGGAGACTCAAAATGAAAGCTTTTTCCATTCCAGTAAAATGACAGGCATAGTCATTCATAGATTGATAAAAGTAAAGCAATTCAATACGTGCATAACATGCTGTAGTAAGTGGATGTACAAGGAAAATAATAAGATATAATTTCTAAGCTCAAATAAAAATATATTGTCCCTATTTCAACAGTAATATTTGTATTAATAAAATTTGACATATTTCTATAGGAAAAAATGACTACTAATACCAAATCCAGAATTCGTCTTACCTAAGATATGTATGGGATTTTACGCACAATTTAATGAAACAAAAAATAATCATTTAAGTACATTATAGTGATCAAATGCATAAAATCCAAGGCAGATGCTTCAGAAATTTTGTTAGTTTTATTTTACCCAAACAACGTATATTTATCCACTTTCTTATAATATAATATTTTAACCTAAATTTTTATCTCCCATAGTCAATTCAGCTTCTGCAGATTTTATTCGAAATATGGTAGACATGCTTATGAATCTCTTACACAAGCTAACCTTCTACTCATAAATATTTCGTATAGGATTCATTCATTCAGATATCAAACTCTTAAACCGTACATTTTATTGTGTAGAATGTTAGAGGCAAGTAGGCTCTTCTATTACTCACTTGTTAAAAATTGCATTAGGGGAAAATTCTCGAGATAAATATAATGAAAAAAAATTGGATAAAACTACTGATTTGTACAAGGAAAGAAAATAAAATATATAATACGTAAATGATGTTCTGAAAGAATAAGATCTAAAACATTTATCATCCTAGGAAATAGCAAGCTGGAGATTTAGAGGCAAAGTTCTCCAGATAAATATAAGGAAAAATAAATTTCGATAAAAGTACTGATTTATACAAGGGAAGAAAACAAAATATATAATACGTAAATGATGTTCTGAAAGAATAAGATCTAAAACATTTATCATCCTAGGAAATAGCAAGCTGGAGATTTAGAGGCAAAGTTCTCCAGATAAATATAAGGAAAAATAAATTTCGATAAAAGTACTGATTTATACAAGGGAAGAAAACAAAATATGTAATACGTAAATAATGTTCGGAAAGAATAAGAACGAAAACATTTATCATGCTATTAAATAGCAAGCTGGAGATTTAGAGGAAAAGTCTCCAGATAAATATAATGAAAAAAAATTTTGGATAAAAGTACTGATTTCTACAAGGTAAGACAATAAAATATAACATACTTAAATGATGTTCGGAAAGAATAAGGACGAAAACATTTATCATTCTAAGAAATAGCAAGCTGGAGATTTAGAGGCCTATAAATAAAAGTGTACCATTATATAATGTATCTAAAACTTATCATGTGAAAAGCTGATATATTACTCTAATAAATAATAAATATTGTATGTCATTTGAAACAAAAGAAAATTTAATAATTGCTCACAACAATTGCTCATTTATTTTATTAAAATTTTCTGCCTATATAGATATGATTAATTATTTGTAGGTAAATCAAATCTAAGTTGTAGAGGTCAAATCTCATATATAATGATATAAAATCTCAATGACAAATACTTATTGGTAGACAGTGCATATATATATATATATATATATATATATATATATATATATATATATATATATATATATACTGTCTACGAATAAGTAGAGTCTCCGAGAGAGGCAAGTACAGAATGAACCCTTCCGGACATATTTTCCACAAGTCTTTCTATTATAGCTAGTGGTATCGTCTTCCATCGGTTGGGTGGTTTTCTTCCGAATTTTTCTGGAACACACTAGTTAGTCTCTATCTCCCAGTTTCGCTGGTCTGCCAACTCGGGGGAAATTTCCGACAATCACAGATCACCTTTCACTTCTTAATCACATAGGCCACTGTTGATTTTGGGTACTTCAGATCGCTAGATATGCCCCTTAAGGATCAGCCGCATTTGTAATACCAGATAATTATACCTTTCTCGAAATCAGAGACCTTGGATTTGTATGGCACCTTGAATGCAACTAATGCCTTTGCTGTTTCCGACACGATGTATACCGGTTTAGGCCGTACCTCAGGACCTCAGATATTGTCATTTGCATAGGTGTCCAAATACTTATTGTTAGACAGTGTATATATATAACTCGCTTAAAATTGCTTGATTAGTAATAAATTGATATAAAATCTTTAACTTTGACCAAATTACTGAAAATGAGGAAAAATAATTTAATATGTGACTGGTTAAGTATTATGTTTTAACAATTGGAGGAAATTTAGAACTTAACTTAGGTTGCAGCTAGATTGGATACGTCTAAGTGAAAATCTCAACTAAATTTTGGGGTTGATATCTATATCACTCCATCGCATACATTCAGATATCTATGAGATTCGTTAGGTGTATAATACACTTAGTCTTTCTAAGTGGCTCTAAAATAACTCCACTGTCATTTTCTAATAATGTATCGACTTTGTTTTTCAATTCTTTACAATTTCTTTACATGTGTCAAATTTCCTCTTATATTCTTCTAAAAATCAAATATAAAATATGCATTTTCATTCACACTCCACTTTCATTAGATTTATTCAGTTCTTTTTTATTTTGTGCTTGTAGAATGATTACGAAAAAGGAGTGCATATTTGCTTGCCATCCTATATAAGAAGAAAATGTGCGCAAGTAATGATTTCAGTTCCTGTGTCCATTAAAGTAAATAGGAAAATAATTTAAAGATATAGGAGAAATAAATATCGTTTGTTTCATTCGGATTTAACATTTTAAGTAAAGATAAATAATGCAGTACATTTCATTAAATTTTTGAAGAAAGATGACATTTTTAAAAGTGAAAGGATTTATAACCGAATAAAAAATTTAAATGTTTGAATCCTAACATATATACTAGTTTACATAAAATGATGCTGTATAACAGTAATTCTTTCGCTAAAACTATATTTCTCATTCTAATTTCTGAAACGTGCATGTGTTAGAATATCCTGATCAATTATTTAACAGTTACAGAACAATTCATATAAATGTAAGCTATTTCATTTTTTTCTTGAACTTATATTTAGTAATTAAGTCAATTTTTGTCAGTTATATATCAGATTACTTCGACATACAATAGACTATTAAATTGGTTATAGTTCTACTTGTATCTATATCGGTAGCATGTCATTTCCTTGGATGGAAAACGTTTCCTTTTTGAGTCTACCCAATTCTTTTATATATAGATTTCCCTTTTCTTTTTTTTTCTCTCTGTACTAAGAAGAGTGCAATTTAACTGAATTTCCTCTTTCAGCATCATTTACATTCTCCGATTTCTTCTCCCCATTCAGTTTTAAACGAGTGAGTGACAGACGAAGACTGCATGCATCCAATTTCGCAAAGAATTGTATCGCTATTGGATTCGACTTCTTTATCAATAGTAAACATTTATCCTCATATTGGTAGCTCGCTCGAATGATTGTTAAACATCTACACACTACTTTGCCTAGAAAATACAGTTTTAGTACATTACAAAAACATATATGCGATTTCAAATTATTTTTATCTTAAATATTTAAGCATAACCAAATTTTATATTTAAAGTATAATATATATAAAATACATTTCTATGAATGTAGCAGAATATATATTTCCTAATTAGCATATGTATTTATTATTTGTATATTAAAGATATAAATTTACGTTATCGAATATTCTGAAAAGGCATTTAAAAGTTGCTTAATATATAGGTTATGTTATAATCTAAATGAAACCTATAATTGTTTTATTTTCTTTTCTTTATGCTTAGGAGCTGAATCATGATTTCATTTATTTATAAATCAGAATACTTCGGCATACAATACTAGTAGGGAATTGTTTATTTTTAACTTGTCTCTAAATCTCTATCTTGTTTTTTAGGAACGAACTATAGTTTTGTGTTTGAGCTTGTCACGTATATCCTTTGTTTTATTTTTACAAAGATACTAAGAAGAATGCATTTAAGTTTTGTTTTCAATTAAATAAGGATTTTTTTTCATTTATATATCAGATCATTTCAGCTTACACTACTAATAGTGATTTTTTTTTAATTTTTCAACGTGTCTCTAAATCGTTATCTTTTCATTTTTTAAGATTAAAATAAAGTTTTGAGTTTTAGCCTTTCACTAATTTCATTTATTTTGTTCCATTCTCGGAAAGTTATTAGAAGAATAAATTTAAGTTCCTTGCCTTTATTCTCAGCTACTAAATTGGGATTTTATTTCATTTTTACATCAGATTATTTCAGCCTACGATACTAGTTTTGTATTGATTTTTTAACGTATCTCTAAATAGCTATCATTTCATTTTCTTGAATGGGAATGAAGCTTTCTTTTTGAGTCTTTCACTTATGTTATGTGTTATTTCTTGAAAAAGAGTCCTCTCCACAAGGTACATTTAACTTTCGTTCGTCCGAAATATGATCTTTAATTTCATATTTCTTTACATCATGCACCTTTTTAAGCAGAAAAAGCCTGCTTGCCTCAAATTTCCCGAAGAACGAAATGTACCACTTTCAGGTTCGATTTCATTATTAGTGAACTTACTAAGGATTTATCGTTATGACGTTAGGTTGTTCGAATTATTGTAAAAGATCTTATCCCTTTGCTAAATAAAAATTGCATTTGTTTAATCCATGACAGTAAAATGATGTTGTTATACTTAGATCCATTTCAATTCTAATTTTTTTCAATTTTTTAAGATTTCCCATTTGAAGTAAAAATATGGTTTAAATAGTTTATTTCATTAATTTTTGTGGGCAAATGTTTTATATTTTACAGTAAAATAATTTATAAACCAAAACATGTAAAATGTTTTGGTTCTTAATATTTATACTCTCTCATATGATGCTTTATAGGTATAATTCTTTAATTTCATAACTTTATATTTTTACCGCTTAACTGATATTTATTAGTTAAAAATGTTAAAAGAAACTTCTAGGACATTATAATAAAGTTTTATAAAGTTACTGAGCACAATTTAATATAATCCTGTATAAGATAAATTACAGAAATAGTATATATATTGGTGTGATTTGAAATTTTTTAATCTTTAATTTGCTCTTAAAGTTAACAACCCAAATTTTATATTTCATAAAATTTAATATGAAAATATGATATATCTTAAAGTAAAATGATTAATAACCGAATGAAATTAGAATAAAGTGGTATGAACTTGAAAGTATTCTTGTATATATTTGGTGATGCTTTCTAGGTAGTATTACTTTCTTTTATTAATGTTCATTATTGAATGTCTTTATTGCTTAACAACTATTTTTCTTTTAAATATTGAAAAATAAAATGCATGTTCTAGAATATTCTGATAAAGAGTTTTAAATCAGTAACATATTATATTCCAAATTAAATTCGTAATATTTTAGTTTCTACTGTACACACTGATATGCTGCATGCTTTCTTTATGCCACATGAGGTTACTTTGACTTACAATATATGTACAGAAATTCTTATTTTTCTGTCTCTAAATCACTGAGCACTTATGTTATAAGAGAAAAAAATTGTTTTTGAGTCACTGCTACTTCTTTTACGTATCGGTTTTCTTCTATTTTTGTTCCGGTTACTAAGAAGAGAACATTTATATGAGGTTTCATATTTCATTATCCCCATTTTTAGATTTCTTCACCTTATTCAGTTCTTCGAATAACAGGAAAAAGCTGCCTGTACTCAATTTTCTGAACATCGAAATATTGTTTTGGCAACTTCGACTGCTTTATCAGGGAAATATATAGTAAGGTTTTAATTATCAGAGTAGGTCGTCTGGTTATTATAAAGCATCTACATGCTCTTATGAATAAAATTTACCCAAAAATGTCTCATTTGGGCAATTTTGCAACTTTTGACTAAAATACTTTTAATGATACCATTTTAAAAATGTGGATATGCAATATTTGACAGAATTAGAAACAAGATACAGTATATTGTGAAATTCTAAATTTCTAGGGAAGTCATTCTTTTAATCTTGTCATAACTTGTAAAAGACTCTTGGTACATGCTAATGTGTGTCTGTTTGTATAGAGAAGATTTTACATACGGTAACATAAAATTGACAACCATAGTAAAGTGCATACATTTCAAAAGTGATGAATTCCAAAATTTGTATTTTCATAATTAAAAGTAAATGGGAATATCTCCTATATACATCACTAAGTTAATGTATTTAGTTAAGTAAGTGGCCAAATTTTTCCTTCGATATAAAGATATTTCCTCCGAGGTTGCACTCTACATCTTTAATAAAAGAAACTAGTTTTTAAATATTGTTAGAGAAGTACCAAGAATGTTTAATCTCATAGAATGATCATTTTTGTATATTAAAATATGTCAAAGGTTTAAAATTTGTTTCATAACGTACATAATTATTTACTTTAAATTATTAATATAGTATATGCAAAAAATTAATACATTAGAATTTTATGTAAATTTTTTTTATGGTTAGTAATATAACGTAGCTTATAATACAAGTATTAACTTACGTAATAATATACATGATTTATCGAGTAATATTTTCAAGTTTTATACATGGTGGTATATCATAGTTTAAGTTATTATAATTTAATTTCTCAATATTTTTATTGGACAAAACTAGGAAAAATAATTTCAAATATACATAACAGATGCAATAAAAGTTTACTATCTGAAAATATTTTGTATAATTTTAATAAATATTTAGAGACTTGTTATAGGTAAGAAAACTCAAAGTTTCAGGATAAATTGGTATCTTTCAGATGGTATGAGGCCCCTTAATTACCTTTATATACAACATAACTATAAAACAGTATTATGTGTCATTAACATGATGAATTTTATATGCTCTTACTAAGGTAGAGGTTTTAAAATTATTTATTTCTCTTAATGATATTTGCCATCTAAAAGAATCGATTTAAAAATTTGGTATCAAGAATTATCCTGTGCAATATAATATTTTTATGTAATCCATACATTCTACTTTAAAACATATAATTTATACTATTTTAGAACCTTATTTTTAGTTGTAAGAATCAGTTAAACTGTAACACAACTAGACTTTAAATATAAAAATTGTATTTATTTCATTTTATGGCGTCTGCCGTTAAATAGGATTCATATAAGAAAAAGAAAAAAAACTTTAAAAGTTTTTAATAGTGGTGTTTTTTGTATATATATATATATATATATATATATATATATATATATATATATATATATATATATATATATATATATATATATATATATATATATATATATATATATATATATATATATATATATATATATATATATATATATATATATATATATATATATATATATATATATATATATATATATATATATATATATATATATATATATATATATATATCTTTATATGATAACATTTTTAAAGTAGTTTGGAAATGCATATTTACTTAAAATAAACAAATTAGTTATATTACGATTAGACCTAAAAATTGAAAAATTATATCACTGAAATTGTATCTGTATCTTCTTATTTTTTATTTTATACAACATTAAGAAGAATACAAATAGTTTTTTATTATTAATATAATTTGTAGTGTTCTACATAAATTAAAAAAAATATAATGAAACATTTAAAATAAATAATTATTGTGTACTTAAAGATCATTATATAATAAAAGATGCAGATAATTTACGATATGATTTGAGATATTACTTTTTTTCCTTACACATAATTTTTTACATTACAAATTTTTTGTACACAGGAATTCTTAGAAATTATTAACATGGAGCTATTTAATTGAGATAAAATAAACGGTATAGCATCTTTACTTTTTATGTATCTTAAATAGTTTTTATATTTATAATAACTATCACATGCATAAAATATCAACACGTTTACAAAAAATGAATTTGTTACCTAAATATTTTAATAAATTAGGTTTTATTTAGAGCAGCTGTCGCCTATCAACTAAATATTGAATTTCATTTAAATTTCATTTAAAATTTGCATGGCATTACTAGTACATTTATTGTAAATAGACATTTGCAATGCACCTTTAAAATTCTGCAGTTTAGGATTCCATTTGTAAATTTAGCATTAAACAAAATTATTTATATTACATGTGTAAAAGGGGTTATATTACGAAGTTAATATAATATTACGAAATATTAATCAAAATAGATACTTAATGTTTATTTAGACTTACCTTCAAGAATTTATAGTTATAAATGTATTCCACCGTATAAGTTTTGACCATCTTTGTATTGTAACTTATCCGGTCCCTGTTTCAGGTGACACAAGGAAGAATCAAGTGTATCTTGATTAATGAATTTATTTACAATGCTGCTATATACATCATTTCATATCTACACAAAAAAAAATTCCGATCACAGATAAGTGATTAGTACACTTAGGCCTGAGTAGAGATGGGTACCTAAACTAAATTCTGTCTCTGCGAAATATTGGTGAATAGACCGAAGAAACAATTCGTAGCTCTCGCGAAAGTTCTCTGAAGTACTGGTAGGATATCTAAGCACAGTTAGAGTTCTGAAGGAAATGCAAACAATCCTGAAGAGGATTATATTAGAAAAGGAAACCCAATGCACAGGGTATCGTTTGAATCTTAGCGAGAGATATATCCCAAGACGGTATTTCACTAAATGAAACTCTCCGATGGAGAGACTGATCGAGGCGACCTCCGAGTTAGCCGATGCGGGCTACCCCTTAAAGAAAAGATCCCAAGGTGGGATTGTAGCAAAAACTCTCCGGTAGATAGACTGGTCAAGGCGACCTCTGATTTAGCTGGTTGCTAGCTAACTAACTTCTATAAAAAACAAATCTTCCCTCCTCTCTTTCTGGCGAGGGGCCTCTAAGAGAGGGCCTAACCTACAATTTCATTATTGGATCACTTAACAATGACCTCACCTTCGACCAGCTGGATTGGTCCGGGTTAAACAATCATCGGCCGCAAACCCAGGGTCACTGGAATTCTTACCAGCTACATCTGAGTCGCGGCTAATACTTTGTCGTTCTAGCGATCATAATTTTGGCTGTCAGTGAAGGTGCCGTGTTGTCTGGCATATTGTTCCTCTACTATAGGGAACAACAGTGTAGACATCGTGGTGCCAGGGAAAACAATACTTTTGTATTTACACAAGAGAAGTCCACCTCTTAAAGCAAAGTTCTTTGATGTCGATACACCGCTAAATCACGCCGTTACAGTATAATCACATTGTATCGTATGAAGGTGCCTGTAATCTATGACTTCCTGAAACTAGAGAAAATAAATATAGTTCCATTATGTAGATAAGGATAAAATAATAAACAGAGATTTTTTTCTAAAGGTCTTGGTTTTTTTATCTCTAATAACTGAAAGGTGATTATAATCTTCCTCAAATGCTATATCTTTAATATACGGAAATATACTTTTTGAAGTAGGCAGATAAACTTTAATCCGTGCCATTTATAACAGATTAAATTGATCAATTTAGCACAAACATATGTTTTTTCAAATGTGTCATTTACCTATGAAATTTTTCTAATATTTTACCTTATACAAATTAAAACAAAACTAAGTTTAAATTCATATGTATTAAAATACAAAATTTTTTAGTCATTTACAGGCAAAAATTTTACAGAAATTTTTAATATGCAAAAAATTTTCTTATTACTATATTGCTTTAATATTTTTTATTAATGTTCATAGTGATATTTTAAAGTAAAGTCATAAATGTAAACAACTCTTAAAATTTTAAATATAATATTTCAAAATAATTAATAGTTTACTCCTATTTTGGCATTTTAAACATATTTACATGCACATACTGGTAATTAAGTACTACATTTTCCTGTAGAATTAACATGAGCAAAATTAATTAGTCTGGAAGTTCCCTAATTACCCCCAAATAATCTCACATGTAAATTTGGGATTGTAAATATGTTCTACATATTTGGGATTGTAAATATACTATATCCATATTACTTAAACAACCAAGTAGTGAGTGAGCTATAATGTATGACCATGCATTTAGTTTTAGAAAAGTGACGTAAATATCGCTCTTAATGTTTACGACAGTTATTTATTTTAAAAATACTATAAACATAACTATACAGATAAAAAATACATATTTTAGATTATTATACATAAAATTACTTAGTCCATTTACATAGTATTTTTCAGATGAACTTCATTTATGAATATGCTTCTAATTAGCAGTTCCTTTGTAATATTATTCTTTTCAATTATTAGTTTTACTCAGAACTACTTCATGATTATCTTAATGTCCCACGACTATCTTAGAAAAATATATCAGTACTTTAAAACATAATTATATATTCTACAAAATTTTTGAAGCACTCTTTGATAAAGAGTAAAGAAATATTGGAATATCATCAACATCCACCCGGCATCCATTACTTAAATGCAAATTCGATCTTTTGTAAGAGCGCTTTTCTTTGAAAATTTCTTGATAAATATCTTATCTTCAACAAATGAGTTTACAGGAAGACACAAAAAATTCACCTTTATTTCTAAGCACATCAGATTAAGATATTTCAAAATTAATGAAAGAAAATTTTCAAAAACAGAAAATAAATTATTATACATCTGTGAATGCAGCAGATGTGTACAATTTCATTTATTTACATAGACTTTTTTATTTTCAAGTCGTTAATTAAATATTTTATTTTCTAAATAGATATAATGGAATAAGTGGGAAGAAAAAAAAGTGCATTTTCAGAAATATTCTCTAAAGATGTGCAAAGGAAGATTTGACACATTTTAATCATTTCTTACAAATGTAAGGTATTTGAATAAAATGCATTACTTAGGAAGATTCGATAATGCTTGTTTTTCAAATGGCTGTGAGAAAGTGCACAAGAATGTTTTCCCCATTGGAATCTCCACTTTGTTTTCCACACTTTGCCCACTTGAAGCTGTTCTGGTTTTTCTGGAAGGAAAATAAATCAAATAAACAAGCGTAGTAAATTTCAAAGAAAAAGCTATTTATTTTAATATGAATTTATCACTTATATGTAAAGTTTTATTTAATCTAAGTAATCATAAAATATTTTAGGCTTTATCACAAGTCAAAAAATATTTATTAGTTTGATCACTTTCATTTATATGCAAATTTATTTCGTTACAGCTACAAATTTTCAACTGCTTTATTTTAGTTCAGGCCTTTACTCTGTTTGAAATCCTTAACTCTCATAACTGAAATCTGCTTATTTTCCAACTTCAAGATTAATCCTAAACTGTATGTGCTGATGTTTTAACCATTTAAAGGTCACTACTGAAAATTCTTCGGGATTTAAGAGAATTAGGCTTTAAATGTTATCTATGAATATTACATATGTGGAATGTGTGTAAAAAATTAAAATTTTTAGTAAGGTGGTTATTTTTGGTAAGGTTTTAACTGTGAAACTTTCTACCCCCTTGTACAGCTCGAAAGTAATACTCTCTTAAATTGTAAATATTTAAAGAACACTGCATAATTATCATTAAAGGCATGTAACAGATAAATAGCTAAACTATTTTTTAAAAAATGTTCTGGGTAGATATATTTATTTGAGGTCATGACGGACAGAAATCAAATACCTGATTTTTTGGGGGGCATTTTAAACAAGTATCTTTTAAAGAGAAAAATAGATTGTGTGTATTACTACCATTCATTAATAGTTTGAAGTGTCACAAACGTCCGAAAAAATCATTATTATATCATTATATAAGGAAGAGAAAAATACTTTAATAGGTGGTTTCACTACGAAACCACTGTCCTTTGAAGGGTTAAAACTTGAATATTCACACGTGTTTACGCCTTAAAATATATAAACAACAGTGACATGTATAAACAACAGGGCAATCACAAGGTAATGAAATTTGAAGCATTTTATGGCTGAAATGCATGTCATTCATAATAAGTTTATTGACATCGTTAATTTGTATGAATGAATGTACTAGTATTTAGAATGTCATTTGATTCAATATCTGCAACAAGAATCCCATAGCCGGAGGAAACATGAGGTATATATAACTTTCACTGGTGTGCAGATTTCTTGTGTTGCAGTGAAAAATTTTCTAGCGATTACTTTTAGTTAAAATAGTTACAATTGACTTATGATGAATATTTTAATTTGTTGAAAATGTTGAAATGTTGAGAGATCTGCGTATTCTTCAAAAGGAAAAGTAATACTAAACTGATTTTTAATACATGAATGTTGACATGTGTTTCGACCTTGACAAGTATAAAATCAGTTTTAATCCGTTAATCTCAAATGACGAGTCTGGCTTGTTATTTTCTCACGGAAACTATGGAAAGATGCAATCACAAGATAATAAAACTTGAAATTTTTTTCTGGCAGAAACACTTGCCATTCATTATAAGTTTATTACATTCAAAGATTTTCCTGAATCTCTTAGTATTTGAATGTTATCTGTTTCGATATCTACACCAAGAATATTGAAGGAAGTATCAGGGACATATAACATGTGATACTATAAGTAAAAGAAAAGATATTTTTATAGAAATTATATAAATGAGCAGAAAGACTGAAGTTAGTTTATAGCACTACGGTCAATATTTTGCGAAACCAGAGCTAAATTGTTGATATAGATTAGAATAAATTTAAACATTCAGATGAATTAGGAAGTGATAATTTTACTTTAATGGTGATAAAAATGAAATTGCAATGACAGCGATTTTGTGTTAAGAAATAGTTTCACATATTCTATAACATATTAAACTACCAAACATTAATGAACAAACTTTCAGATTTTGCAGAAACTTAATCAGAATAATTAAAAATTAAGCAATTAGTTTCTACATTAATTACTCCATTTTATATTTAAAAATCTAAACTGTAGCGTAAGCAGTATTCTCTGTTCTCAAATCTCAGCATTGTCAGATGAGTTACCTACCACGCAAATTTCAAATTGGAAATTTTTAAATAATTTTTGATGTTGTTTGTTTGACATCTTGATTTTCTTTCAAATGATAGTTTGCATGTTGTGAATAGTAATATAATTTTAATTAAACAAATCGCCGTAATTGTACAGTGGTTAGTGTACTGTGCTCTTGTTCGACTACCTTGGTTTCGGTTGCCGAGTAAGCCTTGGATGTATTTGTGTTGTACCTATATAGGGAGTTGTGTTGGCCGCCCAAAGCCGCGTACAAAATAAGCGGGTTTGTTGTGGCCAATTTCAATGAAGACAGGGCAGTCTCATTGGTAATAAATTTTTAAAAATTTAGTCCCGAATGATATTTTTCGATTATACAATTAACGAGATCAAGTCTAAATTCTATCTCCGTGTTTCTTCCTCTGTTTTTAGGGTAGACGATATGTTTCCATACAGGAATATCGAAAACCATTTTGGGTAGCACGTACACTGTACGCGCAAATTGTTTAAGGAGTTAAGCAGTATGCCCGCTTTCAAATTCAATCGTGTAGCAAAACAGCAGACTAGAGCTCCACGCTAAACTAAATCCTTGTTTATATAAAATTTGTAACATATATAATTATATTACATTACTCATTTAATAATTCAGCAGTTTAGTGGGGAAACAAATATACTGTGTGGGGTTGATACATTTTTTGTTATGCTACTTACTAAGAAAATTCTTTCTAGTGTCGGCCACTTCTTAAGGTACAATTCTGGTTTTGTTTCGGGAAATTAAAATAAGTGAATTAGTAAATTAATGGAATAATTTTTTATTTACATTAAAAAATTTAAATAATTAAAAGTTGGGATTTTTTGTACATGACTCAGTAAAATACAATTTAAAATAATGTCAATAGCGTCCTCGAATAAGGAACTAATCAACTATATTTGATAGGTCACTCTTTCTTAAAATTAAAATTTATATTATATTGTTCAACAGGATAAATCACTTGTATATCCTTTTTTATTTATAAATTAGGTATAAAGAGGAATTATTTTATATCATGTATAATAAGATAGTAATTTTTTACTGCAGTTTTTAAGAACATAATTGTTAAAGCAAGTAGAGGTAAACATTAATAAAGTACAGTTAGGAGCTTAACGAAACAGCATTAAACTGGTTGGCTTATAATATCTCCAGGAAATTTAGTATATTTAGATACGGGAATTCAGAGAATTCGCCATGCAATTTGTTCATTATTTAGATTTGAATAAACTGTACTGACTTCGAATAGTTCTATATATTCTGCTTTGAAAACGAGTATTATAATACTTAATATTTCCTAAGAATAAAGTTAAACTTCCGTTTATTTCAATAACTTATTCGTGTCTACATAAATATACCTTATTAAACCTTTTAATTCAGCTTCCTCAATCACACACTCTGTTAATATAAGTCATTACAGATCCATTTATTATACAAGTAATCCAAATATTTTACACATTTTCTAAAACAAATTTAGATTATTTTTATAGCACATAGATATATTTCTCAAATTTAGAAAAGAAATGTCATGTTCTTTGAAAAATAAATCTAATAAAGGTTAAAATAAACAAAAATATAAATAAATCTAAAAACAACATGTAAAAACAAATTAAAGAATATTAGAAAAATAATGCCCAGCGTATTACAAAGTTTCTGCCTCATCGTGAAATATTCTTATTAAATAAATTAATCTTTTCCCCCATGTTTGAGGTCACATCAATATTTAAGTCATTTTACATTAATATTCATGCCGGATGAACGCATCTGTTGTCAGTTATAATTCAGCGGGGAAGATGTTACTGTGTATTTAAAAGAAATCAAATTTTTAATAAAATGGAATATTTAATCAAAGATATGCTTGTACGTAAAGAATTTTTAATGGAAATATCTTTGATAAGTTTTGATGGCTATTATATAAAATCCAGCGCAATTCAAACTTTTGATGACAAAATTATTTGCTATTGTTCTCTACAAAATAGATAGTATTATAAAAGAATAGATAGTATATAACAGAAATAGATAGTATATAACAGAATAGATAGTATAAAATAGAATACTCTTTCATAGAAGACTGCCAGTACAGTATAATTTGTATTGCTCTTAGAGACATTTAATTAAATAAACGTACAGTTGGATTTATGTAATTTTCCTGCAGTTTTTACTTGCATGTACTTGTTATGTACAGATGTACAGTTAACACTTACAGTTAGGAGAGTAAGCAAAGGACTTTATACTCTCCGGGTTACTACAATTGTAGGAAATTTAGTATGCTTACGTAATAAAATTTACAGAATTCATCTTGCTTAAACGTAGTTCATTATTTAGATTTGAATAATATGTAATGAATTCCAATAGTTCTCTATATAGTCTGGTTTTAAAACAGCTGTTTTAAATACTTAATGTTTCTTAAGAGTGAAGTTAAAGTGATCATTTTATTTTAATTACTCATAGTTAATCATATCCTGCATACGTAAATAGAGGTAATAAATTTTCCTCAAGTACTCCTATACAGGGCTTCGAACCGGAACTGAACCGAAAACCGAAAACCGGAAAAAACCGTTATTTTGGTCGGAACAAAAACCGGAACTGAACCGAAAAAAATATCGGTTTATTTCGGTTCGATATATCTTTCAGTCATTTTGTTACTGTTACCAACTTATCAATATTTTCTAATTTAACGTCAACTTTATAATTACATATCCGCACTTGTATAAGATTGCAATGGTGGTTTTGGCAGCTCCAGCTACACAAGTTAGTGTTGAAATTTATTCTCCGAGACAACAGAAGTAATCTCAGTGAAACCACGTTAGAAGATATATTAATAATTAGAGGCAATTTTCATATGTTAAATAAATAATATATTTTTTACATAATTATTGCAAGGCCAAGTGCACGATGTGAGAGTCAAACGACGAATGTGGGTAATCATGAACCTAGTTGTCAAATGCGATTTTGATAATGGATAACAATGCCAATGCTCACCGCTCTTATCGTACCTGCTGTTTGTATCAATTCACATAGTGTACCAATTAAAAAAAGAATAAAATCTTCTAAATTTTGATAGAATTACATTTTTTGTTTATGATAGAATTATATTTTTAGTACAAATAAGAATATACATAAAATGAAATTATTCATTTGGAACTGAAACGAAAACAGTTATTTTTGGCGGAGCGAAAACCGGAACTGAACCGAAAACCGTTATTTTTGGCGGAGCGAAAACCAGAACTGAACCGATAAATTTTTTAGTTGAACCGGAACAAAAAAATAAATTACGGTTCGAAGCCCTGCTCCTATAATAATGATTATCACTGTCTTTTGTAACTTTTGCTTTGGTTTAAAATCAATAAAATCAATGTTTCGTTTAATATTACTTCAGTAAGATTAATTAGTAGACACAAAATGTTAGGAAAATGCAATTTATCAGGATTTATAATTTTTAAAATGATCTAAGGTTTATATAAATTGATCTTTAGAGTATAAAATGTCTTATTTGGAGAGAAAAATAATAGAACTAGTTAATTGTATACAGAATGGTTGAAAGAATAACTTTAATATTATGTAGAATAGTTACATGACACTACATGCTATGTTTGGCCTAAAATATTTTCGTGCAATGAAATAAAATTCCGAATATTAACAAAATTAAATATAAAAAAAGACAGAAATGATACTGGCATAAAAATTGAGTTTTTATATGTTGCGTTTATAAAACTTTGATAAAATAATATTCGGCATCTGTGCCATAGCTAAAAAAATAATGAATTTGAAATTTGGAAGTTCTTCAATATTTTAGCATATAGTAGACTTAATTTCATTTTAAAATATCGTAAATCAATACATTAAAAAAATCATCTAAATATCTCTTATAAGTAGGTAGCATTTAATGTAAACATATACCGTGTATTTAATTTACACGTGGTATTTTTCCTCATGTTAAACACGATATAGCGGATCTTAAATTTACCATGATTACAGATAATAGAAATATGCATTTGAAAAAACGAGCAAAAATTATGCAGTGAATAATTAAAAAAAATTAAAGTTTCTTTTAACTGAATTCATTAGATAAAAACCGGGGAAGAAAAGTAAGATGTTTGAATATTTTTGTAATTATTTATATGTAATTTGAAAGTTTCTGATACGAAATAATTGATTTATATGGACTTATTTCAATGTTTGTAAAATTTGCTAAGGTAGATGAAATAAAATTTAATGATTTGAGTTTTAGTGGGAAAATGTAACAATACACTGTCTCTTTAAGGAGTAGGATTCGTTTGTTTACATTTTATTTAAGATCTTCATAAATCAATATGCATCCAGCATAATCGAATAGTATAATATTTAAAATATTTTGTTATTTTAAAACTTATAATTTATACATTATTTGTAATCATTATCAACTTATATTAGTTAACAGGATTAAGCAATTTGACAGTTAATATCATTCTTGTTATTATCATTACTGAAATTTCTTCAATAATATTTTTGTAACTTAAGAGTAACAGCTTTCCTATTCTTGCCGAATGTTGCAACCGTTTTTATGTCTACAAAAAAGTTTTAATTTAGTTCTAGCAAAGAAATGCAAGTGATAAATCTGTCTCAATTATCAAAACACTATTTAGTGAATTATTTTTACTTTTACTTTTAGCAGTTTGTCTAGAAAAAATACAAAAAGTAGCAATCAAGAGGAAAACATTTATAGTTTAATCTTTCCTATACAAAAAATATTGTATTAACAATCGCTTTGTTAGTCATTTCATTTTGTTAAAATATATCAGAGCTGACTATTTTGCAAAAATTACTCTTCAGAATTTAATGATAGGTACAATTAAATACATATGCATGTGACAAAACCATCCGAAATTTTAAAAAAGTATGGCACACACTATTTTTATATTAAATTAAACAGCATTTGTAAAGTTTTCATATTGCCACGTTAGGATGTTTCAGATAATGCTATTTAACTGTGCTCAAATTCAAATGTATTCAAAATGATCTTTTTGAAATAGCAGTTTATATTTAAATAGTTGTAGAGAAAGTTTAAAAAGTAGTTTATTTTATGAGTCGAATTTTGGTTGTATGTTTAGGGCGTTGTACTTCGATACCGGCGTTCGTAGCTTCGAATGTCGTGGTGGCATGGATGTTCATAACCGTTAGGCTTTAAACATTAGTTTAAGTCTCATTAGCTCTCTTGTTGCAGAGAAATTAGACCATAGCGCTCCAAACGAAATCAAACCTGATAAATTGGTATAAATATTTTTGTAGAAGATCCAGAAAAAGTCACATAAATGGAATCTAAGTATTTTTTTTTCTTTCTTGAATAAATGCTTAGTAATTAAGTCGTATTTTTGTCAGTTATACATCAAATTACTTCGAATAGACGTACTGAATTGCTTATTTTCTTACTTGTATTTGAATGTCTAGCCTGTCATTTTCTTGCATGGAAAAAGTTTTCTTGAGTCTTTACCTACTTCTCTTACGTATCGATTTCCCTTTTCTTTTCTTTTTTTTGTATCTCTACTAAGAAGAGTGCATTTATCTGAGTTTCCTCTTTCATCATCATCTACATCCTAAGATTTCTTCTCCCCATTCAGTTTTAAACGAGTGAGTGACAGAAGGAGACTGCCTGTATCCAATTTCCTAAAGAATTGTGTCGCTATTGGATTCGACTTCTTTATCAATGAACTCAATAGTAAAGATTTATCGTTATATTGGTAGCTCTTTCGAATGATTGTTAAACATCTACACACTATTTTGAAAAGAAAATGGACAAACTCTATTTACTCTTATCTTAAATATTTTAACTACAATGATAGTGTTAAATATTTGAAAGTACACAATGCCTTACCCTGAAAACGGTTCCCTATCTCCAAAATTTTGAACGTGTAGCATTATTTTATAATACAAATATGACAATGTTAGTAATTTGTGAAAAAAATACAATTTTATTACATACTATCTAATTTCCATCATAGTTAAGTTTAAAATACTTCTCACATGCAATTATCGAGGATACAAAAATATTTTTAAAATATAAAATTCTCAAGCTAGAAAACTACAAGTATGTATTATAATTATTTTTTAAATTGTAGTAATTGGTTCTTTTACCTTAAATCTGCTCTTAGGCATATACTAGTATATTACAATAAATATTAATTCTTCATGGTTTAGTTTTAGATAGAACATACAGTTTCAAAACAACTAAAATTATAAATTTAAGAATAACTCAATTAGTATTTGACATTAAAGAAAAAATTAGGTAAAAATTGGTATCTGGGATGGTTCAGGAATAGAACCGATTTGACTTCACATATAAATATTTGTATTTACCTTCCTTTAAATAGAGTGTCAAAACCTATCATTTGTAATAAATAATTTATATTACTTCTTATTGTTTTTCTTTATATATTAGAAAAAGACTTTTGTCTTTCTCTGTTATCATATAGTTCTTCCATAAATATATATGTATATATTTTTGATAAAAGAATTTATAGACTCATTATGGAATAGAAGGAAAGGTGAAGCGTAGTATAGCTTTTTAAACAGAGAAATACACTACTATAGATATATTAATAAAGTAGGATCTTAAAAAAGTAACTATTCAGCGAGAATAATTCTTAAACACGAATTTTTTCAGCGGGTTACACTGAACTAAAACAGGAATAATACACAAATAGGACAATTTCAGTAATTTGTGCAAAAAATATATTTTTAATACATACTATCTAATTTCCAATATAGTTAAGTTTAAAATATATCTGACATGCAGTTATCGAGGTTACATAAATTGTTTTATTTTAAACACATTATCGAAACACACAATTAGAAATTGTAAGAAGGTTACTTAATAAAGCTAAAACAAACATATACGGCATATATAAGCTAAATATTCATAACATTGCATATGCTTTATTTTTATCAAAAGCCTTTATTAATATTTTCTAATGTACACATATATTTATTTGAATTATATTCTACATTTAACAGATATTAGAGAATAATACTTTTTAAAAAATTGAATCTAAAAGAAGCATCATACTTATAAATATTTCCCCATTTACGTTAAATTACCAGATTAGAAACCTAATAAGCATTTCCATTTACACTTTAACTAATATATTCATCCCTCTAAAGACTTTACGCCAGATAAAGTGCATTCTTAATGTCTTATACATTCGTTCTTGAATATCCTGAAAACAATGAAGCTCCACGAACACCTTCTTAATTAAGATCGTGAGTGAATATTATAATACGAATCTAGCTGAAGACTATTCAGTATGAATTACTGCTGCAGCTTGAGAACTACATACTGGCGGATATTTATGAAACGGATTGATTATATTCTAGGTATTGTTTTGGACCCTGTGAAAGGGATATTTTTCGGTTGCATGTAATGCTCCAACAATATACAGTATTATAATTCTGTTTCAAAAGGGATTAAAGTATTTGATTAAATTACTGGGAATAAACTTTCCACGGATTTGGGAAAAGTTCATTAAAGGTGATAGAATTTGGGATAGAATCATGCATACATCATTGTTCTAAACTTGAAGGCGTAAAATGAGCTTAGATATTAACGGCTAATTTCGCAAAACTGATTAAACTTAGTTCGTTTACCAGTGAATGATTAAACCTGACTCAGAGTTCTGTCACTTTAGATTTAGTTCGTTTTCCTTGTATAAATTCATTAATAATATACGTGTATGAAGTGGGTATTCTTAACAAATATTAAGAAATAGTTCCGTTCAAGAAAAACGACAAATATATTTGAGAAATGAATACCATAGTAAACAATGATTTATTCATTAATTTCTATTAGAATACAATGTAACCCTGAAGAAACTAGTGTAAACTTCTTAATCTAGAAAACTACATTTATGCATTATAATTATTTTTAACTCGTAGTAATTAGTTATTTTACCTCTAAATGTGCTCTTAGTCTTATCCCTATATAATAATAGTTTAAGTTTTCTGTCCATCTGTCCATCTCTCAGCGAATTTATGAAGTGTTTGTACCTGGAATGAATAGAGACATCCATATTGTATTTTTGATGAGTTAGGATGAGCAAAATTCAAAGCGAGTTTGAAAACGTTCAAAATCCACCCCTTTCCTCGTTTTCGAGTGTTTAATGTCATTATTTCAAGCTCTGTTGTCCCCGATTAAGAGCAGGACATTAAATTTACCAATTTATCACATAAAAAATCGGTAAAAGTAACAGTTTCTCCAGCATTAAGACGCCATACCTTTAAACATCTCAATTAATCATTTCTTATTTTAAATTATTTAAATATCTTCTGCATTATCTTCCTACGTTTTATCACTGAATTTTGTTATTACGTAAATAATTTTCTTTTATGTTTCTCTTCAATAATAGATAAGGTACATATGTGATAATTTTTAAATTAATCATGGAATATTTTTTGTTGAAATGAAAATTTTATCACCGATATTAACAACAAATTCTTTTCATAAAAGTCTAAAAGTTTATTTCAGGAATTAACAAATATCAGAGTGTTTAAGTTATATATCTTTAAAAATTAAGAAGTTTGTTCGTTTGTGTGTGTTTCTTTTTCTACCTAGATACATGGTTTGACTAAATGAATTCAATGCGATTCTAAACTGCATTCACAGTATCAAGAGGCTTTAGAAGAGTATGAGGACGAACAAATTATTGAGAGTGTACCAGATAATTCTCAGCCATAAACCAAAACCTTTTTTATCTTCCTCATAGGGGACTTTACAATTCTGGAAAATTAAAAATTTTACTAATACCGTCATGTGACGGGCAATATGCTAGTATTGGTATATTACAAAAAACACTAAATCATAACATTTTAGTTTCAGTTAGAATGTAAACTTTGAAAACTCCTAAAATCATAAATTTAAGACTAAATCCATTAGTTTTTGACAAAAAAGAAAAAAAAAAATTAGGTAAAAATTGGTGTTTGGGATGGTCCAGGAAAACAACCGATTTGACTTCACTTATAAATATATGCATTTACCTTGATTTACAAACAGTATCAAAACCTATCATTTCTAATAAATAATTTCTAATATTCTTTTATATATTAGAAATAGGCTTTTGCTTTTTTCTGTTTCATATAGTTCTTCCACAAATATATATGTATATCTTTTTTATAAAATATTTTATAAGCCTTATAATAGAATAGAAGGAAAATTAAAACGTAGTATAGCTTCTTAAACAGGGAAATATAATTTTATATATCTTGGAATAAAAGTAGGATCTTAAAAAAAAGAATTACTCAGCGAGAATAACTCTTAACATCAATTTCTTAACACATTGTGTGAGGGTATATTTCACAGCGGAATTGTACCGGAAGTGAGCGTTTTGCTTGTAAATTTAGTTATTCAATTAAATCTCAATAGATCCAAAATTATATAAAATTTTAACCAACTTTTCGTATTTTATATTGAATATATAAACAAATATATAAATAGAAATATATAAATAACAACCATAAGATTTTTGTAAACACAAATACATGTTTAGTGGATAAATTTATAATAGTATACTAAATAGGAAAAATCAAATAGAAATAGTAGTATACAGTTTTAAATTTTTCGAATTATGTTATATATAAAAACTTTTACATGAAAAAAATAAATGAAACGAGCAATCATAAAAATAATAATGTAAAAACTAGTTTTTAATTGCCTAATTTTTTCCAGAATCTCTGCAGTAGACAAGAAGATTCAGCTTCGTTTTAATGTATATACCGTTGTTTTTGTACCCACAAACAAACCATGATATTACACTAACCCGTACTAGTACGTGATCTACGCTCAAGTATCCAGCGTCAAGAAAGGTACTAGTACGTGTTGCCCGGCATACAATGTGTTAAGTGGATACCACTGTATTAAAATAGGAAGTTTTGAACACTGTAACTCAATTTTTCAAATCTCGAGATAAAACAGGTTTAGTAATGTTCGTTGAACTACGTTCTACTATTTTATAAACACTTTTACATTATAAAAAAATGAAAAGAGCAATCATAAAACTAATAATGTAAAAACTAGTTTTTAATTGCCTAATTTTTTGCAGAATCTCTGCAGTAGACAAGAAGATTCAGCTTCGTTTTAATGTATATACCGTTGTTTTTGTACCCACAAACAAACCATGATATTACACTAACCCGTACTAGTACGTGATCTACTATCAAGTATCCAGCGTCAGAAAACGTACTAGTACATGTCCCGCATACAATGTGTTAAGCAGATTCCACTGAATTAAAATAGGAAGTTTTGAACACTGTAACTCAATTTGTCAAATCTCGAGATAAAACAGGTTTAGTAATGTTCGTTGAACTACGTTCTACTATTTTATAAACAATTTTACATTATAAAAAATGAAAAGAGCAATCATAAAAATAATAATGTAAAAACTAGTTTTTAATTGCCTAATTTTTTCCAGAATCTCTGCAGTAGACAAGAAGATTCAGCTTCGTTTTAATGTATATACCGTTGTTTTTGTACCCACAAACAAACCATGATATTACACTGAAACTTAAATTTTTCAAATCTCGAGATAAAACAGGTTTAGTAATGTTCTTTGAACTACGTTCTACTATTTTTTTATGAGAGAGGCAGTTAATCCGAGACCTACAACGTAAAGATGATTCTGAGTATCAACGAATACCCATGACATTAGCAGGATTCTCACCTGAAAACGCTTATAGCGTAGATAAGAGTCTTCCAGAATAAACAGGAGGAAAAATAGCCTTTATATCCTGTTTATTTAAAACATAACCTAATAAGGGATTTTTAAACTTTTTCTTCAAAACTAAACTTTATATAATTACTTTTTCTCTTTGTGAATTAAAAAAGTATTTTTAATACTTTCGTTACGTTTATTTCATAAAATATATTAAATTATGATAAAAATATACTTTAATGAAACTCTGTTTTGCAAATATGAAAAAATTAATTCTATATGAGTATTTTATTACATGGATACTTATATAACTTAATATATTTCCCTCTAAACTCTTTTAAAAGAATTAATTTGTTTACCTCAAAAAACATCCATAATTGGCCTTTTAAACTCTGAAAGGAAAAAAGATTATTTGCTTTTTATAATGACATTGAAAACCTTCGACGTAAATAATGCTGAAAAAAGAGAAGAAAGTGGAAGTTTTTCTTGACTGTATTTTCCCTAAAGGGTACTTAACACGAACGTTCAGATAGCTTTGATAAAGCAGACGAAATATATGTAATTTTGCTTTAAAGAAGAGAGGAACTCGAGGTGTTTGAAAAGTATTGGAAAACATTTCTATAACGATAGAAGTTTCGACAAGAAATGTTAAATATTATGCAAAACTCCAAATTGCTTTCTGTGCCTCGTTCAGATTTTCTCATTAGATATTGCTTCAAACTTTCGTAACAATGGGGCTAAACATTAAAAGAAATTTACATGCTTTAAAGTAGTGGAGCCAGTAATTTTTCACAAAGTAATTGACTGATAATTTACTTTGTTAATTTATTTTTCGTTACTGTCATTTTTAGGCTTATTTTTATAAATGAGTAAACAGAGCAATTTTAGTTAATAAACGAAATTTAATTGTTAAAACTGTTATGCAGTATAAAGATACATATGTGAATGCAATATTTAGGATAGATTTAATCATCATACTGATATCGAGAAATATTGATATACTTTATCGAGATAACAATATCAAGATTTTACATTGCAGATATATCCTTGTCGGTGATACTGTTTTTCCCTCATGTGCGATAACGTGTATCGCGAAAAGACATCTTTAATATTTCGTATAAAGTAATAATAATTCAAATTATTGCATTCGTTCATCCACTTTGCTTGATTACCTGAGTACTGGACAGACACACAAGACAAAAAATTGCTAATGAAGATTATCACATCTCCGTCCAGGACATCTGTAGTTTATCGCAATATTATCATGATAACAAATCACTTGCCTTAATACCTCAAATTCTACTGCTTGCAGTTGGCAAACATAACTAGGTTGTTATGTTCTGTTCCCACACTTCCGCACTGGTTTATTAGCATAATATCAGGATATATCCACGGTATTGATATTGACTGCTTGATCGCAACAGTCAGTTATCCAGATTCCAAAGCACTAGTCACAAGATCGGTAATTCCTTTGTTCACTGTTGGCACTGGTTTATTGGAATAATATAGGGATATATCAAAGGTATAGATATTGACGGCTTGATAGCAACTGTTAGTGATATATTCACGTCTTGATATATTTCGAAAGCTTCCTGCTTGCTCGTTCCTATCTTCTACTAATATTTAAGGTCTATGTTGTTTTTGGTAAATATCGGGATAAAAATGAATGGGTGGAATCGTGTTGGTTTCCCAACGTATCATAAAATTATATTAAAATAAATGCAACAAAAAGCAGTATTAGGCAGTTTTAGTTTATCCAGTATGAAAATGACAAAATAATTTGTAGTGAAAATTTTATTGATCTGCAATTTAGATTTATATGCAGTTTTTGTTTTAAGGCTATGTCTAATTTACGGAACTATTTGAAATACCACCGTGCTCTAAAATATAAGAAACTAAATTGCAGATAAGAACTGACTATGTATATATATATATATATATATATATATATATATATATATTATATATATATATATATATATATATATATATTATATATATATATATATATATATATATATATATATAATATACATATATATATATATATATTATATATATATATATATATATTATATATATATATATACATATATATATATATACATATATATATATATATATATATATACATAAATATATATATATATATATATATATATATACATATATATATATATATATATATATATATATATATATATATATATATATATAGTGTGTGTGTGTGTGTGTGTGTGTGTGTGTGTGTGTGTGTGTGTGTTGTGGGTGTGCTCGCGCGCGCTATTGTGTTAAAGTGAATAAGTGCTAAAATATTTTATTTATTTATTTTTTATTTAAAAAATTGTAATGAAAGATATTTAAGGCTATTAAATTTTCGTAATATATAATATAGTAATATCAAAAATAGTATTCTTAAAATTAGTAATATATCCTCCTACTTTAAAGTATTGTCGTGATATATGAATAATATCAATATCAATTTGGGAATATGATGTGAAATTAAATTTCTGATATCGTCAATACTAACTTTTTAACTAAGGTGACTGACGAAACAGTAAGATAAAATTATGTGGAATGTGGAAGAGGTGGTTGTAAATTTACATAAAGTCATTTGCAATTGATTTTTACTTAGATTTTTTGCCATTTTAATGTTTATAGCAAATAAAAAATAATGAATTTGTAAAATTTTAAATTTTAAATTTTAATTTGTAAAATTTTAAATCGGTAAAATTTGAATTTTCGGTTTTCAACATAACAAAAAGAAATCGTCGAAAACTAATTATTTTGCATTGTCTCCGTACCACAGCCCTTGAGTTTTCAGACAAATTTTAAATAACTGCGCTTTGAAGCCCTCCAGTACAAAGGGTTAATTATCAAGAAATTAATTACAAATGAATTTTGAATATTTATTCAAAATTATCTAAAATAAAAAAAATCTCTTTTACATATGCTATTTAAACCAAAGAAAAAGGTTTTTTCCAAACGGCGAGGTTTTTTTAACCCTGGTAGTCAATGAACTTGCTGCAAGTTTGATATGACAAGTTTGGGGTAAACTTGCTCAACAAGTGTACTGCAACTTGCATGACAAGTTTGATGCAAATTAGAAGTATGGTGACTTTGAAGTTTGCGTAGACTTGGTGCAGTCTTGTTTCAAACTTGCAACCTTGTCATGCTGAACTTGCTGCAAGTTTGCTGCAAACTAAATTTGCTATCTCTGATTTATTACTCGTTTGTCATTGCATTTAACTTCAATTTTAATAGAAGTAAATTTTAAAAAAATTCGAAGTATTGATTGATTCCCTACAGCAATAGAAAATATACTCCTTCTTCGAACTGAACATTTGCATACGGTAAATGTTCGATTATATTTCTTATTAGGTATAAGCCCGTGCTACAAAAATACGTCAGATACGATGATTCATGTTTGACGTGTTTCGACTTTACAATTGTGTGCATCTAAACTTGAAATTAATAGGAATAATCCATGGTGATATTTAGATGACTTTAGATGGCTTTCATCACTCATCTTATTTTATAAAAGTACATAGAAGAAGAGTATTGGATTTATGATTATAGGTAATTGATGAATTGGACAGTACCAAATTTAAAACAAAAACATTCATAAATGTCTAAAATTGTAAAAAAGATAAAAGTGTTTTTAAAGCATTAAAAGCTTATAGTGACTATAATAAAAGATTTAAAAGGTATAGTAAAATTAGAAGTGTAAAAAGTGTCATTAAGAAATCGTCGTATTATAATCTTTGAAGTTTCAAGTGAACATAACATACCTTGACTATAAAACGAAAGATATTTTTAGTAGGAAGTTAAGAAAGCTTAAAATTAAAAAAACACATTTACAAGGGACATTAAAGACATTTTAATGGAAAAACATTTTGTATTTTTAGAATATAAAATAATTTTCGGAAACTGAGACAGTTTAAAGTAGAGCTAAAATAATTTTTTATGGTAATACATTAAAAAATAGCTTAATGGATATTGGTTATTAAATATTCAACAAAGAAAATTATTCAGCCAAATAGTAGACCGTAATAAAACATTGTATTTTGTTAGAATAAAATAAGGTAGTCATTCCTATAATGTTACAGCAATGTTAAATTTTGTATTGATTTTTTTTTTATTTCATTTAAATAAATATATTTAAGATTTTGAACGAACAAAAATGCATAAATATAAATTGAAGGCACAAAAATGTACTTTATACTTACTTTTAAAAATATAAAATAAATATTTCATTATTAATTCTACTGTAAATTCTAATATATTTTATACAAGTGGCAAAGAGATTTAAAAAAATTGACATCGTTTAAATGACAAATATTTTTGTTAATGTTCATTTAAATAACTGGAAAGTATAGATTAAATGGATTTTTTAGAAACAATTCAACCGGCTTTTGCTGATGATCTCTGTTTAGTTTGAAGTAGTAAAAAAAGATGATGTTTAAGCTGATGTAGTGAATATTTTGTATAGTTTTTATGAAATAAATACTTTAAATACATTTTTTCTTAGAAACAAAATTTTAATATTTTATTCCTCAGGAATAACTTAATCAAGGAAAGTAACGAAATAAGTAATGGAACTCCCCAGGAATAAGTAACGAAACAAGTTTTTATTATAATATGAAACTATATGTAAATTATATTACATGTAAATTTACGTATTTCTCAGATTGTTATAGATTAAGTCTGAGTGTGAAAGAAATTTCGGGTAACTTAAAACTATTGTGGTTAAATATGTCAATTAAAAAAATAACTGGATATTTGATTATTTGGTGAATATTTCTAATAATTTTTTATAGGACTTACATTTAATTTTATAATATTTTTAAGTCTTTCAGGTGGTAATATAATTCTAATTTTTTTGAAGGTTTTAGTCTAACAATGTTAGAGGTAAATTACAAAATCTGACTTGATTTTCCCCAAATATCTAGAAAACAAGTTTTGTTCATTTTTAAATGTTTCATTACTAGACTTTTATGTGGGCAAATACTATAAAAATAATTACTGACACAAATATGTTCTGTTTTTATAAAAATGGTACTCGAACCTAATCAGTTATTTTTTTATTTCAAGTAAAATTACTTAAAGTAATCACAATGCATACGAGAAACAAGTCGATGAAACAGAAAAGGTTTAAAAGGACTGTAATTTCAGCATTAGAAATAAATACTATTTAACTACATTATTTAAATTCAATTATTACTACAAAAATTTATTACTATTCATATTTTGTAATAGTTTATGAAACCAGATTCATAATTGAACAAACTATATACTGAGTAATATAACCATTTGAATGGGAAAAACCAGAAATTTAAATTCTTTATTTTAGATTATATTTGACTTTATAACCATTAATCACTTATACCAGTAATTAAATATAAATTATATATACCATAAAGTTTTACATATAGAACACTGTGCAAGCCTTGAATTAAAGCATACAAGGTCTAATAATTATTTATAAAACCAGATTCATAATTGAACAAACTATATACTGAGTAATATTACCCTTTGAATGGGAAAAACCAGAAATTTAAAGTCTTTATTTTATGGTAGATTTGACTTTATAACCATTGATCACTTATAACAGTAATTAAATCTAAAGTATATCTACCTTGAAGTTTCATATATAGAACACTGCATAAGCCATGACTTAAAGCATACAAGGTCTGGGAAAACGTTGGGAAATATTTTAGTTAGCGATAGACTGATATATTTCCTTAAATATTACATGGTCTAAAATAAAATGCAAACGCATTTATGTATATCTGAATAGTCTTCCCATGCGTCGAAATAGTTTTGCGGTAATGATTTACCGGGAGAGAAAAAAAAAATCATTCATGCAAATGCAATCTACAGAATCAGTAGATGTAACGAAAATTAAATCCATGTCAAAATGGATTAAAAGTGATAAAACACACACCTCTGGAATTATTCCTTTATAGAGCCGTTTGAACAAATGTAAAATGCAGGGGAAGGATCAATCTTTAATATGAAAGTTTTGATTTTGAAGACATCCCTTGATTCAGCAGAGGATCTTTATGCAAGACTTACTGCTGTACCTGAGGAGGCTCACGATATATTTGGAACATTCCAACGCAAATTACCATGTTTATGTGCAAATACTATAAAAATAATTACTAACACAACTCACTTGCGCATTTTGGAATGGGTATTTCTTATGAGTCGAAACTCTCTTGCCATAAAGATTTGACGGAAGAAAAGAAAACTATTTGTGCTAATGTAATGTAAGGAATCAGCAAAAATATGTAACGCTTTCTTTACTGGTCTCATCAATAGATCTATGTTAGTTTCATTCTCTCTAGTTGTGCAACTAATTCTTCTATTTTTAATAAAACAGTAACTTAAATTTTATCAATGGTCTATTTTCCGTATAAGGCCCTAAGAACAGCTGTAACTTAGAAGTACCAACGTTTGAGTTAGCTACATCTATCTTCCTTCTCTGCTGACACGTATCTTTTTATTTTCATTTCCAAGAGTCTTGGGGGACAACTCAGCGAAACTTACACAGGTATAAAAATAATACAATTCACCCATACATAACCACTAGTTAGTTAATCATATATTCACAGGCACACAATTAGATCAGGTAAGT
>CM063505.1:29083111-29098111 GCA_032207245.1 Pardosa pseudoannulata | reverse complement strand
TCCTTAGCAAACATTCTTTTTTCTATCGCATTAATATTTAAAAGACATTTTACGTTAATATTCATGCCGGAAGAAAGCTTTTGTCCAATATAATTCAGTGTGGAAGACTTCCTGTGTGTTTGAAGAAAACAAAATTTTTGAAATAGAAATATTTAATCAAAGATATACATATTCATAGAGGAAGGATTTCTTAAAAGAATAAAAAAAGGATTTAATGGCTTAATGTCAGGAATTAGATTATATAACATCAAACATCATTCTAAGTTTGATAATATAAGTAAATTTCCCATTTTTTTTTGTTGAAGTAAGAAGTATTTTTTAATAATGAACATCTTGTGAAATTCTAATTTTAATTAGTATAATCTAAATACCTAATTAGGGATTTTTCTTGCAGATTTCTAAAGAAATAATTAAATAAAATTATTCAAATCAATTCTATTTTCTACTAATTATCAAATCTACTCTTAGTTTAAATTTCAAGAAAGATTTTTCTAATAAAATATATCTCTGCCTATCGGAAATTTAAATAAAAATATAATAAATAGTTTAATAGATACGTATTCAAAAAATATTCAAAAATGAATTTGGATTCATATAATATTCCGGTCTGTACAACAAACTAACTCTAAAAAAATACTTTATATTTCATTTATTAGCATTTAAAATGTATATAATACTAATTCACTAATCAGTATAATTGTGTTCAAACAAGTTATATATAAATAATTAAACAATCAGTAGAGTTACTATTTTGCCTCATGAATCCGATAGCTTAAGTTTAATAATTGGGATATTATTTTATATAGAGTTCTGATTTTAATAAAAAATAGAGGTAAACTAGTAAATATTGCATCAATCCTAAAAACAAAATTTCAATCTTTTAAGGTTATTCGTTTTAGAATTATGCGAGATACACACATATCTTTGTATATTTGCTACGAGAAACATGAGGAAGACAATACACTATATGACCGATAAAAACAGGCTAGTTATGTGTTTAAACGTTTTGTTGAATACTAAAATTACTCCTCGGCGAAACAACCTCTAGGTGGCCAGGGCCTACGGTGCCAATTTCCATTTCCTAGACCAAGGGACCTGGGGTGCGAAGCATATGTTCCAGTTAGTTGGTCAGCTTTACGCAGAACACCCATCGTTTAGTTCCCAATCAGTCCTGAGTTTCTCTACCCACTGAAGGGATGAAAGGCTGAGTCAACCTTGGCCATCCCGGGGATCGAACCTCGGACCTGAGGGGTTGGAACGCGAAAAGTTACCCCAACCCCACTGGTGCTTCCGCTTTGTTGAATACACAGAAAAATACATGATAAAACATTCGAAAACTTAATCCAATTAAAAAGTATGATAGATATCATGTATTTTCATGAAGCCGTTATACTGAAACAAAACTGGGGGCCGACAATAAATCAAAAAAGAACGAATATGAGTTGGTTAAACATATTAACCCGTTTGTCGGGCCATCAGAAAAAGATTCAGAAAAATACTGCTGCCCCCAATATACTACATGTATCACGTATATATTTAGAGTTCACAAAAAGTTCTGTACTGTATATAATAAAAAGGCTGTCACCTGCTTGAATTATTTTAGGGACAACTGTTTTCAAGCTCATTTCATCCATATCACAGAATATCAAAATTTCCTAAAAGCATTTTTATATACATTTATCTAACAAATTATGAAAATCCCATTTTGATTGCTTTCTTTTACCTTTAATCGAATATTCTGATTTCACGGTTTACCCTGATAAAAATAAGTATAGAAACCAAAATATAATCGTTTATTTTGTATTTCTTGACGGTCTCCTATAACGATTTTGCAAACTTCTTCGCGGAAATATGAAGTCTACAATTATCTTCACATGGTGAAATGAGGTACCCACTCACCACTATATAGACTGTTGTCCTCTTTACTACTTTCATTTTAAACATACATTACTCTTATCTAATTTCGTGGGTAGATTTATCCATAGCTACTGTTAGAAAGAAATAAAATTAGAAAGGATTCACTTCCAAATAACTTTTATTCTTAGGGGATAGCATCATGCAAATAATTTTTAGCTTTTTGAATCTGTGAAACTATAAAAACTCCCGTTCGCTTAAAAGTTTTTTTAAGCATTTCTGATCATTTTGCAATATAATACCATGCTCCTGGTATAGTACATTTTATTAACACCTTCGAATATCCGCATTCTTTAATTTTTAATTGTCGAATATTTAGGATTTTTTCAATTTCTTATTAATTATCTTCATTCTATAAGTTAATTAAGAAGAAAATTACCTCAAATGTTATTAAACTCATCCGTGGAGAATCAGTATATAATTATGTAATTATCTGAGATGGAATTGCTGTATTAATTTAAAAAAACCTTGCACTTTACTGTGTTCTTCAATTCCATATAAGAATATCAAGAATATTTAAATTTCCTATATAGGATATTATAACTATTTCGTCTAAAGAAAAAAATAATAAAAATTTATATATACTCTTTATTCACTTTATCCGAATGTTTCATTTGTTTATAAAAGGTTCAGATAGTCTATAATTTAAAGAAAATATTTTTTAATATATATATAATAATGTCTTACTGCTTGAATTGTACATAACTTTCCAATGTTTATACAAATATAAATCACTGAATATCAAATATGTATACTTTCTATGAAACATTTATGGTTGGTTTACCTCTCTTTTTTTCAAATTCTAATATTATCTCCAACAGAAAATTACATATTAACAAGAATTATAAATTAAATTGTACCTATAAAAATTTTAGGGTCCTCATTTCATTATTCCTATTCAATATATCAGCTGTTTTCATTTTTATTATTTGTTCAAAATACATATCTAAAAATTATCAAGAAATCCCATTTGATAACATATTTTCATGCTTATATTAATAATCTATGCATGAATAAATATTAAATCGTTAACGTCATAAAAATTTCCTAAGCTATTTTGTAAAAAATGTCGGTAAGTGATAAATTTAGCGATAAAATTGTTTCCTGATATCGTTCTAAAATTAATTGTTTATGAATTAAGATAAAATGTAGGAAAAATATTATCAGCATATGTAACAAAAATATTTAAGATAATTTAGCAAACTTTGTCTGATATCGTTATAAAATTAATGTTCTGAATTTTATAATTTTTTATTCAAAATAGGTCCGTATCAGCATATTCAAAATGTCGTAAATAAATTTAGCGAAAATGCTTCCGATATCGTTAAAAATTAATGTTCTGGAATTAATATAAATAGTTGCGAAAGAGAGTGAGCTCGTGATCAGCATATGTGACAAAAATGTCGGTAAGTGATAAATTTAGCGATAAAATTGTTTCCTTATCGTTATAAATTATGTTCTGAATAAGTCATAAAATGATAGCGAAAGAGATACGTCCGTCAGCATATGTGACAAAAAATTAAGTATAAATTTAGCGAAAACATTGTTTCCTCATCGTTATAAAAATGTTCTGGAATTAAGTCATAAAGGGGAGTGTGTAGCGAAAGAGATACTCTATCAGCATATGTGACAAAAATGATAAAAAATTTAGCAAAAATATATCGTTATATTATGTATTTCTGTTAAGTCATAAAATATAGCGAAAGATGACGTCCAATACTTATGTGACAAAAATGTCGTAAGGGATTTATAAACTGTTGCTTCCTTTCCTTATAAAATTTTGCTGGAATTAAGTCATAAATGAGTATTAGCGAAAAATACTCCGTGATCATATGTGCAAAAATGTCGGTAAATAAATTTTAGCGAAAACATTGCTTCTGATATCGTTATAAAATTAATGTTCTGAAATTAAGTCATAAATGGGAGCGAAAGAGAGTGACGTCTACAGCATATTAAAAAATGTCGGTAAATAAATTTAGCGAAAACATTGCTTCTGATATCGTTATAAAATTAATTTCTGGAATAAGTCATAAATGAGTTAGCGAAAAAGATGAGCTCCGTGATCAGCATATGTGACAAAAAATAAGTGATAAATTTAGCGAAAAATTGTTTTTATCGTATAAAATTTTGACGGTAAGTCATAAATGAATTTGCAAAGTCTTGAGTATTGTGCTCAATTGTGACATAAATGTCGGTATGATAAATTTAGCGAAAAATGTTTTCCTTCGTATTTTTGTTCTGAAAGTCAGGGAGTCGGAGTGCAAAAAAATTTATTCCACTCTTATATGTGCTAAATGTCGGTAAATAAATTTAGCAAAAAATTGTTTTCTGATATCGTTATAATAAATGTTCTGAATTAATTCCTGGGGAGTGATGCAAATATACTCCGTGCAGAAATATGTGACAACAATTTAATAATGATAAATTTAGCTAAAAAATTGTTTTTTTTGATATCGGATAAATTAAATTCTGGATTAAGTATAAAATTGTGGTGTGCTTCACATAATAAAAAATGTCGGTAAGATAAATTTAGAACCAAAATATATTGTTTATTATAAATGTATGTTCTGGTTATAAAAATAAATTTTTGGATACAATATACTTCAATTTTCGTTGTAAAGTTAAAACTGATATAAAAGGTGCTTTTTATTTTATAGTACAGAAAATATAATATATATAGATAATTTTGTGTGTTCACATGTATAATAGCAACCATATAATTATTTTATATAATTATTTCCTTTTTTATAATGATTAAGTCTTTAATCTATATGGATTTTTCATTTAAACAGTCATTTTTAAATTGACGGCTTCCCTGTATAAATTTGTTTAAAAGTTGTCACTTTTTAATTTATTTTCTCTTATAATAAATAAATACCACCAAATAATTTTCTTTCATTTATTATGCTTTAATAATTTTTATTTAAAATGTGTCAAACTCTATACGAGTTGCAAATGAGAACCAGCCACCTTTATAAATTCGTTGCTCTCCTCCTTTTTTTATGCTAGAAGAGAGATACAATTTTTGTGAAAAAAGATGTAAATTAATATGTTAATGTATTTTAAATGACACTCTATAATAAATTTTATAACTATGTATTTTGTGACTGCCTCCATATAATTTGCAATCGTGGAAAACTCTCCATATCATGACTATCTATATGCATATAAAATTAATACATAATATTAAACTGTAATATAAATGCTGAATGAATCAGGTAGCATGCTAGTGATTAAGAAAGTATACTCAACTCAAAAATATTTTGATTAATATTTATTTTATGTTTAATCACATAATTAACTTCATACACAAAAAAAAATACCATAAATATTATTAGCAAGATATATTCTTGTCATTCGATTTTGATCATCAGGAAAAATTAATATAGATATTAAGCTCGTAAAGCCAATTCGCTATGGATCATTACAGTTGAATTTGAATAAATATCTGGTATTACGAAAAACCAAAGAAAGGATTGTATACTCAACTGATTCTTGCCTGGTGTCTGTAAAACTAAAACAATGATTGTTCGATGTTCGTATACTGCATGTGGTGTGGCGGTCCACACAACATACCTCGAACACATCCAGGCAGCGAATAATTTATGTTTAGCAAATTTTTCCATGAAACTGCATATAATTATCCTCTTAATGTTGTGTAAATTAAAAAGAACAATATTTGGTATCTGAAAACTACGATGATAATATCACCAGATCGAAAGATAGAACAAAACACCCTATTTTTAAAACCAACTATGTCTTATGTAGATTCGGAAAATTATATATGTATTTTATATATATAATATATATATAAAAATAATATATATATATATATTATATATATATATATATAATAAAATAATATATATATTATATAATATAATATTATATATATTTTAAAAAATATATATATATATATAAATTTATATATATATATGCTATATAATATAAAAAATATATATATATATATAAATATATCTTATATAATATATATATATATATATATATATCTATATACATATATAATAAATATATATATGTATATACAAATATATATACATATATAAATAATATATATATGTATATATAATACATATATATATATAATTTATATATATATATATAAATGATATATATATATATTATATATATATATATATATATATATATGCATATATATATAATATATATATGTATATATATACATATATGTATATATATAATATATTTTTATATATATTTATATATATATATATATATATATATATATATGTTATATATATATATATATAATAAAATATATAGTAAATAATATATAAATATATATAAATAAATATATATAAATACTTATATAATATATCAAGGCACAAACAGTTATATAATATATTCATACGAAGAATTTATGTGTTTTTATATGGAGATAAATATGATTAGTACAATTTTTAATAATATGTATAAACAAAAAATACGTAATTTACTAAATTTGAAAAATACATTTTTCATACAAATTATAATTTATTGTTCTATTTTCATAAAACGATTTTTCCCAAATAAAGGAAATGGTCATCTTGGTATAAATTAAAATGTTATATTAAAAAATTGATAAATATTGTTTCCTGATATCGTTATAAATTTTCAGTATTGTTCATAAAATATGATAGTAAAAAGTGAGTGGTTTATCCTGAAATTTGAGCAAATGTCATTTATCAGCTTTTTCTATCTCATAAATTTTTTTATCGGAGATGGTTTTTAGCATGATAAAACTCGTATTTTATTAAGTAAACAGGTTTCGTGATAAGAAAATGATTAAAAATTCGGTAATGTTGATTTTAGCTCTTATCGCTGGTTGCCTTTAAATCATCTTCAAAAATAACTGAGTTTCTTGTTAAAATTGCTTATTGTGACATAAATGGTGGCATAAATGTTGCACATGCTTATGATGTTATTAACAATATTATCTACATGATCTCTATGACATTTATTGAAAATATAAAGAAATATTTTTTGATATATATATAAATATTATATATAATATATATATATATATATATATATAAATATATATATATATTTATATATAAATAAATATATATATATAATATATTTATATATATATTATAGAAAATATATATATATATATATTATATATATTTATATATATATAATATATATACATATATATATATATATATAAATATATATTATATACATATATATATACATATATATATATATATAATATATATATATGAATATATCATATATATATATATATATAATATATATATATATATATATAATATATATATATATATATATATATATATATATATATAATATATATATATAGTATATATATATATATAGATATAATAATATATATATAATATATATATTGTTAATATATAATATAAATAAAATATATTTATATATTATATATATAATAATTTGTGTGTGTGTGTGTAATATTCCTTTACTTTTTCATAATACAAATTAAGAAATTTATCTTATAACATTTATATTATTCAAAAAATTTTAGATACATTTCTTATGAAAAATAAAGAGTAAAAAAGAGAAAAATCTATTAAAATTAATTTATGATAATAATAAATTTATTATAAAACAAAAATTATTTAAATTATATTATTTAGCACTAATATATTTAAAATATTTTTAATATTATGGTTTATTTATTGGTTAATTTTTTAAAATAAATCTTAAAAATATATTATTTTAAACTAGCCATGTGTATATTTAAAAAAAAGAGAGATATAAAGATTAAATGATAGTGAATAAAAAGATATTTATGGATAATTTTTTAAAATAAAACATATATGAAATACTATATAAAAGAATTCTTTTAAAGACAGAAATATTTATCTGTTATAATTAAATTTTGAGGTGATAAATTTAAAAACGATTTTATTAAATGTATCAAATCTGCCTAATAAAGATTATTTGAATACTTCTTATTTAATTAAATAATTTATAATAGTAAATATATGTATTTATATAAATTATATAAATTAAAATTATATTAAAATCTTTAAAATATGATATATTTTGTAAAGAAAAAACAAAAGAAAAATAGATATATTAATATATATAAATATATATATATATATATATATATATATATATATATATATATAAAAAATATATATAATATATATATATATATATATATATATATATAAATAATAGTAAACATATATATATATATATATATATATATATATTAATATATATATATATATATATATAATATATTATATATATATAAATTTATATATATATAGAAATATATATAATATAAAATATATTTTTTATATATATTGTATTCATTTTTTCTATAACGATTTTGAAGCATTTTCATCTCAAAAATTTACATGCCTCAAAAAAGCAAAGAGGACATTTTTTTCTAAATATTAAAATGTCAAGCCGAATAAATGATGTAGAAATAATGTATAAATCTATAAAAATCTTGAAGAAATAATTAAATTGCAATACAACAGCTTTTTTCTAACTTTGTTGAAATAGTTTTTATGCAGGTCTGAGTTTTTTAGAGCTATGAGTAAAAATGATGTTTAACGAAAGTATTTAAAATTAAGAAAGTAAGAAATATATTATATAATATTATATATATATAATATATATATATATATATTATATATATTTTCTATGTCTATAATAATTTAGTGAGCTGTGATAAATTCAAACGATTTGTTAAATGATAATACTGCAGCATTCTGTCTAATAGCATAGATTATTGTGATTACTTCGTGTCTGTTTAATTAAATACTCATTTATATATATATAAATATATTATATATATAATTAATATATATATATATAGATATATTATAATATATATATATATAATATATATATATATATATATATATATATATATATATATATATATATATATATATATATATATATATATATATATATATATATATATAATATATATATATATATATAATATAGAAAATATATATTATTCATATATATATTATTGCATTTAATTTTTTTACTTAATTTTGTATTATATCATTTTTGAAGCACATTTCATCTCAAAAATTTACATGCCTCAAAAAAGCAAAGAGGACATGTTTTGTGAATATTAAAATCTCCAAAGTCGAATAAACTTGTATTGTAGAAATAATAGCATAAATGCTCTAGAAATTTTGTAGAAATAATTAAATTGCATTACAACAGCTATTCTAACTTTGTTGAAAGCTAGTTTTCCATCAGGTCTTTCGGTCTGAAAGCTATTATCGAAAGAAAGCAGAAGGAACAGTTAAATGGGAACCATTGATAATTTGAATAGGATTCGAAATTGAATAGAATACAAGTATGCTTCAAATATATATATTAAAAGATTCTCCTGAAAGTTAGTTACTACTACGGAAATGCTTACCATCGTTTTCAAAGTGTAAATCTACTATCAGTGAAATTGTAAATAGGAATAAGTGGAAACTTGAATGTGTGGATCGTTTTGCATGTTTCATAAAGTGCTGCCATTGACACTATTGTAATATAAACCTAAAAAGCTTTTCATGTGCATCATTCTGTAGTTCAGAGGAAGACATGTTATTAAAGATCTCAGAAACTGTGAATTAAATATTTTAGTCATATTTGAAACATAATTTAAAATAAAGGAAATATTTTGTTAACTTGTTCTTATTGAAGTTTTTTAGTATTTTTTTTATAATTATTTGCAGAATTTTGATGCATTTTTTATACTAATGGCATTAAAATAAAATTAAAATTAAATAAAGTAATAAAATTAAGTAAAAATTAAATTAAGTTTTTATTTAATTTTTAATTTTCTAATAATGAACTATTAAACGTGAGTTAGAAGACGTGAAGACGTCACCTTCTAAACAATGGAATATTCGATTTTTTGTTAAAATTTACATTTTAAAAATTTTTGACATTTATAAAACCCTATTAAACTTTTCGTACAAACCTATAAAACCATACAAACGTTATATGTCTTTACATATCATTACACATCGCAGATTTTAACGAGAACATTAAATGCATTTTTTCTGAAAATTTTGTTCCCCTTATTTGCAATATATATGAAATTTTCTGTTGCATAATTTAATTTTAAATTATCACAAATACTTTAGAGATCTACGGTGAAACTTTACCTAATTTTATCTTTGATATTTCTTAATGATATCCCCGGATGTAATATTTCTGATAATGAAAAATAATTTAATTTGGAGCATTATTCTAATTATTACTGATTACAATAAAGCAAAAATTAATTATGAAACCATTTTTCTACTGTTGAATTTCTGAGCACAGTGTGTTAGGAAATGTTTTAAAATGTTTGATATGCGTTTTCAGTTTTCCCTTTATATAAAAATTTCTTATTTTTTGGAAAGTTAATTCAGCAAAACTTACTAAAATAGACAAGAAATACTGAAAATCGTATGTAATTACGAGTATAATGTAAAAGATAGATAGTGTGTGGAAAGAATAATAACGAATGTGCCATTTAATTATATATATATATATATATATTTATATATATATATATATATATATATATATATATATATATATATATATATATATATATATTTTATATATACGCGATATATTATTATGTTATTCTGTAAATTTTCTGCTTAGATATATATTAATTTAGAGTAGTTATTCCTATGTAACTCATCTACTAAGTACAAGGCATCTAGATAGTCAACATTGTTATTCGGTGAGTAACCGTGTGGCTAATATTGATTTAACTATCTGACTTTACATGAGGAAAATGTGTATGACATATTATTGGTATCCTATTAAATACACTAAATTGTATCCAGCGAAAAATTAGGTTTGAGATATAAAAGTCCTATCATAAAGAAAGAAATATAAGTTTGTTACAATGAGAATTACATATTTATCTATATTTTACCATAAATAGTCAGTTAAGTGATACCATACATGTACTGGTCGACAGAGAGAGTATTAATGTAGGACATGATTCTACTTGATGTATATTAAAATAAAATATTTTTTGCTCTATACATTTGTTTTATTTCATTTTCTGATTAAATATCAGTCGAATAAAAATTTTCAAATACTTTCTATGCTGAATGACACCTTTCTATGCATAGGATACATGTATGTATTTAAGAAAAATAATCTTAAAAGAAACTCAAAGACCTCTAATCATACCAAGTACAATTTTTAATATGTGTAATTGAAACTATGTAATTACATATTGTCGAATTTTTCTCTGGATATTTTTGTTAAACATCGTAAGCTGTTTCATATATTTTTCCTTCAAAAATTTAAATGTCTTTAGATGCATTTCAATTATTTTAATATGTTATGATTAAAACATTGATTTTTATTAAAAGTAACGCAAATTTTTAAAATTAGTTTTCTTTTTATCATATCTGTCATCGGCTTTCGGAACACAGGGGTTAAATCTAATTTTTCTCCATACTACCAGAGTAATCCATCTCAACACAACTGTCAAACTCTCAAAGTTTTGAGAAGGTTTCTTTAGATATTCAGGGTGAATCTTGGATTTAATGAAAGTTTTTTTTAAAGATTGCATCCTTTAAGAAAATTAATAGTTGATCAAATTTCAGACTCAGTTATTGCAATGGAAATACGCAATAAAAATTTTAAACTGAGCTTCATGCAAATCTATTACATGGCATGAGATTTTGCGTTAGTTTTTGTTAGTAACTAAGTAAAATTCCAGAGTGAAATTCCAGACGTAAAGCAAATATTACAGCAGCCTGTTTACAATTTATCATAAAATATCCAATTAGGAAATGATTAGCCAATTACAAAATGATTATTTCCCCATTTCTTTTAAAACTTTTTAGCTTCAGAAAATCGTTACTTTTGAACATTTTAAGTAGTATGTGTATATAATTATGGAATATAGACTCAGTTAAGTAAAGGAAATTAAATTGCCCTCTTGATAATTTTTTAAACATGCATATTTAATATATATTATGTCAAAATGAAGTTAATTTGTACTTTTTTCTATAAACCAAAGAATTAAAATTTAAAAGCTAAAAACTTCTAAGAAATGGAAAATAAACGAAAAAACTTCAGCATTCTATAAAATAAAATTTATATAAGTGATGTTCTGATGTTCACAGTATATTTGCTGCTATTTTCTATAAAAACGTCTTTTATATTTACAAACTTAAAAAAATATTTTTGAGGAAAATTATATTTTTGTTTTTTTCACTTCTTGTATGCATTTTACGTTTTTAGAGAGTACAAGCTTTGTTTTATAGAACAAAACTTAGTAATTTTTATAAATTTAGACCCATATTGATCCCCAAGCAAAATTTTTTCTAACCAAAGTTGAGCTTTTTATTTTACTTTAAATAAAAAATATATGATGCTGTATAATGATACATTTTTGTCCAAAGTTTATATACCCTATTATTAATAACAGATCTGACAAGTTGACTACTTTTCATATGCAATGACCATAGTGTCCAGGTTTTTGAAACAATGAAAATATTTAAAATATGCAGATAGAATCAGTAATTCAAATGTCTAAGAATTAAAGGGGTGAGAAACGTTTATAATTACAAACTTAATCTATTGTAAAGAAAATGATTTTTTCAGTTTTCATCTTTGAAATAAATTATCCTTTGTATCAAATTCTGGTAAATCAAGTTATACATATTAGAAGTTTAAAAATTATTAAAACTTATAAGTAAAGCTTTTGAAAAATCTTCTTTATTGGGAAATTCGAGAGCCTAATATATAGGAATAAAATAATATATAGGAATTAAAAATTAAAATATAAAGATCTATATTTATCGCACTTTGCATAAAAACCTCTACTATAATATTACATGTTATTATGCTATGCTATACTATATTTTATATATTACTATATTTTTTTTGTTGTACAGTACTAAACTGTACTGTACTATACTGTGCTATGACAGTCCATGTCATTCCCTACAATAAGCTACATAATTTACAGTATGATGTAATATAGTGTGTAGTATTGTATACTACATTACACTATACACTAAACTATTTACCATACTGTAACATACCACACCATCCATACCAAGAATTTTTTTTTTATCTAAAATAACTATATTGAAAAATTTATCGAGCTAGTATCAAGATAAAACTTCGCTCTTCCCTTCCAAAATACGCCGAATGATCTGTAGTCCCACGGATATAACATCACGGTGTTATTAATCTTGGATTCGACATTTGTGAAAAGAAGTTTATATTCTTGTACATTCAACGCGGAGTAATCGTTCTGGTTAGACAGTCACTTCAGTAATGTTTTCTTATATTCAATAAACATAGTTTTACAGTTTTGACTTTTGTTTCTCATCGGTTCACGAATGTTTTTATTTTAGGAGGTTTTTTTCCTTTTTAATTGAGCTTGGGCACACTAAATAGTATGGATTATTGAATCATTGAATTCACATACATGTGCGTTTTTGCTTACGCATTTATCATCACATTCCTTAAGTAATTTAAAATTGCTAAACTTTTTTCATCCAAAGTTGCAGTTATCTAAAATTATACTCTGGAATATCAAGAAGAAAATAAAAATATATATTCGCTTTTCGAATCATTATTAGATAATATTCTAGTCTAAATCTTCTTTCATTTATTGTGTATCCCATTTATTCCACTTACAATTATCTTCTCTGAAATTCTCGGGTATTCCATTCAATCTTACAAAAAATATCTACAGAAAAATCTTTACTCGGATTGAATTTTCCTTCACTTATTTAATCGTTACTATCTTTTTTTACAGAGGAAAGAAGTGAATAAATTCGTAAAGCAAGAAACATAAAAAAAATCGTTCTAGCAGATAAAGATTCGGAATCATTCTGTAAAATGTGCGATAAAATGTGCTTAATTAGATTTTTCATTTGCTTTGCATAATAGAAAAAAATATATGGCTCACAGATAATTGCTAATTTAGATATAAATGTTTATCAACTGCTTTAAATTTGCATTCAAGAATGCTATTAATAAAATTTTAAAACTAAAGCTATAACTGAGAAAATAAACTTATATAAGGGTGTTTATATAATTAGAGAAGCTGTAATTTGTTTATTTTTCATTAAATGAATTGCTGCATTAGTAATATCGAAATATTTTATCGGATGTACTATAAAAGGGAAATGTTGAAATCTTTGAATTAAAAAATGTTAGAATAGGTTTTACTAAATGATTTTAAGATCTATTAATTTAATTAACATATAAAAAATTTTGTTTTTTATAATTATTGATAATTTAAAACTTGTCTGAATATGCTGAATATTTTCAGTAACTATAAACAAAAGTTTTCACTTAATAATATGTATTTAATAATATAAATTTAATAAATGTATAATGTATTAAGAAATGTGTAATAAATGTTATTATATAAAATATATAATAACATATAATATTTATGATAAGTTATTTAATAAATGTATGCATTTAATATTTTTCATTGAGGGCGATCATATATTTGCCATTAATTATATTATGAAAATATTAATTAGCCGTACAATATTAAAATGCAATTATTAATTAATGTTCTATTGTCTGATGAATATTAATTGGAAATGTATAATGAATTCAAAATAAGACTATGTTCATTTAAAGCAACAGTTGATTAAACTGAGATTTTACGACAAAGCATTTAATAAGTACTTTTATTCTTTGAAAATATTCTTTAAATCAAATTCAATATTTAATTATATACATATTTTAAGAGAACAGTAAAAGAAAATACCATGGCTGAATATCAAAAATTAGTTTCAAATTTACTTACAAATTTAAACTTAATAAAGGTTTAAAACACTTAATTAGCGTCCATGTATTTATACCATAATTAAATAAAATCTTTTCTTGAAAGACTCACTTACAAAGTTGTTTCCTTTAAATTATATTTTTATAGGACGAAGGCTTATTGACTTGTAACTGATAATATGATATTATAATAAAGGAATAACGCTATTTTTATATGAAACTAGCTGTACCAGGCGACTACTTGTTGTGGCTCAGTGTAGTTAAATGGGAAAGGAAGAAAAAATAAAACATGTCTTTAATATA
>CM063505.1:29075611-29078111 GCA_032207245.1 Pardosa pseudoannulata | reverse complement strand
ATTATTTTCTTACAATTAATAGTTTATACATTAAAAAATCACATTGAAATATCGGTTACTATCTGTTTTGTGTATAAATTTTTCAAATGTTCAAATAATCACTTGTTATTAATGATGTTGTTTATGTTATAACTAGATATAAATAAAAATATTACGCATGTCAAGCTTTTTTTAACAATTTCATTAATTATAAATGTAATTCATTTTAATTTCAACTAAACATATCTGGAATTAATGCTATACAAGTGTCACTATGAAATTTTTGAGATAAAACTAGGTTTTTAAAGTTATATTTAAAAAAAATTAGGTGTGTTCAAAGTAGCCTCTTCCAGCATCAATATATATATTTGTAGACCAATTTTCCACAGATTAAATGCCTCAAACCATTTATTTCTTGGAATAGATGAAAAAATGCATTTATAGCCACATCAATCTCTCCTTCTGAATGAAAACGTAAGTTCTTTTTTAGATTAAAGAATAACCAAACGTCACACATAGCTAGATCAGGTAAATGACGGATGTTCTATCATTTTAACTTATTTTTGTTTAAGAAACTCAACTATTAATCCGGCTGTATGTGAAGATGCATTGTCACGTCGACGAACAAAAGTGGAACACCGAAGAACAGAAAACATGTGATGCAAACTGGATATTAATTGCAGCATAAAGTTTTTAACGGAAAAGGCAAAATTTTGAAGTTTTTCCAATGAATGAACGTGTGTCACTGCAGTGCATCTTATCTTAGCTAATAGCAAGATAATTTACAGGAGAAATTTCGATTCCAGGTCATAAATTCATTGCAAATTCCATACCGTGTTCTTAGGTGGACAGTAACAATACCTCGCATACCTTATGCGCAGATGTAAGAATTTGAGAGAAGATGTTTAGTTGGATTCAAAGGAGCCAGTTGGCCTACACGGCTAATCCCTTGACATTTGTTCAGAATTGATGTCGCTATTAGATAATGTTTGCAAGTATGTGTGAGTCATAGCCACAAGAACATTGTGTGAAGAAAGAAGCTGTCGACAGAAACGACAGAACATGAGGATCCACCAATCGTGAGATTGGTACCAATTGCACTCATAGCCCCAGATGCATTGTTATCAGTTATTGTACATGCAACTAGTGCACCAGTTACCGTAAGGACCACTCATTGGCAGATCATAGAAAGGGGGCTGAGGTCAGGGTGACCATTATTTAGACTACCAATGACCTCTAAGCAATGAAAATCCTGTTTGTAGTGGTGTTAGGCTTATTCAAACTATGTCACTGACTGGAGTAAAATAGTCTTTAGTGATGAGTCCCGCTTTGAAGAGAAGACAAGTCTGGAGATTCTTTGGACAGCGGTATGATACCAACCTGACTGTCTAAGGGCATTCAGAGAGACAACCAGGATTGATGTCTGGAACTCAATTTCATTTTATAGCACAACCTCTTTGGTTTTCATCAGTGGAACCCTTATAGTACAGAGGTACATCAGTGAAGTGTTATGCTACGTTGTGTTGCCCTTCAAGTCACGCCATCATGGGTTTACATTTCAGCAAGAAAATGCCCGGCCTCCCACTTCACAAGTTTCTACTGTCTGTCTTTGTGCTTTCCAAACAATACCTTTATTACTACCGGATCTCTCTCCTTCTGACCATGTTTGGACAATTATGGACAGGGCCCTCCAACAAGATCAATATTTTGAACATCTAATAAGTCAGTTGGACAGAATTTAGCACAATATCCCTCAGAAGAATGTACACTATGCCTGTAAATCAATGCAAGACAAATAACTAATTGCATAAAGCCAAAGGAGGTCAAAGGCGTTTTTGATTTGTTCACTTTCAAAAGTTCTATCACTTGAATAAATCATCCAATTCTTTTCAAACTATAATCTACTGTTTTTCTATACATGAACATAACATCTACCGATTATCGTAACATTCGAATAGCTCCTTCTTGGTGAGTTTTTATTTTTCTAAGAGTGTATAAACTGCAACTTAATGAAGTTATAACACGTTCTATTCCCCTTCCTTCATATGTTAGTAATTGAGTTAAGCTGTAAACATTCTAACTATATATTGGGTTGACAGAAGAAAAACAATTAAAAGTAAATTTTTAACTATAAACTAATTCTACAACTAAATACTAAATTATGTTAAAAGCACTAAAATATTATATAATAAAGAATATTAGAGTATATCATAATGCATAATAATAAAACATATATTTTGCAAACATTTAACAAAGAATGATTTTTCCATTATATTTCCAAATGACAGATCTTTCCGACGAAGTGGAAGACATTTTGTTTAGTCTCTCGCAAATCTAGAACGTTTGTTCTGTGGATTAACATTGATAGAGTAGAAGTCTACTTTCTTTGTTTTACTTTATTTTTCTGTTTTGTTATGGAGGAAGGGTTGGAATTTTTATCCTGTTATGATTGAGAGGATTTCTATAGTGATATAAAAATATCACGAAAGGAAATGTAATGAATAAAATTTTATCAACTTTG
>CM063505.1:29043111-29065611 GCA_032207245.1 Pardosa pseudoannulata | reverse complement strand
TGAAACTTAAATGACATTGCAACCACGAAAATATATAACTTGTTTATATATTGTCGTTCAATATAACGTTTTTATATAACGAAGGATCTTTGGAATTCGCTGTTATAAAGAGATTAATCATCTGGTTACGACGAACTATGGCTCATTGATCAGACCACTGAACTTCGGTGCCGGATTTCATGGACTTTAATTCCACCGTGGCATGGATGTTCGTAGCCATTCGGAATCGGCTTTAATCAGTAGGTCCCGGTCTCATTAACAGTCGTGTAACAAAAAGTAGACCTTAGTCCACCAAACCAATCCTCAAAATCCTCTAGTTACAAGATCTCTGACATAGTCAACTGAGCTACGGTGGCTTTTAAAATCATATGCATAAACTCAATATATAATTTTTAACATATAATTAATATATGATAATATATAATGTATAATTTTTATAATATATATATATATATATATATATATATATATATATTTTATTATATATATCTATCTATGCATATATATATATATATATATATATATATATATATATATATATATATATATATATATATATATATATATATATATATATATATATATATATATATATATATATATATATATATCTTTTGCATAGAAGAAAAGATTACAAAAATGCAAGTAAAGATTTAAGGAAGTATTAAATATTAACCGTATTGGCGTGGTAATAGTTTCAAGTATAGAAGAAATTCTTTTCCCAGATAGGAAAATAAATTTGAGGCAGAGAAGACAATTGTTCTGGTATAAGTCCGCATTCAAACTAAAAATGCATAATTTAAAATATCTTTAGACAGTAAGCTGAATATAGAAGTGTTTTATTCATGAGTAAGTAATCTCCATGAAATTCAAATTACGTTTATTGTGATAAAATAAAGTTCTAAAATTAACAAGCTAGAAATCTTTGCATAGAAATACTGTAGTAACATTAAGTAAAATAAAGTCCCAGAAAAAAAGATAATATATAAACGTTAATTTTTTGTACATGTGGGACTAGAGAAATTTTATATACATTGAAATGTAAAACCAATTAAAATATATAATTTTTTTAAGTATTAATATGAAAATATTTTTTATATATTTCATATATTATCAATTCTTTCTTACATATATATATTCAAATTATATTAATTACCCAAATAAGGAAGATTTTAGTAATTTTACACTATTTCAAACAATTCCTTTGACATGGATTTGCATTCTCTGGGATTTGATTGGAGCGATGTGAATTATTGGTATATTCTAATCTTTTAGTTTACATTTTTCGAGGAATTATCCTTTGTGAAATGCCATTTGAAAACCAAATAAATCAAAATCTTGGCAGCTCTAAAATAATCTCTAACTTGACGAACTGTCACAAAAGTTTGAAATTTTTCTCATATCTCACTAACTATAAAAGATAGCAAAATTTAGTCGATTTCTCTGAAAAGAGTAGCTCAAAAAGTTTTACTCATATCATTTGGGAATGTTTGTATCAACTATTGGCTGCGCTGCAGGGCGTTGACCTTGAAATGACGTCGCGAAATTTGAAATGATGGCGACTCCGCAACAAAAGGCTCAATGTGTTATTTGGCTCATAGAAACGAAGTCTGTAGTTACCGTACAAAGAAACTTTCGACGTAACTATGGTGTTAACCCGCCTTCTGACAAAACCATTCGTCAATGGTTCAGTGCATTTAAGGAAACAGGGAATGTTTTGAAGCAAAAGTCGCCGGGTAGGCCGAGTGTGTCTCAAGAGAAAGTGGACAGAACTCCGTTGGATTTTTTCTTCTGGGGGCATATCAAGAATCTTGTGTATGCAGAGAAAATTCGTGATGTTCAACATCTCAGGGAACGAATAGTCAATTGTGTGGCAACCGTCCCCCCAGACATGCTCGCCAGGACATGGGAAGAGGTAGAATACCGTTTAGACTTCTGCCGTGCCACTAACGGGGCTCATATAGAACTTTACTAAGTGTTAAAAAAAACTTGAAAATGTAAGCTTGCCAGTCATGTATAAAACATGTATGTATGTTTTTTATTTCATTAAAATATTTTGCCTCAAAACCCCGGAGTTCTTTTATAGACACCCTGTATATATATATATATATATTTATATATATTTTATATACTGTATAAAAAATAAATTTTACATTCTTTATCGAATTTATATTTAGTATAAAAGAAACACATTTTTTTTTATGAAAGTAATATTTAATTTTATATAATATTAAATTTAATGGAACATATTTTTCTCATTTAAAAAATAAATCTTATATTGTACTGAAATATATCTGCAAAAATTTTAAAAAAAATTTGATTTTATTTGTCTATTTTTTAAGACTTTACTTTTTGTGTTGTTAATATATTTCTTTATTTTTTTTATGTTTTAAAAGCAAATATAATCTCAGAAATTAATATTTCTGATGTTTTTCATGTTATAATATTTTACGACATCTTTTAAAGTGGTATAGAAAACTAAAACAATAATACTTAATAAGAATCTGTTTATTTATTTTTTTGAAACAATTAAATTATTAATAATTTGAAAAAATATTGATATATAAAATAGTTTTTAAGTAATTTTGAAAGTATTTATCCATCTGTATTTGAATTAATTAAGAGAGGTTTATTAACTTCATACTTGTACTATGTATTCTGAAAAAATCTGCATAGAAAATTTAGTGAAATAATTTTAAAAATATAAATTACATTTTGATTGTAAATGTGATTTTCTAGCATCTTTTGTGGAAAAAACTAATGCTGCCTGTAGTGGTTTTAGCAAGAGTCAAAAGAGAACATAGATTTATGTTGAGACATTTGTAATATTTATATTTTAATAAAATAATTTCCTATGAAGTTATTTTAACGTATGGGGATGAGTTCATTATAATTTAATTAGTTTAATATATTTTAAAAAATTTGTTTCATAAAGATAATAGCAGTTTTTCAAATATTTTAGAGGCATACAATTGATTTTTATTTACTGAATTATTTTAATGAAGTTTAAAACTGCACCATTTTAAGGATTTTACATGTTGAATTTTTTATGAAATTTAATCCAATAGGTCAAATATTGTATTTACTTTCAACAGTTCAAATGTATGAAAAGATTAAAAGCAATGTTTTGAGAAAAATATTTTATATCTTATATTTCCTATTAAGCAGTCAATACATTTTTCTATATAACTCATGAAGTTGTGACACTTTTCTGATTATTTTTCTCCTATTGTAGAAAAGAAACCATGATTTTTTTGCATTTTGCTTTTAAATAAAATAGTCTCTTTAATGCTTCCCTACCTTCTAATACTAATCAGTGAACTGGTGTTTCACTGATTTTAATGTTAATAGTGAGCCACTTGTTGATCGTCGTTATCTTATTGAGTATTTAGTGTACTACAAAGAGTTGTGGATAACAAGTAATAAGATTTTCAGTATTTTGGGAATTTTAAAGCTCGTACTAAATTTTCCACTTTAAAGGAAATGCTACCTGATTGATATATTGAAACGCAAGGAAATATTAAAGAGGTTACAGATTATTGCAAGAAGAATGATTATTTTTTTAAAGAGTTCGGTGTGCTTTCCGTGTCTGAGTTAAATGATGCTAACGAACTGAGTTCACGATGACAGAAGTAATTCAGTTTGCAAAATGTAGCAAAATATATGTAATTGGAGATTATTATCCCGGAATTGAGATAATAACATACTATTGATTCATGAAAAAACTCGAAGCGAACCTGAAGGATACTGTGGTATTTGGTTTAACAGACCACTCATGTCTGGTAAAGTTTTCGCTGTGAGAACAATTGGTGAAGTGTACAATAAATCACTGAATAAGGGGTGGAATGAGTTTGAGGAAGACTAAGCTATGGATCTTGGCTTTGTTATTTTTTAAAGATTTTTGCAGATAGTTATGTTTTTATACCTGAAATTAAAGATGGATATATGACATTATAGCCTAAAATGTGTTATATCAAACTATAAGTACACTATATGTACCATCATCTATACAGCAACAATATCATAAATTACTGTATAAAATCTGTTATTTCATTTAATTAAAGTATACCTTCGATTTTACAGTGGAATATAAAGTTCTAATTACTGTGTATCTTCTTGAAATAAATGTAGTTACATTTAAAATCCATGTACATTGTTTGGATAAGGGTTACATTTTTTATATAACTCATTAGTCATATATATAATTAAAATGCCATTTGAAGACCTAAGAACCAAAATATCAACAGCTGCAAAAATATGTCGAAGTTCACATACTACCTCAGAAACTTCAAAATTGTATTTAGACTGATTCCTATGTAACTGAAAAAAAATCTACGATGATATACAACATGATTAAAAGTAGAAATAATAAATGAAGCAAAGGAAAATATATAACATGAGTTGAAAGGACAAATATCTTATTGTAGAAAGCAGATGAAAAATTTTCAAATTCCTTTTAAATGAATTGACTTGTAACGGAAAATAAAGATTTATATTTTATTAAAGTGTTTCTGATTTAAATAAAATATTTATATTACGTCATTGTTTGAATCATCAGAGGCGAAACGATTTTTTAAAGTCTTTTATAAAAGTCAAATTTAACATTGTTAGTTGAAATATGATAAAGAATATGATAGTATCAAAAGTGGAAAAAAAATTTCTTTGAATATATTTCTAGCTGTTATTTATCAGCTGTTGTATAGATTCCATTTAAAATTACAAATTTTAAAATTAAATTTTTGCTTGTTTTGTTTTTCTTCAGAATCTATTATACATAGCATAAAGCAGACAGAAAAGTTGTGGCTAAAGCAAATATAGATATACAAAAATCCGGAACTAAAATAATATCAAAAATAATGATTTTTATTTTCAACATTTGTGCACTAAATAGAAAATTTCTTTTATGTAATTATTTCTATCTTTAGAGATGAAAGATATTTTATTGCATTTTAACAAAATTAATATTTAACTTAACAGGTGCTAGTTATACAATAGCAACAAATGTATATGACAATTTCATTTAAGTTGTGCGGTTCACAAGTTTTCCCATGGGCTTCAATTTTAAATTCATTGTCATAGTGAGTTTTTAAAACCGATATCATTATTTCGTAAAATTAATTTCTAAAATGTTTTCTATATTTTCTATATGTTATATATTTTCTTCAGATATTTTTCATCTTTTTTAAAAGAAATAAATTACTCTTAAAAATTGACACTTTTATAATTATTTTATAATTTATGCACTCACAAAATAATTGTCTTTTATCTACCTTAAAGTGTTTAAGTGAAAAATTATGTCTAAAAGAAGATTCAGGAAAAATAAAATTAAAGAAATGATTAATGGTAACGCATTTTAATAAGATAATCTTATGTATCTGAATTTGAACATCTTATTGGTATAAGGTAGTTTTTACCTTCTAAACATAATTATCGGAGATAATTTATGAAAAAAGAAGTACATAACTAAATATACATATATTGTTAGACACTATGTTTAGATTTATTTTTCTATATTTAACATTGTTTTACTGAAATGATAAAAGTTTGTATATTAGCATTTTTACCTTTCATATTTTTTGGGTATACAAACGATGATTTGCTATTCCTATAACAATTACTTCTGAATTTTGAAAGCAATGAATATTTTTGAAATATTACTTAAGGACCAAATAATTCAAATGTGGACAGTGTGATGAACTGTCACAAAAGTTTGACATTTGCTTAAGATAGATTGCCATGCAAATGAAAGAGAAAGACTAAGAAATTCTTCTACATGACGAAGAGGAAATAGAAAATATGAAGATAACTCAAAAATTGAAGCTTATACGGAACTTAAAGAAGTCCAAATGTAATCTTCTTAGAGAAAGAAGATGAATAAATTTGAGTTTCTTTATTGAATCTAATGGGGAACTGATATAAAAAATTTCTATATATAGTAATTGTGTTTGAAATAGAATATGTATTTTATGTAATAGTTTCAATCCTTAAATACGGATGATTTTTGTGCAGTTTACTAACATTAAAACATATTTTGTAATTTCAAAAGTATTAGAAAATACAATACTAGGATAATATACAGAAATAGAATTCTTTAACGAGTATGTATTATTTGATATTTCGTGTGTGTATGAATTTTTGATTCTTAGTAGCTAATGTTTTTCAGTAATTATTACTACTTCATACAATAAATTTGTCCAATAAGCATACCTATTTGAGATATTCAATATTTGTTGTATATGTATTAACATAAGAGTGGTACGGGAAAGAAATATATTACTGAATATAAAGACTACATTTTTAACTTGTTTCAAGGATTTTATGATTCTGAATGTATACAAGTTCTTAGGTGTATAGGGCTTTTTAATCATTTAAAAAAATAAAACAAACTCAGCGTCGTTACTTTCACATGTTTATAGATGTACTCAAACTAAAATGATGTAATCTATTCTGCAAAACAAATTATAGATACACTGAAAATAATTAGTTTGGAATTTTTAAACCAATGAATATTTTGAAATACAATTTGAAGACTAAATAAATCAAATCTAGAAAGTTTAAAAATAATTTTTATTTTGATGAACTGTCACAAAAGTTTGACATTTGTGTTAAGATGGATTACCAAGCAAATAAAAGAAGGAGACAAAGAAGTTATCTTACATAACTATGAAAGGTCAGAAAAGATGTAGCTAATGCATATATAGGTACGCAATCTGAAAGTGAAGAAAAATAAAAAGTAATGTTATTGGAGCAAGAAGATTAATAATTCTAAATTATTTTTGATTGAATTTACTAAGGTCGTAAAGATTCTTATTTTTAGTATTTGTGCATTAAATAAAATATCTATTTTATGTAATTCTTTGAAATCTTAGAGACAGAAGTTTTGTTATTCTTATTTTTCTAAAATTAATATTTTCTATAACATGCAATATATTAGAGTGTACGACAAAAAAATTATATAAAAAAATCTTTATTTTTTCCAAATTTCTTTTGAGCTGTGTGATTTATTAATTTTTTGCATGATTTTTAATTATTTGTAACAATGTGGTTTTAATGTAGATATCATTGCTTCCTAAAATTAAATTCTATGATTTGTATTTTGCCTTCATACTTTTTTATTATTTAGAGCATTTATAGAGAAATTAATTAATCGTAAAAAACTAACACATTCTGTAATTATTCTATATTTTATATATTCACGTAAAAGTTTATGTTTTTTAACTACTTGAAAATGTTTGAGTGTAAAAGTATTTATAAAATATATTTTATTATAAGTAAAATAAAAAATGATAAATAATGAAAATGCATTTTTATAAAGTACTCTCCTTGTGTATTTCAATTAGAATGAATTAGTTTGGAATTTTTAAAGCAATGAATATTTTGAAATGCTATTCGGAGACCAAATAAATCAAACGTAGACAGTTTTAAAATAATTTTTAGCTTGATGAACTGTCACAAAAGTTTGACATTTGTGTTAAAATGGATTGCCATGCAAATGAAAGAAAAATTCTAAGAAGATGTCTTACATAATGGTGAGCGGTCAGAAAAGATGCAACTAAAGAAGAAAAAGATACACAATCTGAAACTGAAGAAAGATAAAAAAAAATAATTCTATTATAGCAAGAAACTCAATAATTAAAAAAAATTCAATTGAATTTACTGGTTTCGTAAACATTCTTATTTTTAGTATTGGTGAATTAAATAGAATATTTATATCATGCAATTCTTTAAAACCTTAGAGACAGAAGTTTTGTTATTTTTATTTTACTAAAATTAATATTTTTTATAACATGAAATATATTAGAGTGTACGACAGATGGAAAAGTACATAAAAAAATCTTTAGCTTTTCCGAATTTCTTTTGAGCTGTGTGTTTTATTAATTTTTGCATGATTTTTAATTCTTTGTAACAATGTTGTTTTAAAGCAGATATCATTTCTTCTTAAAATTAAATTTTTTTTTTACTATTTTGCCTTAATATTTTTCCTTATTTATTAGAGAAATAAAATAGTCGTAAAAATTAACACATTCCATAATTATTCTATAGTATATATATTCATATAAAAGTTTATGTCTTTTACCCACGGGAAAGTGTTTGTGTGTAAAATTATTTACAAAAGATATAAGTAAGTAGAATAAGCATGATAAATAATAAAAATGCATTTTTATACTCTTCTTTGTGTATTTGAATTAGAATGACTTAGTTTGGAATTTTTAAAGCAATGAATATTTTGAAATGCTATTTGGAGACCAAATAAATCAAACGTAGACAGTTTTAAAATAATTTTTAGCTTGATGAACTGTCACAAAAGTTTGACATTTGTGTTAAGATGGATTGCCATGCAAATGAAAGAGAAAAACTCTGAACATCTTCTACATGACGAAGAGCAGATAGAAAAGATGGAGCAAAAGCAAATATTGGGACACATCCGAATCTGGATGAAAATCAAAAGTAATCGTATGGGAGAAAGAAAATGAATAATTTGAAACTCTTTCTGACTGGATTTACTGGGACAAAAGAATGAAGATTTTTATCTTTCGTATCTCTGTTTTAAATACAATATTTATTTTATGAAATGTTTTGAATCCTCAGAGATTGAACGCTTTTCTTTTGTCTTTTACCAAAAATAAAAAAAGTGTTTTTGTAAGTTGAAAGATATTAGATAATACAATAGCAAAAGTATAAAGAAGTAAGTTTCTTTAACTTGTTTGAATCTCTTTGAAGGTGTGATGTATCATCTTTTGTGAGTGCTTCAACTTTTAATACTCGGTGACAGTATGTTTTAAAGTAAATACCACTATTCCTTGAAATACACTACTGTTATGTGTTTTAATTCACTTCATTTATTTTCCATTATAAAAATAAAGTACTCCTAAAACAATCTTTTAAATAATTTATTCAGAATTACATTGAAAACTGGAAATTATGAATAATTCACAGAATTTATAACATTATCGATTTATGACGTGTTATACACAGATTAAAGTATAGACCATATCTAAATTTCGGAGTATTCTATTTGCATTTACAAGTAAATATAAATTTTTAAATAACTTATTTAAATGAATCACTTGGTATATCAAGTAGATGCAGAAGCCAGTGTTTATCTTCAAAAATTTATCCTATGAAGCTATAGATTGGAAATTTGAAGTGGGAACAACTATATATTTGTGCATTGTAGATATAAAAAATGGAGGTGGAGAATCATAATTCTATTACACAATTCTTTTCAAAAATACATATTTTTTACTATTTTCAGTTACGCTTTCTTCCATAAAAAAATAATAGTTTAACTGTACGTATCATGCATGTACAAATTTTATGCACTAAATACACGAAAGAATGTTTGTATATATATATATATATATATATATATATATATATATATATATATATATATATATATATATATATATATATATATATATATATATATATATATATATAAACTCTATGAAGATCAAATTTAAAACTAGTTGCAATTATGAATAAAACATTTAAATATACTCACCATATTCAATAGTTGATTTTTTGTAGTATAATTTTAACATCAAAAAGAAGTAAAATACATGAAATATTATAGAATTACTGATAAAATTATCAGATGTCAGTCGAATTATCATATATAAATTATGAAACAATATTTATCATCGGTATTTGAATATAAAAGAAATAATGGATTACATATCTGCTTTTCCATTTGGAAATTTCATGTAAAATTTCATATAAAATAGGACATTAAGATCGGATAATATATATATATATATATATATATATATATATATATATATATATATATATATATTATATATATATATATATATATATATATATATATATATATATATATATTATATATATATATATATATATATATATATATATATATATATATATATATATATATATACAGAGAAAGAGAGAGAGAGACTGAGACATAAACAAAGAAAAGTACTTAAAATATAAATAGTTATAAATGGATAAAATGCATAAAATGTAATAATTTATAAATTGAAATAAATCATAAGTAATTCTAATCTCCATATTTACTCAAGAATAAAGCATTTTCAGATTCTTGTAAGCATATTACATTTCTTACAGTTACATCGTCTTTAGAGTTTTGCCACCTTTTGTAATAGCATGAAGAGAGAAAGCCTTTTGCTTATAAACACTATACATAAATTTAAATCTTTTTTTAGAATTTTCTGTCTATTTATATTTCAGATTAGTTCTTCAAATTTTAAAGCATTATAATAGTTAGAAAACTAATAAATTATTTACAATAACAGCTTACATAATTCAACAATACTGCAGTCAGTTCTAATTTAAAAAAAATATTAATGCTTTTCATAACAAAGTCAGATTCTTAAATATTGATAAATAGATGCGTTGATTAAATTAGTAGTGTTTGAAAAGAAAATTTATCCTTAATTTATATAAAAAGATAAATAATGTTTTATTATATTATACTCTTTAACATTATTACATGGAGCAACATTTTTGTAGATTTTGATTTTTATGTTATGTCTAACCATTTTATGAAAGGAAATTCAGGAAAGTATAAAGCTTTGAGATTTCTTATTTTAGAATTTTCTTTTGTGTCTTTAACCAGAAAAAGATTCAATTAAATCTTTTCTTTTAAGGTAAATTCGTTTTGTAATTTTCAACGTCGTATATTTTTCTTTTAGTTAAAATTTTTAAATCGTTTAAAAACTAGTTTGAGGAAATGACATTTAAGGTATATATGTGTGCATGCATCCATACACACAGAATTACATACAAGATTATATATATGTAAAATCTTGAGACAATATCACAAATTGAGTTTCAGTTATAATTTATGATTTTTATATAGACTATCAACAGTTCGTCATGATTATTTATTTGGATACTATTAAAACTACATCTAACAATGATTAAATATAAAACGTAACAGCAGCAACTAAAATTGATCATGCATGCCGTCAGCCATTATTTTGTGTTATTGCTTCACAATTTCCGCTCGAGGGCGCTGTTAAACATGGGATTACAAGAATATATTATATATAGTTCTCCAACTGTATCCTTTTAATATCAGAAGTATTTCTTCACGGAATAATTAATTTTTAAACACAATATAAAATATTGCTTAACATTTCTCTTCAAATGTTTTAAACATGAAGAAAGTAAATAACAGTGAAATAGTATGCAGAGTTTCTTTGTAGGTGTAAAGTGTAGTTAATGTGACAATTTGAATTCATCCATATGAGCAATAGTTTATTTTATTTACAGTAAACGCAAGTAACACCATTTTCATTAACATGTATTGAAAGATTTTATATTATCATTATAATTTCTTTAAAAGCTCTAATATTAAAAACAAATATTATAATTTTACAAGCTCTAACTCGAATATTTCAATTCAGAGTTTTATTTAAAAGGTTCTGAAATGTCCTTAAATTTTAGAAATGTAAAAATGAAATTTTTGAAGGTTTCATGTTGATGTGTTATTTAATATATCAACTGTATTATTTTACTTAATTTTTTTACTATACTCATACCGTGTAACCTTGAGGAGATGCAAAAATCATGCTGTGTATTACGTACATTATGTTCGCCATAATTCAAAATAAAAAATAAAGAATTCATGTTATACACAATTATATATGGCTTTTCTACAATTAATTATACATACTATGTATTTCAGTATAATATTTAACGGTTTACAATATTCCCCTTAAAACAACTTCTTTTCATTACATTTATGCATTTTCAGAATTAAATCTTTCTTTGGATGATAATGGCAATTTAAATCATAACATATAGTGAGCACAATTGTGCTCAAACTGGTATACTGTAACTTGGTGTTACGACTATTGCTTAAAAAGGAACGTAGCTGCCTAAAATATTAAATGTCACAATTATTATATTGGGTTTTAAATTGACATACTGCTCTTTGTTTTGGTTCGAAGAAACGTGCAATTACTTGAATATTTTTTATTACTAATTTGAGATTGTTTGCTAATAAAAGCGTTAATCACCAGAAGCATTTTGTCTTTCTTGTGTTTCTGTTATCTTCTGTGCAGTTTATATCAAATACCCCAAATAATTTTCTAAACCATGTGACAGAAATTTATATCACTATGCAGTTGTATCACTTCTAATGTGTTAAGATTTATTTAGTATTTAAATAAGAATAATAACCTTTTTTACTTATCATCAAGAATAAAATAACACAAACTTCCGTTTATTTTGTGCTGATCTTAACAGATAAATTTCAATCATGAAAAATACTTACATTATAGTATTTTTTATGTATTTTTTATTATATATTTATATTAAGAATTTTTTTGGATATTTTCCCTTTAATCTATAGTATGGATTATATCACCCTGTATTATCTAAAAAATCATGCAAATAAATGATAAGCTCAAACTAAAATATCAACATAAAGATTTATTTTATGTAGTTGTTCTTATAAATAATAGAAAATGAATTATGTTTTTGAAATTTCGAAATGTATCACAGTACCCATTACCCTGAAGCTTATCAATTTTGTAAGATAAGCCCATAATTCTAGCCTCTGTGGAATTTATCATTATCTGTTTCGCTGCATACAGAATTATATTCAGGGGACACAAACTTCTTCCCGCAGGACTCTCGTCAATTTCGTGCTGGCTTTGCCCCTGAGAATTCAATCATATTTTGCAATCCTCTTCGGAACAGGATTATTATTGCAACGTCATACAATCCTTTAAAGTTTAAATTTAATAGTTACAAGTTTCATAGTTAATTATATTGAATTTTACATAGCTTATTTTAGCTAATGTTTCTTTTTATGATTTCAAAATACTATGTTGACATGTTTTGAAATTAGTTTATGTTTAAAATGATAATAAAAGATGAATTGTTTATTTTTTCGTAAACAAATTCTTTATCATTATTTTTATTTATCATTATTTTTTTTATCATTTTTTAAAATTGTTTTTTTTAAATCGTACACAGTTGAATAAAACTGGGAGTTAGGAATTGGTTTGTAAACGTACAAATTTTTTGTTTTAGACAATACAGAAGCTTTATTTAGTAATTTCAGAACATATTGGCTGAAAATGACAATTTAGAGCTTATCTTGTTTTATCTCCTATTATATTTCAATTTAAAAGAATAAATAGTTCCTCTAATAAAATACATAAGAATTAAAATACTTTTTCAATTTTCTAATGTACTTTTTTTTTAATTTAAATTACGTTATTTATATATTTTTTAATCGCATATAATTAAAATTATAATTTAAAAAAATATTTTTTATTATTAAATAAAATTTCTATTATATATATATTAATTTATATAATTTATATATTTATATATATATATATAATATATATTATATATAAATATATATATATATATATATAATAATATATTTATATATATATATGCAAATATAAATATATATTATATATATATATATATTTTATATATAATATATATATATATATATATAAATATTAATTTACATAATTTATATTAATAATCTATATATATATAATATATAATATTTAATATATAGAATATATATATATATAATTATTACAAAAAATTTATATATAAATATATTATACTTATAAATATTATATATACACACATAAACATGAAATATTAATATCAATATTATAATATTTATATATATGTATAAATATATATATATATTATATATATATAAGTATATATATATATATAATATTATATATTTATAAATAATATTTATATATATAATACAGGTATTTAGCGAGAAGAAAATTACAATAATATAAATATACCTTCAAACAGCATTTATACTGAAAACGATACGTTATGTTATTCAAACTTAATTTAACATAATTTACTCTCCTATTTGTAAACTAGTCTAAACATGAAGCATAATTTAAACAATTCATAATAAGTAGATGCAAGCATAAACGTACTATAATATAGAATGTGACATATTAAAGTAAACTAATTGACTTAATTTCTCTAAACCCAATTGCTAGTATATGGCACCAAATTTAACAACTTTTAAAGAAGAAAATATATGCTCTCTTCTCTGACCTGTTGGAAAGACCGTTAGTATTCATAGAGTGCGTTAAATGAGAAAGCCCGATTAGTCTGTCACTGTAGGACAAATAACAAGGATTTCTGTGTGAGACACGGTTCTTCAATATCATTGACCAAAGCAAATAGCATTAGCATCAAAATATTGGATATAATTGGGAGCAATTTGTTATTTATCAAATTCGTCATCATCTTGTAAAGAATCATTCTGTTAAAAAATTGTTAAGACAGTAAGTTGTGTAAGCAAAGTAGCAAATTTGTATCTTTCCGATCGTTACAGATTTCAAATGCTCTTAAATAAAAATGTTTATGTCAATATAGTTGTATCACAAACGACTCTGAAAATCGATCTGAACTGCTTGACGTAACAAAACATCTATTGTGTATTTCATTTAGGTACCATTTTTTTAAAATTTGTTTAAATACCATATATTAAATTCCATTAAAATTAGCTAATAAAAAACTATATAATAAAGCAAAACAAATTTCAATTTTGAAAAAAAGTGTTTCTAAAAATTCCCAAAGGTTTCACGAATTTAGTATATCAAATTCCGTATACATATTTCTCGCTGTTTCTTAGATATTGTGTTTACAGACAGACATACAAGCAGTTCTCATATACATAAAACTTCACTTTACATGTTTTTTGTCTTTAAAAGACATACAAAATACATATCTTGTCTCGAAGTGGTGTTTATTTATTATAAAAGGCAAAAACGTTAAAATGGCATCTCATAAATGACATCGACAAGATGTAAAATCCAACGTTATTATTCAACATATTAGATTAACGCTTAGGTCTTAAATTATGCTTAGGGTGTTTATAAATTAATTTTCGTCGAATGTGACTCGGAAATTAATTATTTAAACAAGCATTAGGTTAATTATGTATTTTATAAGAGTCTTTTATCTAAACCATCAAGTATAATTATTATCAATAATAAATATTTTCTGAGATTTTCATCATCTTATATACATGACAGTTATTATAACCATGTTTCTAACATCTCCCTTTTTTATTAAAATGTCTAATTAAATTTCTTAGGGCTCAAGTATAAACAAGCTCTTTGCTCTGAAATAAGATTTGTAAGAATTTTTTTTATCATTATGGCTTTATATATCTGCAAAATATATCATTAATTAATCAAGAGGTGTATAAGTGGATGTAATACAAACCTACATTTATATGAATATATAATTTTAGGAATAAAATACTAAGGTAATAGGATATTTGCACTGACATATGAATAGACTGTCAATGTAATAAGATATATTTCTACATTTCTAATGAAACCTACCCTTTATGCCTAGAACTATTAGACTCATCTGAGTGAATTAAGCTGATACGGCGTGAATATTCACTTGATGCACAGTGGATGTATGATTATTAAGCTCCATTTCAAAAGCAATTGGTACACTGTAGAATTCGGTACATAGTTGGAAGGTATTTTATTATATAAATGTTATTTTATGTGCCTGTAATTCTTACACACAATTCTCTTTAGCAAGATAGAAAAAAAGATATTTTATTCATTATTTTTCATGTTTTTAAAAGAAATTATGAGAACAGAACTTACATTTATATACATTACTTTCTACAATTCATTAGTTAGATTTCTGCACAACATGAGGAAATCCTGACAAATAATTTAATTGCTCCAAGATTAGCTAAGTAATGGTATTCACTTAAATGAAAAGTCTAGATTTTAATAATATAAATTATGTAATTTTTTAAATTTATTTTGTGATTCGTAGTAGTCAACTCATTGATCAACTCATTAGAGTCTGCATGTACTAACATAGACAGTCGACATTCGATATTTTGTTTGGGTAGGATCAGTCACTCGTGACTGATAATAAACTTTCAGAGCAGTAATTAAGTTCTGATACTGAAAAATATTTATATTACCTGAATTATAACAGCCATTTACTGAATATCCATAAAAAAAATTCAGTTTAATTAAGAGTAAAGGTTTTAAATGTTTATTAAAAAAACTATGTTTTTAAAAATAAATTAGTTTTGTTATTCCTAATAATACAATGAAAAATCGTATATGAAATTCTCTGTATTTATATATGTCCATATGTTGACAAAAAATGTTTGAAAGTACATTTTTTGTTCATGATGACTACGATAATTTGCTTAATATTTCCAAAAATGATATATGAAAAAACTGATTGCATTTAATAAAAACCTAAATTTCAATTCACTCACAAAAATGTACATGCTTGCAACGTGATACGAACGTAAAAGTAGATCTGCATAGATTGTCGTTGTAATCACAGATAATTCCGTAATTCTGTCGAATCCTACGCTTTATGGCTAAATCTATCTGACTTCCCATTTCAGTAAATTAAACTCAATTTGAGTTAATATTCAGTAGGTTTACAGTAAGTAAATGATTATTATTCTCCATATAAATAGAGTTTATTGCACTGTTAGGGATTAATTTCTCCTTTGAGACCTGTTTATCATACTACAAGGTGTCATTTTAGATTATTATCTATCAATATAAAGTTGATTTAAAAAACTTAAATAATGTAATTTATCTGATAAATACACTCTTAGACAAAAAAAATATGAAAATTTTTAGTTTTGACGTACTTGTATAGAAAAAGAAATTATTATAATTTGAAAAAATTTGTAGGATTTATTTACGTGATAGAGATTCAGGAAGTGAAAGCTCAATAACGCATTTGCCCACCTCTGGCCCTTATGTAAACAGCTATTCGGCTTGGTATTGATTGATAGAGCTTGTGGATGTCCTCCTGAGGAATACTGTATCAAATTGTATCAAACTGGCATAAACATATCTTCAAACCGCCGGGCTGGATCTGTTACCTCGAAAGACAAGCAGCAGAAACACGTGGATGTGGGCAGGCCATTATTTTGCCCATGATGGTAAGCTCATGATGGAGTTACATGACAGGAAACACAACGAGGCGTAGAACGTCATCAAAGTACCACTTTGCTGTAAGGGTACCAGGGGTGAAACTCAAATGTGTCCTACGATAAAATGAAATAGAATCCCCCACTATTACTCTTGATTCTAGCCCTGCATGCTGGAAAACAGTCAGATTGGTATCTCAATACTGTCTGGGGTGTCCACATAAGCGTCTTCATTGGTCATCGGGGCTCAGTTCAAAGCAAAATCTTCACTGAAGACTATTTTACTCCAGTCATTGACATTTCAGTTTGAATGAGCCGGACACTGCTGAAAACAGGCTTGTCCTTGTACAGAGGTCAATGGTAGATATCGCAAGGGGAGACGTGACTTCAGCCCCATTTTCGTGAGACATCTAAGAATGGTTCTTACTGACACTGATGAACTAGTTGCACGCAAAACCAATGATAATGAAGCATCTGGGGTTGTGAGTGTTACTCTGACGATTGCTAAATCTTCAAGTTCTGTCGTTTCTGTAGGCCCACCACTTCCTTGAAGCTGTGTTCGGTCATGGTTCAAATATTTCTGCGAACATCATCAAACAGTGTCATCTATTCTACCCCAAAGTCGAGCTAATCTCCGATTAGACCAACTGGCTACTTTGACCCTAACTACAAATCCTCTCTGAAATGCTGACACCTGCGCATATCTTTTACGCACTTGTATGAAAGGCGCACTTATTGTCTATCTGAGTATTTGGAAGGAGGAAATTTGCAAAGAATGTATGACCTGGATCGAAATTTCTTCTCTTAAATATCCTGCTACTTCCGCAGATAAGATGTGTATCTTATCTGCGGTGATACACACGTTCATTCTTTGACCACCAAACTTTTTTTATGTCTTCCTCGTTTTTTATTAAAATTAAATTATTTTAGAATTTCCAGATGGTTATAATATGGAATAGATGGAGAATACAGAATAATCAAGTTATATGGTGTTTTTATATAGCGATGTCTACTACGAATATATCCGATTTGGCCTCAGAAGACCTTCAAGCATTTTTCATTTTCCGTAGAACCATGTATACATATCAATTAGTGTCAAATTTGCTATTCAACTTCTTGGTTTGTTATGTTTTTTAGGTCCCAAGCGAGTCTAGATTATGAGAGAATCTCAAAAACGAGCAATTGTTTCATAAGTTTAGGTGAGTTTTGGAAATTTGGAAAAAGGGAATAGGAGTAAAATTAAACCTATTTTTAAATCCAAGTAATTATAAATTGAGGTTAATGTGGAATACCAGTATACCATATAACGAACCACTCAAAAGTATAATTGCAGCACTGGGTACAAAAGTGAAGTAAAATTGATATATGCAACACAAACATTTCAACCCGTCTAATAATAACAATATCATCTTACATGTTATACACTCAAATATTTTTCTACAATACTTGAACACTTGCCTACAAAATGATTAAGGTGATATAAATCAGACAATGGTCCATACAAAATCACAATATGTCAGAAACTAAGTGAAAATGCTTGAAGGTCTTCTGAGGCCAAATCGGATATATTCGTAGTAGACATTGCCGAACACTGGCCGATTGGTTGGGGCGCTGATCGTCGGTACCAGAGTTCGTGGGTTCGAATCCCACTATGGCATGGATGTTCGTAGCCGTTCGGAATCGGCTTTAAGCAGTAGGTCCCGGTCTCATTAGCCCTCGTGTGCAAAACAGTAGACCGTAGTGCTCCAAAACCAAACCAAACCTAGTAGACATCGCTATATAAAAACACCATATAACTTGATTATTCTGTATTCTCCATCTATTCCATATTATAACCATCTGGAAATTCTAAAATAATTTAATTTTAATAAAAAACGAGGAAGACATAAAAAATAAGAAAAGACAGGAAGTTTTTAAGGATAAAGAGAATTATCAAATTGAGATTTGTTTAATACTTACATTTTATTCAGTTTTATTAAAAACATAAAATGATAAAGAACTTATGTAATTTGAATTATTTTTGTATTTTATAATACAAGTAAGTCATGATATGTAATCATCAAACATAGATATACAATTAATGTGTAGAAAATGGGAGAAATTCAAAGAAATATACATTATTTTAATCACATACAGATAGGATGCATATAGTAAATAGTGTTTAGTTAAATTAAAAGAATACAGTTTAATTACAGAAATTAAGATTTAGATAGCTATTACAATTTTTATCACTATATTCATGTGCAAAAGTAAGACTTAGATTAAAAAATATTCTTAAAGAGAAAATGAACATTAAATTTAATAAGATTTAAGTGGGACTGTTTTCCATAATTTGGTTGTAATCTGATAAAACCACTAAATTTATGATGTCTAATTTAAATGCCTCTAAATTCTTTCCATTTACGTTGTTTTTTAATTAAAATAAATATATAAGAAATGTAATTTTTATATCATTAACACACATACACGCACACACACACACACACATATATATATATATATATATATATATATATATATATATATATATATATATATATATATAATATATATATATATATATATATATATATATATATATATATATATATATATATATATATATATATATATATATATATATATATATATATATATATATATATATATATATATATATATATATATATATATATATATAAATATATATATATATATATATATATATATATATATATATATATATATATGTGTGTGTGTGTGTGTGTTCCCAATGAGAGATCGAGTTTCAAACCTGCGGGAGGTGCAAGGCTTATTAAGCCTTTTAACTAGTCGGTAGTTTAAAAATTCTGAGCAAAGAATGCTGGGAAATTTACAGTTGCTCTACAGAATGAGGTTGATCCCCTAACTGGGTCAATAGCATCTCACCCCATTGCCCTACTTCTTGAAAACGTACATTTACACTCGTGGACTTGTAATTTGTGCACCAAAGTTGGGCTATAATGCTAAGGATTTCAAACCTTAGATAAAAAGACGTTTAAAGGATTATCGTACACAAAATAATAGAATTAACAGAGACCCTAACAATGGAAAACTGCATGAATGGGATTAATTAATATTAGATTTTTTATATGTTTCAGAAATTGACTGCTAGAATAAAGTGAATAATGTGAAAAAAATAGAATAAGATAAACAAATCCTATTTTGTTTTCTTTAAATTTGTAACGTTTAGTACATTTTAAATGTTTCATCATTTATTGGCATTTCTGGTTTAGTACTAATATTAGCTTTCTATTATTCTACTTTCTAACATTAAATTTGAATTAACTTTCTACATATTTTTCCACAATATTTTTTATACTTTTATTAAATATATACTATTCATATCAGCTGTCTAATTTTATATGCTTTTTTTCTTTACAACAAAATAATAATAATAATTACGCTTCTACCTCGTAAAACTATATCTCAAGGGAAAAAATTAATTATTGTATCAATAAACATTTCATAAGCTTCACGTAATAGTATTTTTATGGAAATGCGTAAAATTATAATTATAGATTCATTACGATACGTAACTCCTGTTAATTAAGCATCAGGTTTCCCTTTACTATAAAAAATGTTCATTTTCAATTATATCTCATTTTATAATAACGATAAAAAATAACCGTGACAAACGAAATTGAATTAATTACGTTTTTATTAAAATTATTCAGTTTTAATAATCGCAAAAATATTTTTAATGTTCTAATAGTATCTTATCACTACATGTTTTCACTTAACTGCTTCCCTTACAAATCGATTTTAAAAAAATTACAAAAAAGCATCACACTTTTTTTTTAAATTTTATTAAATACAAGAAAATGAAACAAAACAAAATATGTTGGTTTTAAATTGAATGTTTAATATTTTACAGGATCAGTCTTTGTATTATAGATTTAGAAATAAGAGACAGCACAAAATACTTACACTGATATTTGGTTTCTCTACTTACTGGCTTATCTCTGAAATCTGTTTTACGGGAGTCCTCTGTCTTGTTGTATTTAATTTTTTGTAGTAGCAGGAATAACATCTGGAAATGCCTTGAGATTAACTATAGTGGTAAAGGACTAATGCAGGGTCTTTCTGATGTGGCATAATTCATTTTTCACTTACTGGTAAACAGTGACTAGTCCCTCCAAAAGAAACGCGAAACCAACAAAACTTGCCTATATGCCAATCCAAGCTGAATAATTCATATTGTTTCTTCCAGATCGAGAAAATCCGTGATAAAAACGAAGCAAATTCTGTTTTGCCCAATTTTCTCGGAATAATAATTAACGGCAATATTCACGACACCAAGATAACTTGGGGTAATCAGGCAAGAGGTTAATATCTCTCACTCGCTCTCTCTCACATACACATATAGATGTTTGTGTGTGGTACATGTGTCTGTGTGCACGTCGATGTACACATTGATCATTGAACGGGTGCTGTAAACTTTGATCTGACAGTCGCACTGCCCCTCATTCCTCATTAGAGGAATGACTTAGAAGGAAATCTATCGCCTTAGAGACACTGCAATCAATATTTTTCTATTCATAATTATTATTTAGGGAATTTTTCATTCCAACTATATTGTTCTTCAACAATTATTACATTATTGTGAATTGTTATTAAATTTGTGGAATAAATATTTGAATAGAAAATTGCCCGTTGAAATATACTGAAATTTTAATTGCAATCACAACATATTAGAGCCCACATAGTGTACGAAGCAAGTACGCAGTCCAGTCCTACTACCAGCTTGAACTATATATATATATATATATATATATATATATATATATATATATATATATATATATATATATATATATATATATATATATATATATATATATATATATAGTCAAACCTGTCTATCTCGAATCTTTTGGGAGTAAAAAAAATCGAGATAAACAGGTTTAGAGATACTCAGGTTTTATGAAGATAGACTAAGAAAATTTCTTTACACAATACAAAAGATTGAAAATTTGAAGTACTTTTAGTTTTATATACATACCTTACATAAAGTAATCCATTAGGAGTTTTTGATGCCTAAACTTTTTTAGACTGGACAGTTTTTTGTAGTTTTGACACAATAGAAACAAATTGATCAATATTATCTTGGGATTCACAAAAAATTCTTAGTGTTTCAATAGCCCTTCATCTTCTTCTTTTTTTTTTTTTTTTTTTTTTTTTTTGCGTAGCAACTTTTTCTACATCGATGTTGTCTTCTTAGCCATGATGCTCTTCATTCTCAGAAGTTCCACGAATGTGTTCTAAAATTTCAGAATCAGTTAATAATGTTCCGCTAGTTACCACTGATTCATCTACTTCTATAAAAACTTTAAATGAAGTGTTAGTATTTAGTTTCTCTCTGATAATCCTCCATTACTTCGAGTTTTCATTAGATTCCTCGCCCGGTTGCTCTTCGGTTTCCTTCTATTGCCCTCTCCTCAACCCCATCCCTTATTATTCCAGAGCAGAGAACCCGTTTTTTAGTACAATTCCTACCCAGTCCCTGACCAAAATACCCCCCC
>CM063505.1:29028111-29038111 GCA_032207245.1 Pardosa pseudoannulata | reverse complement strand
GAAAACAAATTGTTTTAAGAAATTAGGTAGTGATTTGTAAAGGCACTAAAAATGTTTAGTTTTACAAAAGCAGTTTGAAGTCTCCTTTGTGAAATTTTAAAGATTGCACTGTTAGTACCATCCAAAATGAAAAATAAACATTATCAAATATCTAGTTCAAATTATCATACAACTTGGGAATATGAATTAGTTTTAACACCATATACATATCTTTTGTTATAAGATAACTATTATGTTATCCACTTCAAAAACATTTTAAAAATTCCTATAAACCATTCTAATTGAACTTGATAAGTTTTATTTTATGCAATTGAAACTTTGTACTATTTAGTATTTTTGGAATTATTATTTCGATGCAAATTATGTTTTATATACATTTCTAGAATAACAAGATTTATAAAATAAAATTGACTAAACAAAACTCAATACGCTGCAGTTTTACCTGTTAGGTCATATGTAACATTCAATAGCATCCATTGTTCATAAAATACAATTATCCCTACAATTATTACACATAATATTAATCTCTAACTTTACCAGTACGTGACTTTAACGAGCATTTTACGCTTGGTATTTCACTGTGGATGTAGAAATATTTCCGGGCTAGTAATTTATATGAACAAAACAATAAGTGATTATTTGTTAAGTGTCCAAACATCCACGAGTATGGTCTGCGAAAACGTGTTCCTTACAAATAAAAAAAATTTTAATTTTCAGAATTATTTACTTATTTATTAATCCAGAAACACAAACAAATATATTGGAATCTTTTACACACACACTCCCTCAAACACACATAGTATATATATATATATATATATATATATATATATATATATATATATATATATATATATATATATATATATATATATATATATATATATATATATATATATATATATATATATATATATATATATATATATATATATATATATATATATATATATATATATATATATATATATATATATGTATATATATATATATATATATATATATATATATATATATATATATAAATATATATATATATATATATATATATATATATATATATATATATATATATATATATATATATATGTATATATATATATATATATATATATATATGTATATATATATATGTATATATATGTATATATATATGTATGTATATATATGTATGTATATATATATATATATATATATATGTATATATATATGTATATATATATATATATATATATATATATATATATATATATATATATATTATATATATATATATATATATATATATATATATATATATATATATAATATATATATATATATATATATATATATATATATATATATGTATATAACTATCACTATTTTGTACAATAATATTAATTAGATACTTAATCATGAATATTATTGAATAATTATAGTTAATCTAAATGTCATGTTTACAGCCTACAACGCAAATAAGATTGTTTCTTCTTACATTTAAACTGTATAACATATTTGTGATAGTAATATGTATAATTTTTCTTATATTTTTACCGTCATCCACAATACAGATGATGCATTTCTGACAAATGTGTTATGCATTAACTATAATTATATTCTATTAATCAGTTATATATGTATTATTATCTTCTATTCAGTAACTAAGAAACATTAAGATTTTTTGCACTATTCTGATATCCTATTCATTTTTGAGATAAGAAGTTTAAAAAATTAAATAATATAACATAATGAAATAAAAATTCAAACAACAAAAGCCATTATTCTCTATATTTCACAAAGTCACAGGTATTGCGGCAGCACTAAATGCATATTAAATGGATTCCATTGTGTACAGAAACTGATTATCACTGCGATTATTAAATGAGCTTTCAATCTCAAACTGTGCCAGTAAGTGACTATGCAAATATTTTACGCTTGACATATTAATGTAGATTTGGTAAGGTTCCCAGGACAATGATTTCCATTAATAAACAAATGATCATTTGATGAGTCTCGCCACAGTTGTAATTTTATATTGATAAAACATGCTATAATCAGTCCCACAAAAATACATAGTGACGTATAATATAATACTGATAATAAATGTTACATAGAAATGTATATAGTAAATTTTGTATACATTAGTACAGATATACAAGTTTTACTAAATGTCTGGAAGGAAATTAAATATCAATAACTTTATTTATTATAGGGATATGTCAATGCAATAAGGCGTATATAAATGAGGAAAATTTAAACTTTGGTTGCAATTTTTTGTACTGCATTAGGAATTGGTTACATTGGTTTTTTTAAAGTATCGCTCAACTGGTAAACGTTTATTTGATGAAAGGAATTGAGGGAATCGTCTCAATTGTTTCGCATTTGGAAATAGAAAATAATCTTCTTCAAAATTAGAGATTTCGTTATAATTGCTTCATTTATAAAGTCCAAATACACAGGAAGGACCTAATAAAAATTTCAAAATGGTATTCTTGATGTAGTTAGCAGATTTGAAATATTTTGTCTAGCAAAATTACTTCAGTAAAATTTAAGAAAAAAATTTCGATGTTACGATCACAAAACACATTTGCCCGAGAACTACGAATGATATCATAAACTCCATTAAGAAAAGCACACAAGATAGTCTACATAAACACTTCATACGACTGTTGACGTCATTAGGGATGCCTAAGTCTAAGCTACATTGGAGAGCGTGTAAGGATATCATACCAAGCATTTACTTACTGAAAATTTGCTTGAACACATAACAGCTAACAATGGCAATAGAATGGAATTGTATGAAGTTATTCTTTAATGATTGCAAATTAATATTGTGCTTTTCTCTATTTTGATTTCTGATGAGGGTATATGTGCTGTGGGAAATAAACCATTATATTTGTTTATTTAAAGAAATAAAGAGAACATTCAGAATGAAAACAAAACAATGAAACAAGCCAAATGTTAACGTTTCGACTGATGTAATAATGGAGAAATTAAGGGAAAATGAGACAATGAATTTTAGACTCTATTTAAATTTGTATAGAATAGTTATATAAGAATATCTAATATTGCTACACGAAAGATGTGAGACTTTAAAATAAAATAGAAAACTTTTTTGATGAAAATGTGAGACTATACGGTAAAAAATTAATTGTCCATTAAAATTTATAAAAATTAATATTAGTGTAAAACACAGCGAAAAATATCTTTCATTTTTTAAAAATGTTTTTTTACAATTTTGATGAAACAAATCTGAGTATAATGGTTCATTTTTTTAACCCACTGAAAAGACGAGTCGATGGGGGTTTGACAGTGAATTCCTGTTCGAAAAATGGACTGGTCGACTCCTTCTTGTTCATTGAGTTTATTCTTATTTCTGGACGGCCAAAACCCTCTCGACGCAGGTGGCCTGTTTGAAATTTGTCAAGCCGATTACGTGTCGTCAAACTATTCAATCGCTCATGGCGCGTTTCACTTCAATAATGTGGGGATTATTTTTCACCTGCTCTACTCTATTCTTGAGCTCTTGCCTTTCACCCCCCACATCCTCACTCATTCTCCGAACTCCACACAGTGGTCTCGAAATTTGTATCGATAATTTTCTTGATAAAAAAATATATGTTTTGCAACTAATTCATAAAATCTTTGACATTGACAAATATTTTGAACAAGTTAAATGGATTTTATTTTAAATATAAGTAAATGCATAGTGTTAAAGTTAAGTACTAAATCTCTTTTGAAATCAATTAAGAAAAGAATATAAATCACGTGGGATGAATTAATTTTTGGGTTCTATGAAAAATTTATTCACCCCACGTGTTGCATTTTTGCTGACCGCTTGCAGGTTTATACTCACTTCGATTCCAGTGCTAATAGGATTCTGTAGATTGATTTTATTCAGTTACCTGAAGGTCTAAAATTATAATCCATTGAATACGTCTTTTTTAATTTAGAGTTTATCTGACAGTGAAATAGAAAGTAGTATACGTAAAGGACAAAAGAAATACTATAAATATATTTCGCCATCTTTTAGATTTCATAATATCTCATTCTTTTGTTTTGTATAAGAAAAATTCTGGGACTAAAGATCAGATTGACTTTAGATTGAGATTAATTGAAAAAATTATAGGAGTATATCATACAAAATCTCAGTTTGATTCTTATGGGAAAGTATACAAATTTCGGTATCTCATTAAGATTGACTGAAAACCATTTCCCTAGTTATGTGCCACACACATCTTCTAAAACTAAGGCAAGGAGAAGATGCATAGTTTGTGCTTCTAAGCGTAATTCTGATGGTAAAAGAGTAAGAAAAAAAATCTAGGTATATGTGTACAGACTGTGATGTCGGCTTATCTATTATCCCTTGCTTTGAAATGTATCACAAAAAAGATTTTTTATAGTACAAATGTAAGTATAGTTTGGGGGATAAAACTTAGTTCTCATCAAACACATTATAAATTAATATTTAATTTCTTTTTTATCACAATCTCCGTCCATGAAAATTTTGAACTATGTTCTTTATAACACCAAGCAATAGGGAAGGGGAGCAACGAGCTAAAGTTTGCTGCATTGCTTTTTACGACTGAATTAATTAAAAGTGCATATCCAAATGTAATATTTTTAAATCACATATGTAATTAAAACTTATTTTTAAAACAAACATTGCAATGTTGTATACTTTTAATTTAATTTCAATAATTTTGTTCCAAGTTGCTTCACACATTTAATGAAATATTCTATATAGTTTTAACCATGAATATATGTATGTATTTATAAAGACAAATATAAATATATACACACACACACACACACACACATATATATATATATATATATATATATATATATATATATATATATATATATATATATATATATATATATATATATATATATAATACTTTTAGTCATTTTGTGATGTTTTAGTTAAAAATTAAGGAAAGTTAAGGGAGGGAAAGGGGGAAATTTGGACCAGTGCAATTTTTAATTCCCCCCTCCTCTTTTCAAAAAATACACACTAATTTCAGACTTCTTTTACTTTTCATTAAAGAAAAACTTTATCTTTCCCGTTTTAGTTCAGAATCCAGGGCATCTAAATTATCTATTTGTCCCAGGTTGGGATTTATCTCAAATTCTATTTCAACTACATATAGAAAACTATAAAGAGATATTCTTTACTTTGTTCTTTGGATTTTTAATTAAAAGCAATACTTTTTAAATATTAACTAAAAGACCCATTATCCATTTTTTTTATTTTTTGAATTTTTAAAGAATTTATAATTTTTTTTAAATCCCAAAGTCAAATTAATTTATCTTTTTTCTATGTAAAAATTAAAGAAAATAACATTTAAAACAACTCTTCATTTGTGAGTTAAATCAAATATCACATGCATTTACATTTTAAAATTAATTTTTGAAATTTTATTATTTTAAATTTGTATTATTTTCTGTATGTATAATACTTGTAGAGTGTATAATACTTGTAGTATGTATAATACTTGTAATATTACAAAGCGATAATAATTGAAAGAAACTAATTTTGCGTAATAGAACTCCTTTGCCTTGCAGGGAAAATAACATAAAAGTAGCCTGACAACTTTTAAACGGGCAACTCTGGTATGGTGCGTTAAGTTTCGTCTGGAATTTACGAAAAGGGTGACTACATTGAAAGGGAAAAAGGTGGGAAGGGTGGTCGGTGGATGGGTTAAAGATATTAACTTCTTAAACTAGAGAAAATACTAGGATATTTTATAAACATACCCAATTTTATGTCAAGCATATTAATAGTTAATCACCAAAACTTTGAAAAGAAATACACAGACGTAAAGAACCTGAAATGTTTTGAAATCACTTATTCAATACCAGTGTTGTCAATTTGAATTTTTTTTAATGAGAAGGAATATTTTTTAATATATACCTGATGTATTGTTCCGGTCAATATGATCCAATGTAAGAAATTATTTATTTTTTGTCATACAGGTTCACTTTTTTAATTATTCAAAAGAGAAAAATAACTACAGTTTCTTTAATTTGTAAATTTTCGAAACTTGTTTCATTAAAGTGTGTGTTTGGTCACACGAAAAGAGAACAAGAGCAAGGTCAAAAAGTTGAAACAATTCGCAGTTATTGCAAAGTTTTTTTTTCTGTATTTCCCTTTCTCATATACTTTAAAAGGATTATACTTTTGATTGTGAGAGAAAAATGGAAATTGCATAAATTTAAGTAACTCTGATACAGCCGAACTGTATAAGTTTCTGACAGCGAAGAAACATTTGAGTAGGAAAATCATACAAGTGGTTCATCTGAGAATGAGAGTTCTGACAAAGAATCTGATACCGATATTCAGCAAATGAATTATATATAGGGTATTCAGTTCAGAAATCATGAAATAAAATGGGGGTTTGATACACTGATACATACTACTCAACACTTCTGATATTATAACAAATACTGCAGAAGTCAGAAGATATGCAGCAGGAAAGATAACAGACGTAAAAATACATTTCAAGTAGTATTCAATTTTACAATCGAAAGCGAAATCTTAAAAATTAATAATATTTATGAAAACTTGTTTATGGAGGAAAGTTGTAAAATTTTGAAAGTAAAATATTTCAATCATATATTCGATTATTATTGTTAGCTGGGATTACAAATCATATGGAGAGAAAGTCTTATGGAATAAAAAAAACGGCAGAAACATATCTGAAAAAAGGTGGATAGAAATTCTACCAAAATTATACATTCTGAATGAAAATATTACTCAAAATGAACAATTAGTAGAATTTCGTAACTGATGTCCTTCCAAACAACATATAACAACTAAGACATCAAAATATGGGATTAAAATGTGGACTTTATATGACAGCGAAACTTTGTATATATTAAAATCACAAATTTACTCTGAAAAGGAATAAGGGCAGTGTTTTAGCAGTGTTTGTTCGTACTTATGGGTACAATATTACATGTGATAATTTTTTCACGTCTTACAACTCAGGACAACATGAAAAATGGAATTGTCAACATTAAAAAAATCCAAACTTCCTAAAGAAATGCCAAACAAAGACATTCACAGCTTATTGTGCAGAACAAATAACAGTTTTAATCTACATACTCAAAAAGAACACGAATGCTATTCTAATGAGCACTTTGCTTCCTGACAATAAAGTTAGTAGCAGACATGAAAAAATAAAAAATAAAAAGGTCTTGTATTTTAATTTAAAAAAGGGGCTGTAGAAATTTTTGATCAACTTTTAAACACATACACTTGTAAATGTAAAACATTGCTGGCCTCTGATATTATTCTTTAACGTGCTTGATACTTCTCCGTACAATACATTTATTTAATAGATTTCTATACATAGTGTGAGATCCACTTTATAAATTTCGGTTTATTATGTTAAAAGCAAAACAATTATTTAAATTTATTGTTTTGTTTACGTGAATTTATTTATTAATGTTTAATTTTTGTCACCGTGAACTGAACGGTATTGAAAAAGTATATTATTTTGTACGCTGTGGCAAGAAGGAAATGCTCGTTCTGTTTTGTTTAATTACCAGTATTCTATGAAAAATTGTCATATAACTAGGTGAGTCTTGGACACTAGTTGGCATGTTAATTTGTGAAATAAATGAGATTTGGCAGTGTTAATAGTATTAATTTTCAATACAACAAACCTTTTTTATTTTTATGACACATAGAAAAAGTAACAAAAACAAATTCACCAAAAAAAGGCTATTTTGTTAACAACTGCGAAAATCGCTCTTTTTTTTCCAAATAACGAAACAAGGTTATACCTCCTAAGATTTTGGGACTCAATAAAAATAGTGAAACCAATACAAAGAAAAAAGGAAAACATATCATCAGGATCTGATGAGAATGCTGCATTGTGTGTCAAACGGGTAAAATGCAAGCTCTGTCCGTCAAGCAATGGCAACAAAACTAAATAGAATCACACTTGCATAGCTCATGCTAGATATTAATTTTCAAATTGTGAAGACAGGTAAATTTCAGTTTCGAATATTTCTCTGTTATTTTTATAGATGCTTTATATTATTAGATATATTTTTAAACTCACTATTGATTAAACTATTTTCTAAATGGTAATTGTCATTTACGGCAAGAAAAAATTATTTTTCTGAATCGGGTCATAGAGATTACACCGAACATTACATACGTTTAGTAAATACGAACAGAACACCAGTGTTAAAGAAATGTTATATGATAAAAAAATCTCAGTACAGTAAAAAATCATTATTCAAAACATACTTTTCAATAATGGAGTGTATACCTCACTAGAGCGTATAAAAAACATTTTCAAAATCTGATCAAAATTTTGTTAGCCGATTGATGGCCGAATGGTAGAGCGTTACTCTTCGGAACCACAGTTCGCGGGTTCGAATCCCGCTGCTGGCATGGATGTTTGTAGCTGTTTCGAATCGGCTTTAAACTGTAGGTCCCGGTCTCATTAGCCCTCGTGCGCAAAACAGTAGACCGTAGCGCTCCAAACCAAGCCAAACCAAATTCTGTTAATTTCAAGGTCCATCCTACGCTCGTTATACGATTTTCTGTTTTTCTTCTTTATCAGTAACTGCTGTCGTCTATTTGAGAACTGACAAAAGAGGATTTTTTCAATTCTCAAGTTAATAAACTATCAATATGATAATGATTTAATCCTCTGACTGCTCATCCCGTGATTTCCATGGGCAATTCAAATGTAGTAAATTTTGTTTAATCCGTGAAGGTATGTATTTGTCTTTCTTTATTGGTTTAGTTTGGAGCGCTACAGTCTAATATTTTCCAGCACGAGGGTTAATGAGACTTACTGCTTGATGCCGATTTCGAACGGCTACAAACGTGCATGCTATAGTGAGTTTCGAACCCATGAACTCTTGTACCGAAGATCAGCTATCGAATCACTCAGTCATCGTTCAGCTTTTCCTTTATTGAGGATCGTATCCCGATTTTTCCCGTTGACCAGGGAAATAAATTATATACAGTATTAGATATTTAATTTTGTAATAAATATAATTCTATGAGTAGAACTATAGTTGTATTGTCACGAAGATTCGAATGAACACACCGTTTAACGTAACAGAAGAATTTATTGAAGCTAAGTAGCAACTCGCAACTTTACAAGATCAGGAAGTTGCCTACAACTAGTGGGTATCAGCTTTTATACCCGAACAGAACATTCATGAAATAACTAATTTACATATTAAAGAAAGATCTAGAATATTCAAGAACATGAGGAAACAATAAATAACATTTTTAAATTAAAAATCCGTACTTTTGATAAACTGCCATGTCAAGCATCGAACCCGCAATCTCCGGGTCTGGATCGCGTGCTTTGACCATTCGGACACTGAGCTAGTTGCCCAAGCTTCTTTATGCGGCAATATTTGGTTCTAGAATTTATAGTTATATTAAATATATTTGTAATAAGTTAAAAGTAAATGTAATTCAATTAAAATTTATTATTTTTTGTGATAGCAACTGAAATTGGTTTTTCTGACAGCTTATTTTCTCATGATAAAAATCTATATAAAAACTTTTCTAGAAAAAAAATATTTTTGAATTCTCCAATGCATATAGTTGAAAATAGGCAAAAAAAAACACAAAATATTTTAAGTGATTTCGGTCCACAAATTGAACAGTCAGAGGGTTAATAAACAATAAGATATCGTTTATATTAATCAGATGATACGTTTACAGACACTCTTTAATAAAAAAAATCATGGAATTTTTAATCTTATTTTATAAGAAATACGATATGAACTAATTATTACTTTCCGTTCCACGAAACATAATACAAGTCTAATTAGTTACTACAGAACAATGACAGAAAATGATTCTCCTACCAGAAAATGATTTAAATAATATCTTAAAAATTACTATCAATAATATTACAAATTATTATTTTGATAAGCTACATGGAATGATTTCTTTGAAATATCCCATTCATGAATATTTATAAAAAAATGTTTTGGATGATTTGATTATAAGAGTTCAAATTTA
>CM063505.1:29018111-29023111 GCA_032207245.1 Pardosa pseudoannulata | reverse complement strand
TACTTTTATTAAAGATATTTTCTCAAATATCTCAAAACAAAATGTTTTACAAATATTTACTTAATATTATTTTTAAAAAATTGATAGGTTGTAAAATTTATTGAATAATCAGTAATTGAATTTTTAATGTTGGATGCTCTATAATTACTATAAATAAAAATGTATTTTTTAAATTTTATTTGTCTATAAACATTAAAAGCTTTAGAGATAGAATTTTGAAATATTACTTTTGTAATATTTAATTATTTGTAATGGTTTTGAAGATGTGAATAACGAACGGTATTTAACTCTGAAATACTATAAAAATTCCTGATGAACTATAAAAAATATGTTTTCAAATTTATGTCTGGACTAAAACCTAAATTTTTAACATATTTCTCAAGAACATAACGATATAAATTCTTAAACTTGTAAAAATAACTTATCGTAAAATATTGTAAAATAACTTCTAAAAAATATGATTAGTACTGATTGATTCACGACACCGTTTATTTAAAAAAATAAAAGTCTTAATCACATAAATCAGAAACAGTTCAAAATAAATTATTTTTATGTTTTGATAAAATAATATTTTACTAGACAGATTATAAATACTTGAAGATTAAATAATACCCTGACAAGACGTCTAGACAGGATATATAGTAATGAATGTTGTCAGCAGCCGTAATGTAAATCTCTTTCGAAAACATCTATTAATATTATCCGAGGAGGGTGAATTTTGAAATCTCAAGGATAAAATAATTCTACATCTCATAATAGTCAATTTGAATCAAATACAATATAAAGACAAAATGTCTCAATTTAATAAATTAATGTTTATTACTGAGCAAAAGCACTTACATTCTTAAAATTCAGTATTACAAAATTCTTAAATAATGCTCCAATTTAAAATATAGTTGAGTTTGTCATTTTCTTTATTTATAAAATGAAAATTTATAAAAGAATCATTCACTTTATTATTTAAAAAATATATACATGAAAGATAAATATGTATAATTTTGTTCCATTAAGGGTAGAAAAATTTCATAATTTCTAAATTACATGTCTGCATGAGCATGTACAAATAACAAATTCCTGATGACTCCATTTTCATAGATATCAGTATTAAATATTTTAATATAAATTTATATTAAAATATTTAATACTGGTTGATTTTAATTTTATATATTTTATATATTTTACGTAATTTATAAATATATGTAGTTATATTATAATATATAAGATATGTACAGACATTTATAAATTATTTATCTTAATAAAAATATATAGTTTCTTTCAGGAAATTCCACAATTTTACATATAATAAAGACATTAATTGTGAAATATATATTTTATCATTAGGTACTGGTAAAGTATATTATAATTAACATGTATTTACGCTTATGATTAAAGGTACCGAGTACCTCCCAAGAACGAAAAAAATTAAAAGAACACATTCATATAACATATAATTACATTTAATTACATAATTTATAAATATATGTAATTATATTATAATATATAAGATATTTACGCAAATTTATAAATTATTTATTTTAATATAAATATATATTTTCTTTCATGAAATTCCCCAATTTTTACATATAATAAGGATATTAATTGTGAAAAATATATTTAAATGCTTCACAATTTCTCTAGCTACTATTGAGCTTTAAGCAGGATTATAATTAATTGCCAATAAATCTCATTTTTAAATAGAGGCAGGCAAATTTAATTTTATTATTAGGTACTGGTACAGTTTATTATAATCAACATGTACTTACGAGTAAAATTCCAGACATCTAGTACCTCGTAAAAACGAAAAAATGAAAAGAAACCATTTATATAATAAATAATTACATATAATTACATATAATTACATAATAAGATATAATTACATAATTACATATATTTACATAATTTTTAAATATATGTAAATATATTATAATATATAAGATATTTACTCACATTTATAAATTATGTTAATATAAATATATTTTCTTTCAGGAAATTCCACAATTTTACATATAATAAGGATATTAATTGTGAAAAATATTTAAATGCTTCATTATTTCTCCGGCTACTATTTAGCTTTAAGCAGGCTGATAATTAATTGCCAATAAATCCCATTTTTAAATATAGGCAGGCAAATTTAATTTTATTATTAGGTTCTGGTATAGTTTATTATAATTAACATGTATTTACGAGTATGATTTCAGATACCGAGTACCTCCCCAAAACGTAAAAATTAAAAGAGCACATTCATATGATATATAATTACATATAATTACATTTAATTACATTATAATATATAATTAAATAATTACATATAATTACATAATTACATATATTTACATAATTTTTAAATATATGTAATTATAGTATAATATATAAGATATTTACAGACATTTATAAATCATTTCATTTAATATAAATATATATTTTCTTTCAGGAAATTCCCCAATTTTTACATATAATAAAGATATTAATTGTGAAAAATATATTTAAATGTTTCATAATTTCTCTAGCTACTATTGAGCTTTAAGCAGGATTATAATAAATTGCCAATAAATCCCATTTTTAAATAGAGGCAGGCAAATTTAATTTTATTATTAGGTTCTGGTATAGTTTATTGTAATTAACATGTATTTATGAGTATGATTTCAGATACCGAGTACCTCCCCAAAACGTAAAAATTAAAAGAGCACATTCATATGATACATAATTACATATAATTACATTTAATTACATTATAACATATAATAAAATAATTACATATAATTACATAATTACATATTATTACATACTTACATATATTTACATAATTTTTAAATATATGTTATTATATTATAATATATAAGATATTTATATTCATTTATAAATTATTTCTTTTAATTTAAATATATAATTTCTTTTAGGAAATTCCCCAGATTTACATATAATAAGGATAGTAATTGTGAAAAATATATTTAAATGCTTCATAATTTCTCTGGCTACTCTTGAGTTTTAAGCAGACTTATAATAAATTGCACATCAATCCATTTTTAAATATAGGCAGGCAAATTTAATTTTATTATTAAGTTCTAGTATAGTTTATCATAATTAACATGCATTTAAGAGTATCATTTTAGATACCGAGTACCTCCCAAGAACGAAAAAATTAAAAGAACACATACTTTTAATAACATAATTACATATCATTACATAATAACTTATAATTACATAATTTTTAAATATATGTATTTATATTATAATATATAAGATATGTACTCTCAATTATAAATTACTTATTTTAATATAAATATATATCTTCTTTCAGGAAATTCCCTAATTTTTACATATAATAAGGATATTAATTGTGAAAAATATATTTAAATGCATCAAAATTTCTCTAGCTACTATTGAGCTTTAAGCAGGATTATAATAAATTGAAAATAAATCCCATTTTTAAATAGAGGCAGTCAAATTTAATTTTATTATTAGGTTCGGGTATAGTTTATTATAATTAACATGTATTTACAAGTATGATTTCAGATACCGAGTACCTCTCAAAATCAAAAAAATTAAAACAACACATTCATATAATACATAATAACATATAATTGCATATAATTACATAATAACGTATAATTACATAATTACATATAACTGCGTAATTACATATATTTACATAAATATATTTTTTAAATATATATAATTATTATAATATATAAGATATTTACACTCATTTATAAATTATTTATTTTAATATAAATATATATTTTCTTTCAGGAAATTCCCCAATTTTTACATATAATAAGGATATTAATTGTGAAAACTATATTTAAATGCTTCATAATTTTTCTAGCTTTAAATAGGCTTATAATAAATTGCCAATAAATCATATATTTAAATATAGGCAAGCGAATTTAATTTTACTATTAGGTTCTGGTATAATTTATTATAATTAACATGTATTTAAGAGTATGATTTCAGATACCGACTACCAACAGAAAAGGAAAAAAAATTAAAAGACACATTCTTTAAACATCAATAGGTAGTATTAACGACAAAATGTTAAAAAATGATCTGATCGTGGTATATGAGACCTCAATGTGAACTCTCGACCTGCATTAACCTTAACATCTGTTTCTGAAGTTGGATAACAAGCATTTTCTTTTTACATCTAGGTAGAAGGAACCATAAATGTATTGATTAATCTTCTTTCATTTGATGTTTCGGAGACTTTATTTGGAGGATTAAAAAAGAAAAGTAAATGGTGAAATAATTAAATATTAAACGAAAGAAGACCATTCAAAAAAATGTCACTGAAAATATCACATCTCCGGATTATAATTTATGCTTTGAGGTAAAAAGATAAATAATTTTGGGCTTCAGTACCCAGACTGATAAAAATGTTATGTCAAGTGGAAAATAAAACCTGCCGTAAACACTGGTGCATGATAATGTCATCATAAATTTTTATCCATAATTACATTGTTTCGACGATCTAAGTTTAACTTAGTGTTGCGAAGTTATACCATGAAATATATATGGACAGAAAATAATTAAAATTCTGATTAAAATATGCTTAACTACAATATTTTCAAATGAAATATTTTGTACGAAGGGACAAGTTCTAGTACTGATATGTAAAGCTTTGTTTATAGTAGAAGACACTTCTGGAGGCTATAAAATAAAGATATATTTTGATGGAAAATATATTATGTGTTAGGAAAATGTTCAGTAAAATCTGTGGTATTAAGCTGATGCTTAAACGGATAAATTCAGGTCTTCAGCATTAGTGAATGCGACTTCTTTTGTATGCATTGTATATTTTTATAAATTATACTTCTATATAAAAATGTAACTATTTGCACATACATAGATTTGCATACACACATATAAACACACACACACACGCATATATATATATATATATATATATATATATATATATATATATATATATATATATATATATATATATATATATATATATATATATATATATATATATATATATATATATATATATATAT
>CM063505.1:28993111-29015611 GCA_032207245.1 Pardosa pseudoannulata | reverse complement strand
TTTGATAATATAAGTACAAGTACTAAAGAAACAATAGAGGGTTAAGAACGTAAAAAAAGGAAATTTTCAAGCCCGTCATTAATCATAATCTTTTTTACTGTTTCAAAAAATATTCAACTAAGTTCAGTTTAAGTTTTATCTCCAATGAAAACTGTAACATTCAGAAAAATATCTAAGCTGAAATTTGATGAATGACATTTTGAAGAAGATTTAAAAAAAGGATGAAACTGTCCGTAACAAGTTGTAAAGTAGCTTGCAATATCGTTTAGGTACTCAATATTTTTCAACATACATTACAATAACAGCCAATTTGTCAAACTCGAATTACGCATTTAATATATCAATGACAAAAAAATTCGTTACTAAGTTTTAAATTGTTACATGGATTAGATAAATTAAGAAGAAAGGCGTCATTAGTATGATACATTATAAAAACGATGTTATTTTCTTTCCTTATAACAGATTGAATTTAAAATAATTTTTTTTCAGAAAAAATATTTGAACATGAATTTTAATTTTTCAAAATTATCTTTTGAAAGACAATCATAGCACATATATCCTTTTATGGGTTTAATTATTTTCATACAGAAACTTATAATTAGAAGGCATAAAAAGGGTATCTTTGCAAAATAATTTTTTTAAATTTTTTCTGATAGTTTCATTTTTTTTTCATGTAATGAAAATATGGGTGAAATATTAATACTTAGGAGGTACTTGAGATTTAATATATATCCAATATAACTATAGAAATATAAAATTTACAGGGATTTAATAATGATATGAGGACAGATGTTAGGATTGCTGGAAGAATTTCTTTGTTATGCTGAAAAAGTGTCATTGACATTATTTAAGTTTTATTGAATCAAAAACTTAGGTACATGGTGTAAATAATAGTCATATTTATAGGCAGTTATATAAAAATATCCAAAAATATCTTGCAGAAATATTAGTTTCCTCCTTTACCGTATTACATAAGAACTTATCACAAATTAATATTAACATATTAAAAATTGAGCAGTTTTAGTTTATAATTACTGTAATTAATTAAGAAAGCACGGGTACTTGTTAAATAGCATAAAAGGAAGAATAATCGTTATGTAACACTTTGAATTGATCGATCGAAATATTTTCTCTATCATATAAGTTTAGTTTGGAAAGGTACGGTCTACTCATTTGCAACATTAGGGTTAATGAGACCGGGACCTATTGTTTAAAGCTAATTATATACGTCTAGGAACACCCATGCCACTATGATTTTTGAACCCACGATCTTCGATACAGACGATCAGCGTCCTAACTCTATCACACAGGAATCCACTCATTATTTTATTGAAAAAAGAATCGTATACATAATTGTTTGCTTTTTCAGCTTGCATGTGATAAGGGGTTTACCATCATAGCTCAAATAATGCTTTCAAACATATTTTATCTGAGAATATTTTCAATAAAAAAATTAAATTTGGACAATGAATTTTAAGGAATATAAAAGTAGCCATAATTGTCAAAGTTCTTTAATTTTAGTGTGTTTATAAAACATCTTTAAAATATCTAAAAAATATAAAAAATTAAAAAAAAATTGAATGATTTAAAATCGTCCATACATAAAGTAATCGTACTCATTTTTTATCCTTGAAAACCTAGAAATTTGAGTAGAAGAATCTCTCCACTTTGTTTGGCCCTCCCCCGGCTGGTTGAATCACTCTTTTTCTTTGTCATAAAGTTCGGATGTCCCTGGCCACAAAAAAATGTTGTGTTTTCCATCCCTAAACTTTCTGCTGTCTAGGTTTTTGTATTTTGAACTCCCGAATCAGCCACACTATCTCTTTCTTTCATCTTTTACTTATTTATTTTTCGCTCGTTGTCATTTTTCTGCTAATTGTTAGAAATTGGATTAGAGGGCTCAGCTCATAGAATTCAGGCCTCGAAGGTGCAGGAGTCATTTTAGACCATTATCAATGTTAAGTCCATTGGTAGAAACTTAGCTTTTCAAGACTTTACTCCGGCTTATTGTAGGTATAAACTTATGACTTAACGACAGCTGCTTTAAAGTAGTTACTGGCAAAAGATCGTAGATTCGATCACCTATGATGAAGAATTATTTTCTCTTTTCCACATTATATGCTGCTTTGGGTTTTATTCATTTTTCTGTATTAGGTACATTTTGATTTTATTTGCTACCAAATTCACAATTTAAACCATGATTTCATTTATGGTACCTATATACTTTATACCACTACATTCTCAAGCAGTTCTACGTTCCCCATTATGTGCATACGTACATAACATAACACACTTACATATATATGCATATATACTGTAGCTGTGTAGTACATTGCTGTTGTTACACCAAATCCACTAATCTATTTTAAATGAATAACCTAAGTTTGCTTCATGCCATCTTTAATAATAATTATAGCAAAATGCCACTGATCTATAATACTGAATACAAATATATTAGTAAGTAAAAAAGATAAGGAAAAATGCTAAAAAAATACAGAAAATAAAAAATAAAAGAAGCACTCCATGTGCTATACCCCAAGAAAAAAGCCAAAGGCTATGAGCACGCTGCCTTCTTTTCCTTCCTTTCAAAAGTACTCCAGTAAAATTATAATATTTTCGCCAAAATTCTTTCAACTAGTGATAATTCATTATTCTGTGCACGATACGTCCTTTTCCGGCATAGTCCAGAGTGACCGGAACTCCAGGCATGGTGCTGAATCACTTACTGGTGACCAACCACAAATCTCCAAACTTGGTGAAGTTTAAGTGCAGTCGTTTCCACTGGCCACATCACACACTTCCTGGAGTCGCAACAAAAATACCTGGGTATGTAACCCTCAAAGTGTGAGTATGGCGGCGAGCAGATCATTTTCGCAAACCTTATGTAAAACATAGCTGTACTCTTACACACACATATGTACATACATATGGGGATGTGTGTGCATGTATATGTGGCATGTTATAGCGCTTTATTAATCTAATTCATGAAATTTATTGTTATGTAACTGTCTTTTAAATTTCTATTGATTATACATCTGTTGTTTCAAAACAGGAAATTTGTATTTGTTTCTATCAACTGAATCATCGCTGTGCAATTTGTAAATTACTCATCAAGTAAATAGCAGTGTCTGGTGTAAATTAAACAGCTCCATAATATTCTCTGAGGATATTGATTTAAAAGTCCTTGAAGCAACTTTACATGGTTTCGAAATCGGAGAATCTTATGAGTTTATTAAGTTTTTGATTTAATTTATTTTCTTAATTTGCAGTTTAGAGTAGGTAAGCAGTAGCGCTGAATTTTTTTCTACTTTTTTGACACCAGCTGATTGTTTTCTACTTTTTTGATACCAGCTGAATGTTTCCAAAATGTGCCAGAGATAACTTATGTATAACTCAAAAATATCACTTCTAAAGAAATTATGAATTTTTATGTACTTCAGTTATAAAACTTATGAATAGACATTTGATCCCAATTAATATTACATATTTTATGTAAAATAAATAATAAATATTTCGATCATCATGCAACTTCAGAGGAAAAGTTCCAAATAAATATCAGTAAAAGTATGATTTGGAAAATGTTTGTTGTTATCTATACGTTTTCAAATTTCAAAGTATTTCTTACATAAGCTATATTTATTGATTAAATCTTGTTACTGGTGATAGTTAAGAGTAATTTTCTTGAGTAGAGTCGCTTGTTGAAATAAACACGAGTTCAATCCGAATAAATTGACTGTAAAATAATATACGAAGTGCAAATCCTAGCTGAAGTTCAATACTCATGTTTAAGCCAGGTATACTAGACTTGTGTGATATAATTTGGAATATAAAATTAAATTTCAGAATATTTGTAAAATTTGGTGATGTCACTGTGATAAAATAACTATTCGCCGTAGGAACGAAGCTTAGAACTTGAAAACTTTTGAATTAGGAACTTAAACTATTTCTGAGTTTATTAACACTTCGCGTACGGGCAACGTATTTTTACGTTATTTGCAGTCTGTCACTGGAGCGCGTGTCACTTAAAAATACGTACTTAGTAGATTTGTGGCGGATACCCGCTAACCACAACAAATCTATTAAATACCTATAATTATATGTATGTGTGATATGATATGAGTGTTTTTTGCGTTTGCTATGCAACGATTTGAATTTTTTCTTTCCACAAGATAATGATTGTCGAGTTACTGGGTCATTTGTTGCGTTCTTTCGTCTTCAACCGAATTCCTAACTCCAAAACGTAGAAGTGTTTTGTCAATATAAAGCTTGGTTTTTTTATTGTTGAATACAAAATTGATAAAAAAGGGCCATTGTGACAAAGATAGTGGTGAAGAAATAGGCCCTGACAGATTATCGGACTTTAATTGTAAAAAACGTTTGTTTTTGTAATTTCGTAAAAATATTGTCTTTTTTTTTGTTAAATAATCATACAGTATATATTAAAATAAAAAAAAATAACTTTCGTTCATAAAAACAAAATAGTTTTTGATTTACTACGATTTTTCTGAATAACTAAACTTTCGCATGATTCACGAAAAAATGCCTGTTGCATGCGTAAGTTAGAGGTGAAGCCCATTGGCGGTCATGGCATGTGTTAATATAAACTATTAGTTTTAAATTTTGGTCAACTTTTCGATTTTTAGAAAACACTTTTTGTTATTGATATCCACTCTTATTGTTCTAATAATCTAAATAAATAATGAAAGCAAAGCTTGCTTTTTAAAATATATATTGACATTATTTATGAATATGTAATAAACCTTGCACTTCATTTCCAAAATCAGCATTGGAACAATAAACTATAAGCATGAAAGTTTTTTATATGTAGACACATTGTGATAACTTTTCACTTATTTTACAAAGCTATAAATTTGTGTTAACAATAACACTTCATTAACGATATCAAAAATAGTACAATAAAACAATAATCATTTTTTGCATGTAATAATTGTACTTACAATTGAATAACAATTACTTTTTATTTAATGAAACTTTAATAATTACCATTTACCAACCAATATAATTTCTATTTTAACACTTAAGTATTTTTTAAATAAATATATTTTTGGATAAGGGCCAGAAAATATGAATTGCATAACAAATAACAGATTTATTGTAATTGAAGTTGTTTTTAATCATAATTTTCCCATTTATATGTTTATAACAATCTAGCACTCTTTGTACAAAATCACAAATAATGCAGAAAGATATTCAATACAATAAGATATTCATTTGCAAGAAAGTTATTTACATGTAATCGTATAATATCTGTTTTTTATATTTTTATTTAACAAAGATGTAAGTATGTTTAAAATATAATCAAATAATGATTTCAGTTAATACCCATCGGAATAATTATCCTTTAAAAATAGATTACAGGATATGATCAGTTAAAAATAAAATGCATTGAATATAATTGTTATGTAAGTGAAATCGAAGACTTTTTTTTAAATCATGCTATGCCTTTATGAGTTTATACCACACTTATTATTTCATTTGCAAATAAAGACATGGTGCAATAAAACAATAATCTACATTTTCATAGGAAAGCTTTTTACACATAATCACATAATAGTTTTTTATCCTTCATTTATTAACGTTGTATAGTTTTTCAGATATAAATAAAAAATATTATTTTATGTTTAATACCCATGAGAATACTGACATAAAGGGATAATAAGATAAGAGATGGAAAATATAAATAAATAAAAATAATAATAGTAGTAAAATCGAAGCTTAAATTGTAAATAGTAAATTTACTGTTGTATTGGTCTAAATGAAAACTAACAGTCCATTTACAAATTAAGAAAAGGCTCAATAAAAAAATAAGTTTTTTATCTACATGACATAAATTTTCATTTAATCACATAGTAGTGATTTTTCGTTTTTTTTTTTTTTTTTTTTTTTTTTTTTAAACAAAACTGTAAGAATTTTTCAAATATAAATAAATATATGTTTCCGCTAAGTGCCCATGGGAATACATATCTTCTAAAGAAATATACCACAGGATATGAAAAGTAAAATATTAAATATACAAAAATAATAGTTATATCTGGATTATTTAAAATGAAATTAAATATATAATTGAGTTTTAAACAGGGCAATATATATATAAAATATATATTATCTAGTTATATGCATTATAGATAATAATTTTAAGTGCCACATTTAAAAAGCCTAAATTTGCAATCTTCTACTAAAGAAAACTTTATGCGTTTTATAATGCGTTTATATTGGCAACTTAACTCTTAATATTAAACTGTAATTGTTTGTATATTCTCATTTAAGAATTTAAGAGCAATTTACTTTTTGAGAAGTAATCATAGAAATGCACTAATATGAAAAATGCCCTACACGTTAAATAAATACATTTATTATTGAACAAATTTACCCGGGTCGAACTTCGGCAGAATTTCAAAGAATATTACTCAGCTGTATAAATAAGCATACATAACACCGTTGCTTCATGTGTTACATGAATTAGTAGATTTTATAGGATTCTATTTTGATCGGCTAATTTTTAATTATTGAGGTAAAACGGAAAAATTCACTTCATTTTGCCTCACTTTAATTTCTATTGATGAGTTTTTGTAAACTAATAATCGCTACTCGATTGTTAAAATCTTTATTACCTAATATAGAAATTATCTGCCAGAGATGTCTGCAAAGTAAAATTTAAATTTGGCAGTAGTACTATGGATGGACAGGAGGTAAACTATTTCAAAATCAGTCTTCCTCTAATCATTGGTTTTATAGGAGTAAAATGGACATTATATTTCAAAAGGAAAATACATGGAGTAAACACTATATATCTTTTAATTTTTGGCGTTAATAATAGAACACAATAAATGTTTTGCTAATTAGCCTAATGATATTACTACATGGGATTCTTTAGATAATCGGAATGATAGAAATTAGATAAACAATACTCTTCATTAAACATGTCGTGACGGAATACTTCTCCATATCGATGTTGATAAAGGACGGTCCCTTATGACAGTATGGTGAAGAAAAAGAGGATGATTGATGCATGTTTAAAACAAGCCCGTACTTTTGTGACTTACCCGTCTTTGTGGAAAATTTGACCATTCGTCCTTAAAAGGTTAAACTAAATATATTCATATTTTACGTCACATACATGGAAGCAGATCAGCACATAAGAATAAAAAATATGCATTATATTTTGTAAAAATATTAGAAAACATTTTTCATTTTCATCCTGTATCAAACACATTCACAACCTACATGCTTATTCTAATTTTTCAACAAATTATGAATTTTTATGGCTCGTACATTTCGAGTTAGAGCAGCATCTAAAATATACGGCTCTATAGATAAAAATCTTAATTATTGATTTTTTTATTGAGCAAAGAAAAATTACAATTCGATTAGTGTAATATAGAAAATCATTTAGTAATAAAAATTTAGTATTTAATTTGATAACTAAAGATGGAAAAATACGATTTTTTATATGAACACAGAAATGTAAATTAAATAGAGTTATTAATATTGAGAAATTTGAAATTTTTAAAATTGACGACTTTGTACATGGATGTAAAAATGATTTTTGTAACAATAACATTTATACTGTCTGCATATATTTCAATAATATGAAAGCATTAATATAATCTAAATGATGAAAATATTATAAGAAGTTAAATTTAAGAGAACACATAACCATTAAAAAGGAAAAGCTCGAAAGTAGATTTTTCACATCTAATAGAACATTCCCTATACATAGTATGGATGCATTTTAAAGTTAAAAAATATAAACATTGTATATTTCCAAAACTGACTTTAATAAAATTAATTATACAATTCCTATTTTTAATATTTTTAGTTGGTGAAATTATGGATTATAGTGTAAGAGCGTCCAATTTTTTAAAATGTAACATTTATTTCAGACAAATAATAAACCCAACTTGATAATAATACTTAAAGAAAACCTGATGTTTGATTAAAATTTTATTGCTTCTTACAATAGTATTAAAATATATTATTAAAAGATCAAACATTTTATAAGATTGTGGTTTTAATTCATCTAAATATAAAATTAAAAATTTGTTATTTCAATTTTACAAATATATGTGTCTTCTTTAGATATTTACATTATATACAATTAAGCTTAATACATGAATGGGGCTAAAAAAAAAGGTAAAAAGAATGATTACTTCTTAAAAAATCCCTCAAATTCAACGAATATTTTCTTTCTAAATTCTCCTATGCAGATTTCTTGCAACATTAGTAATCGAAAACCTAATCATACTTATTACATACTAAAAAAAAATCCTGACTGAATGTTTTTCCCTAAATTTAAAACTTTTGATTCCTTACGAGTTCATTTCTTCCACTTTATCATGTTTGAAGCAAATATCCCTCCTTTATCTCATTTGCATAGCAATTCATCTCAGCAGAAAATGCCAAACTTCTGGGACAGTTCCTCAAGTTTTAGATATTCGTGACGCATCTTGATTTTAATCAAAGATTCAGTTCCTTTCGAAGATTCTTTGGAAAATTCGATAGTTTGTGGTAAATTAAGTGATGCACGGAACTCTTTTCTACCCTATTTGATTTAGAAGACACAGAAAACGTTTAAAATTACTTCTGTTGGATATCTGGTACATTGATTACACTTTGTAGTTCGCAAGAATTAATATGTGCATTAAGTAAAACTACAATCCTTCATAAATTTAATATATAAAATTATAAAATGCATCTTAACCATCAATGAATGAAATATTCCTGGATATTTCTATGAGTTTATGATATGGTATCAGGTTTTATTATTTTAATTTTCATTTAGAATTTAATACTATGCATAAAAAAATTTGAAACGTAAAAGATAATGACATTTTATGCAAAGTAATATGTCAATACACCTTCAAGACTAGTTTAGGTTGTGTTTATTATTTTTTCGAATAAACTAAAATTTGTTTACTAAATTAATGCAAAATAGGTTAGGTTAAAATGCTATTTTTGCCCAAATACACAACAATAACAATTTTTAACGGCTACATTAATAAGTCTAACTTTTCGATAAATGCATGAGCAAATTTGAATTTGTTTTCATATTTCAGGATCTTTTATATTTTATTTGGCATTTTTAGCAAGTGTTAGCTTTAAGTAATCATATACAATATATAATAAAATTACTTATGGGATTACCAACCAATTGCTTATTATTGATAGGAGTAACTGTAATGCACATAATTACAGGCAGTAAAATGCTAGTAAATATTTCTCGAGAATACTTATTTAGAAATTTCTAAAAATTTATAAACGGGCTTCTGTAGAAAAATGTAAAAGACCTAGAAATTTGAAGAAATTACAGAAATTTGAACTTATTAAACTTTTAAATATTCAGATTTCTTTTTAAATTGATAAATGTCAGTAAAATTCAAAGACAGAATGCACTTATAAAGCATTATAAGTGCATTATAATCTCTCGTGCTCTTATTAACTATAAGTAAAGTTACAAGTTACTTCAACCAAATGGAATTTCGTAACACCGCTAGGTGGCGATTTTATCGAATTTCTTGATAGCCGCTAGAGGATTTGTGACATAGAAAATGTATAAAATTAGCTACACCTAGAAGGGAGTACCTAGTTGCTTCAGCTTACTATGTTGTACGCCTCTCTATCACTATCCTATACATTTCTATTCTATACATAATTAATATTAAGCATTATAGCACTAAACTTCGGTATACCTAAAACCGTGGGCAGGGGCTAATTGATCCCAATTGATATGAGCTTTTGGTGTTAAGCAAAAAAAAAAATAAATAAATAAATAAAAACCTCTGCTTTGACATTTCTTAACTTTTAAGTATTTCATTGTTATAATATATATTTAATTGTTATAATTGTTGAAATATAATGTATTACAATATAGAAAATTTAAAATACTAAAAAAAATACATCGATTACTTTAGTTGAAATATATATTTTCTTACCAGTCAAGATTTCTTACGCATTTTAGGCGTTGTTTGGGCAATTTCTTTTTATACATTTTGTATACTTTTGGTGGGTTGACTGAAGAATTGGGATCCCCCATCAACTTGGAGATACAGGTTTGATTATGGTCGCCAAAAATTTTCTCCTGATCTGACCATGTACAAAAAATCTGTATCTATATTATAATTTATATGCTATTTGCATTCAACTCTCCTTGTGCCCCATTTTTCTTATTTTTTTAAAGTGCGCAATGCTTAAAAAATTATATATAACAAACCATTAATTGTTCACTATGGCTGATTTTTAATAATTTGGAGCTGTTGCGTTTGTAAAATTATAAGAGATTAATTGTCCCTAAATATAAATGTCCAGTTTTCAAGTCGTTTTCTTTAATTAAGTAAGAGTATAAAATTCTATTACTATGGCGTAGTGTGCATTATTCAGAGTTGCCACAAAAAGCAAGAAATACAATGTTTGGATATTCCCTTTGTGTTTTTAGTAAATGTCGCCAAATTTTCTATTTTCTCCAAATTTGCCAAATTTGGTTTCTTTATTTTGGAAGCGCTATAATATATTTAACGAGAGCTAAAGGAATCAAGAACGTAAATGGTTCGATATCAAAACGTAAAACATCCGAAACTGCCTCATAATCTAAAATGACATATAACCAAAATAAATATAAAAACAAATCTTTCAATATATACACGACGCTAAAAACAAAGAAACAAATAAAACATAAATTATAATAGAAGCAGTAAAAAGAATAATTATACTCTTCAATACATGAAGAAAAAATTATTAACATAACACCAGCAAATATCTTATATTAAACAAACTATAAATAAACTTTAAAAAAACCCATACTTTTTCTTTGTCTAAAAATTCATAAAAAATAATTACTGTACGAAAAATGTTAAAAAGACTAAGATAGGCATGTTTTGATTTCTAAACCCTATTCGTATAATTTTCAACAAATTTTTTTTGTCAGGAAATAACATTTTTTTACATTAAGTTTAAAACCATTTTAACGATTAAATTCTAGTATGTTATTTTTTTTTGAATGTGTGTTTATTTATATAAAATATTATATCTAGTAACAATTAAAAATTTTTTAAGATATTTCTTAAATTTTTATTCTAGACACTCTTTTATAATGATTTTTTTTTTCTTAGAATAAATCTAAACATAAAAATAGTAATACACAAGAACTCAGACATAGAATTTGTTTCTAATTAATCTACAGTGTGAAAACAACGACAGCATCAATTTTGAGCATATAAAATATCATTTTTAAGAATTTTTTAATTACATATCTTGTAATGAAACAAAGTATTTTTAAATGTTTTTTACTCTTTGATGTATATTTTAAAAACTTATACTAACCGGCTTGCCTTATGTTAATTGTATAAAGAAATCTTTATTTTTTCACAGATTACATTAATATTTTTCCTATTTGACCAAATTTCATTAAGTGTAGTTAGACCAGTGATCTTTTTTTCAACGTTTGGTAACATATTCGGTATGTCAGAGAAATTTTTATTTATGTTCGAATGGTGTTAACAATGCAGAATAGTATTTGAGAATATTATTCCAGTGTTTTTAATCCTTTAATAAATATAAGAAAAAACACTGAATAAGATATTTTTTTCGTTATGATATAAATGTAAAATTTTAAAGGGTAATGTTAAGATTCGTAGATAAATTAAGATACCTTTGTAAAAAAAAAAAAAAGTTTAGTGAATACTAAAGACGATTTTCTCCCTTACAATGTCGATATAACCTATAAGTTGCCTTTTTTTTACTGTAATAGAAAAAATTATATTTTTAAAATGTCGCTTTCAGCAGATGTTCTTTGACACTAAAAAAACTTGATGTCTTTTCTGTTATTAGTAACACCGCTCTGGTTCCCCGACCGACCTTGTAAGTTCCATTTGACCTTGAATTATTGTGCTGATCACATATGTTGATGAAAATAAAATTAAGAAAGTATTCACATATAGCACGGTGAATTTCAAATAGTGTTTAATGCTAAGGTCAAAATGACCCAGTCCGCGATAAGTATTAAAAACAAAAAAAAAAATACTTACAAGTATTTGACGTATTATATTTACATAGATTGTTATTATTATATAATTAGGAAAAGTCGAGATTTTTTTTTCAATTCCATTAGTAACTTTTCGAGAAATGAAAAAATGAAAATAATTTTAGATCAAAATGTGCATCCCGAGGTTCTAGATTTAAATTATCAAAATTGTTTTATTATTAATAAATATTTTCAGTTATTAATTATACTAATTTTTTATTTTACAGATCAAAATGACCGCATTACAGATTTTATTATAATATTAAAAACAAAAATTACAATTTTGAAATATATTTTCATAGATTGTTATTATTATAAAAAAAGACTTTAAGAATTTTATTTTCATTTATTAAGAAAATTCTAAAAAGTAAAATAAAATAATTTTAGTCAAAATTTTATTTCATATTTAATTACAGAAAAACATCATAATTTTAATAATATCTCAGTTAATATTAATACTTTTTTACATTATGTTAGCAATGCTAAGGTCCATAAATATATTTATTTTATATTATATTACAAAAAAGAATAATAACTATAAAAAGTATATAAAAAAAAATAATATATTATATATATATGATAGATATTATTATAAAATTTAAAAAATAATTTTTTTTTAATTATTGTATTCTATATGCAAATTAATTTTTAGATAAAATTAAATATTGAGATTTAAAAATTCGTATTCAACTTCTGCAATAATTTTACAAATAAAATTTTCCATTAATTAACTAAATTTACAAAATGTATTATTTTATTAAAAGTTCCATGTCCGTATTTTATAGATTTTAAATGAATTATTATATCAATTTCCTAAAAAGCGTTATGTTCTCATGAAACTTTTGATCTACATATGGACATGTCGAAATTTCGATAAAACTCTTGATGGCATTCCAATACTTCTTTCAGTTTCATGAAAGTTCTACGAATGATCTTTGTAAACGAAATATGATTGTTCTTTAAACAAAAATGTTGAAAATTATCTATTTTTCACTAAATATTATACATCTCTCTACTTTCGACACATTTTCTTAATATTGGATTTGACTACCTAAATTTTTTTGTTGATAAAAAGAAATAATCCGTTTCTGTTTTAGTTATATCGAAAGTTTATAATTCAAATATATAGAACAATTTATAAATATTGATTGAAATAAATAAATTTTTAAATGTATGAATGTAAAATTACAAAAAAAATTTAAATTGAAAAACTTCACCATTAGAGTCAAATATAATGCAATAAAAATAAGTTTGTATATGTCCATTATATGTACAAGTTTAAGAGCTATTCTTAAAATATTTTTTAACATATAATATCATGTAACAAATTTTAAGAACGTCTTATTTTGATTATTTAATAAGCTTGGTATAAACTATTTTACAGTAAGCTGATAATATGATAGCTTATTTAAGAAGGAATTTGCGAATTTCGAATTACATGGAAGAATGCTAGAAATGGTGCTGTAAAACAATTATTTTTTATATATACAGGTATTTCTCATTTTAAATATCGTTTCGATGCATAGAAAATGAATATTTGATAATGCTAATGTTATTTTCACATGACTCAATAAGTTTATAAGGATTACACGAATAGAATCATTTGCTATATAGAAATTAACCAAAATATTTAATTGGTGATAGTGAGCAAGACCTATTATTATCGTTGATGACAGGTTGAAATGCAATTTATGAATTTTAAATAATTTATTGTTTCAAGAAGCTTTACCTAGCAATTCTTATATAAGAATTTACAGTTGTGGTTGTTTAGTACTTTCAATTTAAGCAAATTACAACTGAATTGCACAAAGATATTTCACACACACCCACACACGAGAGAGATAGAACACGAGATATAGAAAGAAAAATTAGAGAAAGAGAATTTAAGGGAGAAACATATATAGAGAGAGACAGTGACAGAGAGAAAGTGTGTGAGTGAAATATTAGAAATATAGATTTAGAAATTTTTAAATTAAAAAATCGTGTAGACAGAATATTGGGACTTATTTAACCTGACTGGTAAGTATATGTGTTGCAGCATGGGATTGAATATATACTGATATTAAAGGAAGATTTTGAAAGGAAAAACCGCCGTAGCTTAATGTCAATACTGCGTTAATACGTAATATATTAAGCTTGTGTTTTATAAATATCTTCAAAATGGTTTGAAGTGATATGTGATTTTAGTTTGTTCAATTATATATATATATATATATATATATATATATATATATATATATATATATATATATATATATATATATATATATATATATATATATATATATATATAAAGGGATGGAGGGATAGGAAATAAAACTAATACCCTCTTGTGGATTAAATTATATTGTTTATATATTCAACTATCAAATAAAATAATATCTTTTTCATGCTTTTGTAAAAATTCCGATTCAATAGATGTGAAAAATACATTTCAAATAAAAAAGCACGATTGAAATTTTAATTAATTACCTACCATTGAAAAAATATATTTACTATTGAAAAATATATGTTAAAAGCTAATTAAATATTCTGTAAAATGTTATTTTTTCCCAAATAGAACAAAATACATTATAAATAATTAATCTCTTGATGTATCAGAATATGCAGAATAATTAATGGTTCTGGAACATTTTCCGTTGTACCCAAAGCGAAAGCTTGTCACTTCATCGTATAAACAATTGAAATATTTAAATGCTATTTTTAAAGCATTTAGTAAAATTCAATCAACTTTTATCTCAATTACTAATTATCAGATGACTTAAAAGTTGCTGAAATAATCCCTTTTAAATTATTGAAAACAGCTATTATTTTTATAAAAAGAAATATGTACCTTTCTTGACATGTAAAAGCACGGATCTATATCAGGCGTTTTGATGACAAAATAAATAAAGATTGCAATAATTTGGAACATTAGAAGAACAGGATAAATGTTATGATGTAGCTTTATTTTGTACATTAAAGTTAAAAAAATGGTAAATTATAGACAGTGCTGTTTGACAGTAATGATGGCACCAAGAAACATAATCAAGTGCAAAAATTCTTAAAAGGTTTTAAATCGACAGTGTTTACGAAAAGGGTTATATATCCTGAAGGTAATAAGTAAAGAAGGAACGCAATTACTGTGGCCGTAGTGCAAAAATCGTATGAAGGAAATCCTTTTTATTTTTTTTATTTCTTAAAAATTCTAATTATCCAAAAACGAACTTAACAAAGCACACTATTTTTATATCAAATTATTTGTCAATTTTTCTCACACATCAGCATAAACGTGTAAGTTTATAAATCATTTTAATGATAAAAAAAGTGCAGAATTCTTGTCTTACAGAGACATTTTTTTAGAGCAGGCTAACTTGGGATAAAGGCTTTAATCGGTTGAAAATTTTTGGATATCAGATGGAAATTCCTCGTTTTCTTCAAAGGGAAATATAAAAATGGATTCATAATAATACTTACATTTAGTTACATTTGAATATTTAAAACAATATATTAAATCTAATTATGTTATTAACATCACAAAATATCCATTATAATGTAATTATTAAAAATGTTTGATTATAAATGTCAAATTAAAAAACCCGGATTAAATTAATATCTACTATCAAAGGAAACTTAACAATACAATGCGTTTTTTTTTTGTTTATAACATATCGCTTAGAAAAATGTAAACTATATTATATATATATATATATATATATATATATATATATATATATATATATGAAAATATATAAATATTATATAATATAATATAAATATATATATATATATATATATAAAAATAATATATATATATATATATAAATATATATTGTATATATATATATTATATATATAATATATATTATGGTATATATATATAAATATATGTATAAATATTTTATATATATATAAATATAATATATAAAATATAATATATATATATATATTATATATGTATAAATAAAAATATATTATATATATATATATAAATAATAAATAGATAATATATATATATATATATATATATATATATATATATATATATATATATAATATTATATATATAATATATATATATATATATATATAAATATATATACATATATATACTAAATATATATATATATAAATATATTAATATATATATATATATATTTATATATATATATATATATAAATATATATATATATATATATAATATATATATATATATATATATATATAATATATATATATACATATATTACATATATATACATACATATATATACATATATATACAATATATATATATATATATATATATATATAAATATATATAAATATATAAATATATATATATATATAATAATATAAAAATATATATATATATATATAATATATATATATTATATAAATATATACATATATACATATATACATATATATACATATATATATATATATAAATATATATAAATAATATATAATATATATATTATATATATAAATATATATATATATATATATAATAAAATAAAATATATTCTAAAATATATATATAAATATAATATATATATATATATATATATATAATTATATATCCACAGTTATGAATTCTACAGAGGCTCTGCAGCTCTCTACAGAAATTTCTACAGAATAAATAATTAACTTTAATGCAAAATTAATAACTAATTTTGCCTGGAAAAATCAACTTTGGTACTGTAGATAGGATAATTTATACACTTCATAAATGCCTTTACAGGAACGGACATCATTTTGATACAGGGTTATTTGATATATAATTTAAATTTTCCTTCTTTCGATTTTAAGGCATCGAAAAAACTCGAGAAAATTCCACTTCATTATGCCTCATGTTAATTTCTTTTGTTGAATTTGTGTCAACTAATAACCACTACCCCATTATTAAAACCATTATCACCCGATAAACGATCTACTGGCAGAGTCTTCTGCCAAGTAAAAATTAAATTTGGCAATCGCATTATGTATGGGGATTTTTAACGTCGGTCTAGCCGAAATCGTTTATTTTCTCTTAGTAAAATGGTATGTTGCGGTAATTATTGCTAAAAGAAAAAAATGGGGCAAACACTCTAGCTGTTTTATATCCTTAATGTTAAAGGTTGACCGCAATAAATATTTTGTAAATTAATCAAGCATTTAAAATGTTTTATAGATAAGGGATCTATTTATGTAAGATGATATATCAGTACTGACTAAAGAATGTTATTTAATAAAAGATATATACTCACATTTTAAGTTACACGAAAGAAGCGTGATTTAAATAAGTTTAGCAAAAACAAATTACTTTTGGAAAAATATACATCAACATTTTTATCTAATTTATATCCTCTATTATTAAAAATAGGAATTTAAAATAAAAATGAGATTTTTCAAAATGACTCTCAGTCAGATTTTCAGTCAGATTGGACTAAAACAAAGCACTTTAAAGATTATATTCTCGATTACTCACTAAGTATAGAAATATTTGAATTAGATGCGTTTTAGATGAAAAAAGAGTGAACAATAAGCACTAATATAAAAATTAAACAGATCACAAATTACGATTTCTATTACAAAATTAATACATAAAAAAGTCGTACATAAAAAGAAGGAATTCACACTAGGTAATTTATCATAGTTTGATTACTATTTATATACCTCAAAACTTTTAAAATACTATTTTTTCCTTTCGAAAATCAGAAATCTTACTGAAATTTTCTACCTTGTGTAAAATGTAAACAGAACATCATTTTTATGTTTTTATCCAAAGTTTCCTTTTGTACATTTTATACATTTGCATTAACTCTAAATCAACCTAAAATACTTCCTGCGATTTCATTACTTAGTAATTATGGTATATTTGAAAATTATATTTAGTTAAAATCAAAGCTAAAATACTCTAAATTAAAATATAATATAAATTAAATTAAAGAGAATACGTAACTTTAAAAAATAACTAAGGTCTTAAAAGGGATTTTATTTTATAAATGATAGCATATTTTCTATAGAATTATTATATTATGAAAAAATTGCAATATTTTACTTGATTTTTTTAATTAAAAAATTATGTAATGAATATATATTTTAATGGTCTTTATTAATGAACTTATAAAATATGTTAACAGAGCGAAAACCTTTTAAAATTTGATAAAAAGCTTTTTACACAAACATTACTTATGATTTAACTATAACATTGGTAGAAAAGCTGAGATATAATTGACTAGTTTCTCTTCTAAAAATTGATATACATATTAGACATAAAAATTTATTTAGTAGATATAGATATTAATTTCTCTAAACTTTTATTAATATTTTTATTTGACATTTTAAGCTTGTGTTCTCATAAATTATTATTTCCTTTTTTTAATTTTAATCCAAATTTCTAAAAAATAGGTATCAGTAATGCATGCATTTTAGCTTTAGTTAAATATTAATAAATATAGTTAAAACGAATTACTTAAAGGAAATAATAAAGAGAAAAACTACTTATTATCATATAGTTAAAACTCGATTATTTTTTTTAAATATTGCCATTACAGAACTTTAATTACGATTAAGAATTGAAAAGATAAATATACGTTTTACATTTTAAATACAAATTTATCACTCAACTTTCTTTTTCATTTTGAAACGTTTCTTTGATTCTATACCAGTTCAATTCTACTACTTTATAATGTTTGAAGAAAATATCCCTCTTTTATCTCATTTGCATGGCAATCCATCTCAGCAGAAAATGCTAAACTTATAAAGTTCTGGGACAGTTCCTCAAGTTTTAGATATTCGTGACGCATCTTGATTTTAATCAAAGATTCAGTTCCTTTAGAAGATTCTTTTGAAAATTCGATAGTTTGAGGTAAATTAAGCGATGCACGGAGCTCTTTTCTGACGCATTTGATTTAGAAGACAATGAATTTGTTTAAAATTACTTTATTTTTGATAGCTTTTGAGATACACTGATTACACACTTTACAGGATGCATGAATCTATTTATGTATTAAAACTGTGATATGTCATTCGATGCGTTTAATCAATTATAAGGTACATCTTAAATGATGAGAAAAAAACATTTGATACGAAACGTACCTGGGTATTTCTATGAGTTTATTATAAAATTAATTTATTATTTTGCTTTTATATTAAATGCTTAATACTGTTCAAAAGAAAATGCGAGAACAAACAATAAAATGACACTATATGAAAAGTAATACGGTAATTCAACTTTAAACCTATGTATGTTTTTTACACTTTACTATGAAATTAAATATTTTTTACCATAATCAATATTAATGAAATATTGGTATAATTGCTAGTTTGGCTCAAATATCATTAAATTCTTTTTAATGGTATTTTAATGATATTTTAAATGTAGTTTTAATTTTTTGATTGATTAAATGTGATGTTTTTATTTCTAAAATTATAGCACTTTTTCATATTAATTTATTTGTGATTTTTTAAATGACTTGACAAACGTTAAAATATTTCCCAGTATTTGTTTTATCTTTGATTTCCTGCATTAAATGTTTTAAAAACTAAATTTACAAATATAAATATTGATATTTCATATAATATATAGAATAAAAATCTAAATGTATATATAAACAAACTGATTTCTTCCTTGTGACATGAAATCTGTGTAAGTAACTGTGAAGTCCATAATTGTTATCTGTAAGACCTGAATAAATATTTTTATAATTGAAACTATAAGGATTTTTGTAAATATATACGTAGACTTATATATACTAAGTACAAATAATACAATAGATCTAAAAATGTTTTTAAAAGTCTAGCATCAATGTCCACTGAACTGGGTAGTATTGTTGACTTATTTTCCTGGCATGTTATACAGGCAACTCTCTGCTGAAATGCTTAATTTATATTTCCGCCACTTAAATATATTATGAAATTATAAAAAAATAGCCCAAAAATATAAATCAACTGAAAAAAATGATGACAATATAAGGTTAAAAAACAAAAGTACAATTATTAAAAAAATAAATATAAACTTCCATAAATTCGTTTAAAAATTTTTACTGGAAAATCTACTAATAATATCTCTGCATGATAAAAACAACAAAACCTGTATCTGTTGATTAGTGTCCATAAGCACTATTGCAGATTTTTTTTACCTGGTGTGATCTATCATAAAAGTAAAATACTTCCAAAATTTTATTTTTTAGGTAATGTAAACAAAAAAAAATCAATAGATTTATTTAAATATGCGAAAAAGCACTTCATTTAAAAATTATAAATATGCAAATTCCTAAAAGTATAAAATTTTATTATTTTATATACACTTTATATTCTTTTTTATTTCTTTTTCATTATTTCTTTATATTTTTTTTATTTTTCTACTTCTTTTATATTCATTTTAAATTAATTTAGCAAAGAACTTTTGTATCTTTGTGTTAAACAGAATTTTGAAATACTTGAATATAAAAATTATTTTGAAATACTTGAATATAAAATCTAGTGATTATTTTAAATGTATTATATATATATATATTTATGTTTGATTTATGTTTGTTTTGCAGTGTAACAAATGACATTATATGCTTATGAGAATTTTAAATAAGCGTTTACAATATTTAACTATAATTAAATTATTTTTTCTCGAGTCAAGTTAAATTTTTCCAAGAATTCAATCTCAATATGCTTATTTGTGGATAAACGTACTATGGAATGAAATATTTATTATGAACTTTTATGGTATTTTTTCTGAGAAAAGCATTATAATCTCATGGAACTAATCTAAATATATGTTTCCTTCAAATTTCATTAAAGATCTTGATGACATTTCAATACTTCTTTCAGTGTTAGAAAAGATCTAAGAAAGATATTTGTATTTAAAATATGAAAAGAAAGTTTTCAAATATTTTATTTGTCACTAAATGTTATCTTTTCATTATTTTTTAAACATCATTCTAATACTGAGTTGGAATACTTAAATTTTGAAATATCCTCATATTTGTTTCTTATTTAACCTATAAATTTGTTACATTTTAATAAATAAAATAGTATTTCAGAGCCAAGTGCGATAAAGCATTTGAATTATAGCTAAGTATCTAAAAGTTTTTTGAACTTTTAATAATTTGGTAGAACATAAAAATGGGGGAAATAAAATTAAAGCTTCTAAGTTATAGGATGTTACGGGGAAGGTTATTTAGAGTGTCCGTTTCGCTACATACCAAACCACGCCGGATGTCACACTCCAGACTGAATCGTAACAAGTCTGTAAACAACGCTTGGCTCCAGTTATGTTGCTCCCAATCACAATGTTCTGTAGCCCATCTTTTTCTGGCAGCAGGGTAGCATGAGGTCAAAGAAAGATCTATTACGTACTATTTGGCTGGACACTCTTCATCCTGTTGTTAAGTGTAACTGTCTTTGCATCTGAGTAGCATTGTCTTTCTGTTTCGACGAGCTGTTAACAGTATATACCACTCATCGGTTGCTGCAGTGGTACCTGGCCGACCTTGCCCTGGTCGACATCTAACATTCTCTGTTTCTTGGAACAGATTCCACAGCCTTGTAACGATATTTCTGGCGACTCCAACAGCGTCCGCGACACTAAGTTGTGTTTGCTCTGATTCAATTCTGCGTGCAATGCGCCATGCTATAAATTCCGACAAATCACGTTTTTCAGACATTTTCACGTTACAATTTCAAAATAAATAAATAAATAAATAAATAACTGAACAATCGAATTTCATAGTTAAAGCAGTGAAACAGAAATTTCTGCATCATCCCAATTTTTGCCATTGTATTCTTTTCTGGTTTTTGACCTCATGAGCTTCGATTTGCATATGAATTTTTTTTTCTTCTCTTTAAATTATACATGGTTTATTTTATGCTACTTATCGGTGTATTTGCGTAATTTCGTTAAAAATATGCTCCCCCTAATTGGTTTGAATTGAGTGATTTCTCTTTTTAAAAGTATATTTAAAACTTCAAGATATAATTCTATTTTCTATATATACCGATATTTCTATACACAGTTTACAGAGAAAATAGATTAAAAAATAATTAGCATTTTAAACGGTTGCATACATCCCAAATAAATTCGATGCATGTTGAAAGCGCATCATTTTAGCCTATCAGAAATTTCTAAGCAATTTACACAAAAAGTAGCTATTTATTCAAGCCATGTTCTATCTGATATAGAATTATTGATTTAACTGGTAATAATAAATATATAGATCGATAAATATAGAAGGAATTTAGATCATGTTTTATTGTTTATATTTGAAAAAAAATCACGTAATGAGCCTATATTTACCTGTGTATATGCATTTGTATTAATCGTAGAATGAAAAATATAATTGAAATAATTAAATAGTTAGGTTATTATTACGGACTAATTATTTGTATTTCATTTGAATTCTACATATTTTCTTATTTTCAGAAATTATATAAAAAATATCAAATTCTGTATTATAAAATGATTATGTAGAAGGTATTTTCCAGTTATGTTGTATTAAGA
>CM063505.1:28975611-28988111 GCA_032207245.1 Pardosa pseudoannulata | reverse complement strand
CCCCTTCCTTCTCGCTCTATTCAAAATGGTGGGTTAAAGATTCAGCTTCTGATTGGGATATTTCCAGGCTAAAGTGCTGAAAAGTAATCCACCAATAAATATTTATTGATAATGCCCGGAATGTTTATTTCTCAATGTATACACTCAATTACAATACCAGACTATTTGTAATGTTTTAGATAAAACAAATTTAAATTCTTACCTTATTATAACAAAAATATGGTGGAATAAAATGTCACTTGATGTTCCATTTATCTTTAGTAGATTATTGAAAAGTATTCGATATGATTCGATATGAAATTAAGATGGTCAATCTTATATGATAAACCCAAGCTATTGACTGAAAGGCATTTTGCTAGGCAGATACTTCATGTTAATATGAAACTGTAATCAACAAGGTAATGCAAAATCTGTTGTTCCAGAAGAAATTAAACTAATAAGAGAAGCAAGAAATAAACTCTACTACCGACCAGAGTGCGAAGTTGGACTTTGCATCTCATTCGTTGAAATTTATCCCACAAGAAAAAAATATTAATATTTATTTAAAATAAACTGAAGTGTAATGAATTTTTCTTTCAACGTTTAAAACACATACTTTTTAATTTTATACTATTTGTTGGAAAACTAAGATTTAGTCGTAAAACCTCTTCATTTTGTCTTTTGAAAAAAATATTATTTCAAAATAAACCTATGAGCTAAAATTGAACATATATTTTATGCATATGTATAGTTTTATATAATTTTCTGGAATATATAAAATAGGCACTTTTATGACCATTTTCCTAGCAGTTATGCGATTGGTAAGTTATTAATTATTTGCCCTATCGTTGAAATCATATATGAATTATATGTATACATACATATACATATGTATGTATACATATATATATATATATATATATATATATATTATATATATATATATATATATATATATATATATATATATATATATATATATATATATATATATATATATATATATATATATATATATATATATATATATATATATATATATATATATATATATATATATATATATATACATATATATATATATATATATACATATATATATATATATATATATATATATATATATATATATATATATATATATATATATATATATATATATATATATATATATATATATATACATATATACACATATATATATATATACATATATATACATATATATACATATACATACATATACATATATATATATATATATATATATATATATATATATATATATATATATATATATATATATATATATATATATATATATATATATATATATATATATATATATATATATATATAGAGAGAGAGAGAGAGAGAGAGAGAGAGAGAGAGAGTAGTCTAGTTTAACAATAGAGGCAGTATTTTTTGGATAACGCCAGGTATATTCAGCAAAGTATATCCAATATTATTTTAATAAAAATCATTTGTAAAAAATGATCACCACATCAATAAAATATTTTCACACCTTTCTAATATTTTATTTACCATACATCGGAATACACAATGCAATCATGCTTTGAAAAATTTAAAAGAATGTACTAATAGAGCTTATTATCATTTCCATAAGAATAATATTTTTAATTACCATTTTCAACAATGTAAAATTAATACAACTATTTTGTACTGCTTTTTCAATGATTTTCGTACTTATGCACTGCATTACTTTTAGAGAACATTAGAATATCGAGGAACACATGGATATTCACCAATATGACAATAACTACATATTTTAATTTGATTTCTACCTTTTATCGTAGATCAAGAAAACCTCTAATATTCATTTTTATCTTAAACGCTCTATTTATAATGTAATATGTAAGTTAAGGAGAATTTCTTTTCATTACTAGTTTTGAAATGTTTCAATATGCTCCAAACATAACATCATAATGAATTTAATAATACATTAATATACTTATACATCTCTATCGGAATTTAATATCTCAAAAATTATCATGTATGTTGAGTTTAGTTAATATTACTTTTATCTGGAGAGATACTTTCGACTGAATAAACACATATTTAACATATTTAATCCTGAATCTAAAATAACCCTTCCTTTTACAGGCTATAGAACTGCCATGACAGTGGAAATGATCCTAAAACTTCCAGATTTCACTTTAGAAGTAACATTCACTTAGCTCAATTTCTAACTTAAATAAATTGAAAATTTCATTTACAAGTTAAGCTTAATGCTGCGATAAGTATCCTCTCTCACAGAATGTTAATTAAATTTTCTAAAACAAGTACAATATGGTTGACAGCAGTAAACCGCTTTATTAAAGTTGGAATTTGGTTAAATACACTCAACTTAAGAAGTAAGAAATTTTCTAGAAGCCTTTCAATATAAAGTTTTACTTTTGCGAAATTCATTACAAAAATGTGAATGATTACTTAACAGAAGAATACTCCACGAATTTGCAGTATGTTTATCAATGTTGAGGGTATCCTGAAATTAAATAATAATAAAAATTAATAATTCAAAAGAAATTAACTGACAAGTTTATAAAATGCACCAAGAGTGAACATTTTTTTCTATAAATTATGTTTTACATACGTTTCTTCATAAGTCACATAACATTAAAATTTTTTAAAGTATCAAACAGAAAACTATTAAAATTTAGTAATATTAGTCATTTGTTTTCATAGTATACAATATTCTAAGCAAAGTAAAAATTTTATGATATGGATATACATTGAATTTTTAAATATAGATTAAAGCAATATTATTAATCTTGGGAAAATATTTTACTGTTTTAGATACCAAATGTAAAATTACAGTTAAATTTCCTATACACCTTTTAAATTATGAAAATTAAAATTTTTGTTATTAAGATTTTATAACTACAATCTGATCTCCACAAGATTTTTTTTGCTTTGATTTTTGCATCTTTAATATGTGCAAACGTGGGTGAAATATTATAGCACAAAAATTGAAGAAAAGAAACATACAAATTTTAGTATTCTAAATCTAATATTTATACAAGATGAACACAAATATTATTTAAGCAATATTTTAAATACCAGATATTTAAAATAAATATATATCTTAGAATTAAATCAAAATATTAATTTTCTAAGTAAAAATTTCTCTAATTTCGAGAATATAGAAATATTGTTATATTCATCAACATTTCCATATGTTAATAGAAAATATTTAAAATTCATTTTTGGATTCATTTGAATATATAATCTCACTCGTTCCTTAATGTGTCTTTATTCTCACTTGTTACAAGAATGTTTTACTGCACAAATTCCATGAATTCCTTTTTTACATATCGAGCCCAATTAAGTTGGATCGTACAATTCCATTACTACTTGTTTACTGCATGCATCACATTGTCCCAAGTTCCTCACAGGCAATTTTTCTAAAGAAAACTTTGTACTTATTGGTAGATTTCCTGTGATATTTTTGCTTTCTAATCATTCCTCCTCTATAGCGTCAATAATCATATGTATTAAACTTGTTGAGAAAGTGAAAACGGTTTGTAATTTCCATACTACAACGAAATTTTTTTTACTACACATAAATAAATAAATAAAACGCAATCATTTTGTCTACGATACCACTATCCACGTCTCTACTGCATTACTACTTACCACTGTATTTTATTTTATTTCTCACATTATTAAAAATCACAACTCAGTAAATGAATACACACTACGATTGATATGAATACAACTGCTCTCAATAGATGCAAAAAATTATACTAACCAAGAACAACGTCTCCGCATTTTTGGCGCATAACAAGCCTACGCCGCACTCAAACGATTAAAAGGTTGCCCAATGAACTGATAGAATAATGTATTATTATTAGTTAAACAATATCCTGAGCTCAACGTGTACCAGGAGCTACTTACCTCAAAGACTCTTCGTATTATTGACGACAGGTATTATTTTTTCAGAAAAACAAGTACATTATTTGTTACAAAATAACAAAGTTTAGTAGAATACAAAAGTGCTAGTAGATGATAAAAAAGCAGAAAAATTGTCATTTTTACGAACTAGAGAATGTCATTCCATTACTTATCATAAAATCAGCAAATATAAATATGCTTCTATTTTAGTTATTTACCAATACACATGTGACATCACCGTGGCTGGCACCAGAAATGCAAATTTCTGGTGTGGCCACACCCCGCCTTCCGCAGCAATGGCGCTTCAAATTGCAAAGCGTTTGCACGCTCCAGCAGAGATTTCCCTCCGATGGCGAGCACTTGCGACATTCCACGTAGTTCACTGCGATCAACAGAACAAGCTTCCCGCCTCAATGCCCGCTATTCATACAAACCTTCTGTAAAGTGTACAGCCGTTTTTTTTTTATGTTTTTTACTGTTTAAATAAACCTTCTGAATGTGAAGATATGCAGCGTGGATTTATTCCTTCACACATAACACATAGATCATTTTTTTATAATAGTTGTCAATTTTAAAAGCATACTCCAGAGAATTAATAAAATCACACATTATTATTAGCTAATAAGCAATACCATCAACTCTATGTTTAGCTGTAGCTACTTACCTCAAACGCTACAAGTTTATTTTTTTTTCAGAAAATAAGTACATCGTGTGTTAAAAACTAAAAACCATAGTAGAATACAAAAGTGCTTGTAAATGATAAAAAAGCTGAGAAATTTTCATTTCCACGAACTGCTTATTTTAAAAGATGAAAAAGATATAATGGAAAACAAAAGTTTCATTATTTTGCAATCTAAGTAACCTTTTCAACGCGAAAACCAAAGTTAAGTGCATTTTTATACGTGTTTATAGCTTAGGGGGAGTCACCTTGCATTTTATGACCAACGAATGCCTGATATAAGCGAAGTAAAAAGTGCTATTGTATCATTTATTCCTTGATGTATAGTAAAATATTAAATATTTAAACTAAAGTTTTACTTATGTTATATCCAAACACACAAATAAATTTCACTTACACAAGTAAAATTATTTTGTAGATACCTGTGGGTCACAAATTAAATGGATATCTGGAAAAATGTAGAATAATACAATGATTTAAAGTGAACATTTAAAAGTATAAATAAACGCACAATCATTTCGAATCAGGCAACGTTACTATAGTTTACATTACTAATCAATAAATTAAACCCTGTGTATAAACTTTATTAAGTATGAATTAAAGATAATTTATGAAACCCAAATTTCCTATGTATACATCTATATTTTAAGATTGCAGACTAACAGCTGTATTAAAGAAAAAGTTGAAAACAGTATAGAAAACAAATTATGTAGTAATAATTTAATAATAACGATAAGAATATTTATTTTAAAAATATTTACAAATACATTTGTAAAACCTCAACAGGAGATCAATACAATTAACTAGAAATATTGGATTTAATTGAGTATCACTTTTGAGATTATTTGAATAATAGTTTATACTGAAGTTACTGGGTTACTGCAGTTCTCAGGCTATTACTGTTCATATTCATTGACTGCAAATTAAAATAATTTTAATAATTAATGTGCTAACCTATATATTTTAAAGTATAAGCGTTGAATTCAAAACAGGAGTAAGCATTAAAAGTGACGGAAAATGTTCATTTATATGAACGGCTATTTTTTTAAAAAAGGAAGTAAATGAAATAAGGACAAAAGTTCAGTACTTTATTATATGCATTTATAGCTTTCAGTATTCAAAAAACTGCATTTTATGACCAAATTCATGAGATACGAAGGGGTCGATAGCAGTGTTATATCACACTCTTCTTGAATTATAGCAAAATATAGAATATTTAAATTTGAATTATTAAATAGACAATAAATAATTGATTTAGAATGCAGGTATAAAGAAGGAAAAGAAAAAATAGAAAAAGTCTAGAGTTTTGATTATAATGAGACCCATATAATTACTTAACACGTTGATTGCCGTGGGGGCCACTGTTCATGAAAGTCGCATCATATAATAAAAGTACATAATTTATTTACTGACAGGGGGGTAACCTGTGAACCCCACCATGAAAACTGCTTAGAGCATGATTTTATAACTCATTTTATGTGCTGAAAATCAAATTACATCATAATATACATAGCATAATGAAAATTTCAAGTTGAACCGTTGGTAAACCATCGAAAATGCGTCTGTCAGTCAACTCGTTAAGGCATATTACAAACACCTACATCCATTCCTTAAATGTGTGTTTCAAAATCTCAAAATCAGTACTGAAAACATCAATTTATCCATTCACAAATAACTGAGTAGAAAAGCAGAGAGTCTGAGATAAAAAAAAATATTATTAGTTAGATCCTTTCTAAAATATTTCTACAAATTTTCGTTTTTTGACATGCAGTCCTTTGCTTTTTGTATTCCATAAATAATTTTGTGTTTCCCTTTTTCTTACGTTCATGTATGAAATGCAAAACTAACTTATGCATTAATATATTAATATTATATTTATTTAACAATATAATTTTTCCTTTTGCAATTTAATGATATTTTAATGAATAATGTTAAAAATAGAAAAGTATTTTTGTCTTATTTCAGCATACCTTAAAGAACATTTTTGAACATTTTTCTTTATTCTATTATAATTTTGCATTTAATCTCAAGAACAGTAATTGCATTTAAAATGAAGAATGTTTAGTTTTATTATATTTGCCATTAAATCAGAGAATGTGTTCCGGGTAAAGTTTGAGAAATCCCGTTTGCAAATTTATTCGGAAATTATTGTACCTTCATTAAAAATAAAAGTAAGTAAATGCAGGTTTATAAATATACATCGCGTAATGAAAAGATCACGCTGAACCGTAGTTCAGATTCTATTAAATTTTAATTTTGTCGCCATGAAAATAATATGTGTTTGAAGAATATCAAAAGCATACTGCTCATATAATTAAATTCATGTATTAAATATCACTAAATTACATAAAAAGAAAATATTGTAAACTGTTTGATTAATTTAAAGTAAAAAAGATCCTAATGATTTTTATACCTTCGTTACAACAGATTTTAACAAAAAACCACAAGAAGAAAAGTGTTTTCTACCATTTAAGATTTTCGCCAAATATAAGTGCTGCCATCTATTGAAAACAAAAACAATAATACCTTCAACAATATTACACTTTTAAAAAAAGTTATAAAATACATTTTTTTTACTCAACGATATAAGTATAAATTTCTATAATACACATATTAAAATAGTGTCCCTAAAAATTTGGCCAAACACTAAGTCTGGTAACTGCAGGAAGATCACATTCTAGGTAATAGTTGTTTCTTAAATGTACTTCGTCTCACACTATGATGTTTGAAGCCCTTTTTTTCTAAGTATATCATTTAAATATAACACCATTTGGTTAAACCTGATTCCGCACACGTAAGGACAACCATAACACCAGAGAGATTTAAATAGATGAATATATGTAAATTACAGTAATTCAAACACAATCATACATACGATAGCCAGTACTTGGAAATAAATTGCATATTATCTCAGTTAACATTTAAGGAATAATTAATTTTAGCAAATAACCTTTGAATTTAATATGTAAATCTGTATACTTCATATATTGCAACTTTTAGATAAAGAATCACTTTTCGCCAAAATTTATTGTATTCACATTAGTCTTCCAAATGCGAAAATCATAAATTTTTGTACCTTCCATTGTCTGCAATCTATTTTGTAAAATGCATTTTTTTTTAGTAGTGATGTCGTATGTCATCTCGATTCTTTTACAAATTCTACTCGGTATTATTTGATTTCTAAATTATATTTCCTTCCTTTTATTTACACACTAATCCCCAAATAAATTCTAATGTTTTTATAAACATTACTGTACAGTTGATAGTTTTAATCAGTGTCCATTTTTATAAATCCAGGAATATTTTAAGAAAATAATTATCCAGGAATATTTTAAGTCTATTGTTAACCACACTATGACTGATAACCTAAATTGTTTTGTTTGAATTACCTTAATTTACACATATTCGTGTATTTAAATCTTGCTGTTATTATGATTGTTCTTACGTCTGTGGAATAAGGTATAACCAAATGACATTATATTTAAATGATATACTTAGAAACAAATTACTTCGAACATCATAGTGTGGGACATACTACATTTAAGAATAAAGTATTACCTAGAAATTGAACTTCCTGCAGAACCAAATGTAGTCTGTTGCCAAATTTTTTAAGACACTATATGACTATAGGCATTTTCGAGTTGTTACTTCTACTTTTGAGTAAAAATGTCTTTTAAAACTTTTTTAAAAGTTTAATATTGTTTCAGGTATTCTTATTATTGTCTTTAACAGATGGCAGCACTTACATCTGGCGAAAATCTTAAATGGTAGAAAACATATATCTTCTTGTGTTTTTTGTTAAAATCTGCTGTAATATATTAAATAAGTATTTAATATATTTTTATAATATAGTGGGAAATAAATTTCATTATTGTATTTACAATCACTGTTATAAAATAGTACATGCCTGAATTAATATAATTTGCTGAATTCATAGTACCAATAATTTTTATTCGTGTAAAATTCTTTCTAATGATATATTTTTATGATAGAACACTACATTCATGAATAAAATATTTTACCATTATTCATAATGCATAGAGGTTAACATATACTAAGGTATATCATACGAGTTTCCAAGATGAATTTTTTTGTTACTCAATAGGAAAATGAAAGATTTTGAAGTCAATAGTGGCGAGATGATATTCATGCTTGATCCAATGTGTGGAATCTTTAACACATCACTAAATATCAACTTTAACAACATTCTAATCCAGTTAGACAAACATTACACAGGTAGATTATGCCACTGTGACGTACACTTTCCGAATTCAATACTTAGTTTTACCAACAAGGCATCAATCTAAATTTCTTTTAGTATAATCTCCAAGAAGACATTTCGTGAATCTATGATAACGCATCAAATTTAAGATGTCGTAATGGATTGGTTTAAAATGGAATCTACTTTTCTGAAATTGAACGCTAATCACTTGTATACACCTGAACCCAAAATCATTGGGTTTTGAAACAATTCTGGCCATGGGATAGACTTTATTAATAAAAAAGAGGCTCAATAACTGCCTAAATGTTTAAGATCCTAACATCATACGTTTGAATAAAATACGACTTATCCAATGTGGTACATTAAAACTGTGACAAAAACTATCGATAGGAACATGTACCCATTAACTATATTTAGAATGAAATGGTTATCATTTATCTACATCGTAATTTTCAGTACTTGTAAAATACTATGGATTAAGATTATATTTAATTTACATCGACGACAAAACTAAAAAAAATTATAAATTTATAAATATAAATACATTTAAATCAACTGTGATTCCTTAAGAATCTAATGGTGAATTTTACCCAATTGTTAAAATCTCTTGGCAATAAAGTTTCCTCGGACATAAATATTTTATGGATAAGAGGCAGTGTAGTATATTATTACTTTAAACCCGAGAGAGCAAGATTTATAAATCTCTCCTGGATATTTGGCATAGTACCAGGTGTAGAATCTATTGCACAGTTGGGATATTCTAATAGAAAAGGTTTAAGTGACGAATGTAATACTGGTTTCCTTTAGGAGTCTTATGGGTTCCGAGCTTTGAATGTAAAAAACAACATAAAATGTTTTATGACAAGATCGCAGGGAGAATGTGTGTGTGTGTTTGTCTGTGTGCACGAGCGTGCATGTGTTTGTATTTTACGAATATTACCATGAATATTACTCTGGGATTTGTTGAAAATATTTAAATGTCACAAAATATACAGAGTTTAGTATTACAATACTGCTATGTTGGTTAACCGAATGCCAGTCTTTCTTTCTAATTCGCATTAGCAGTAAAATAGCGCAATTACGGTATTGGTTCTAAACAAAACATTGACCACAAACAACACAAAATTAAAACAGAAGATAGATTTATTTAAAGCTGTTCAAACGGAATATATAGTTGCCAAAATGTAAAGGACATATATATTGACATTTTACTGCTATGAATGAATAATATTCATATTTTCATTATAATTAGTATCACAAAATATTCTTCATACAGAAATATATATAATTAACAAAAGGTAATTTTAGCACAAAAATTCGTTTCATAGCTATTAACCCTTTGAATGCTCAATTTGTAAACCGAGATATCTTTAAAAATTGTGTATATTTTTCTTGTTGCATAGTTTAAGTATATATATAAATTGGAAAATAAAAATACTAATTTTTTTTCTAGAATATATTATTTATATTGACTTTTGTCATGAGAAACTTGCCTTTCAGAAAAACTAACTTCAGATGTTATCACATAAGAATTTTTTTTTTAATAAATTTCAATTCTAATACAGTTAATTTCTATTTATAACACACTATCTATAATTCTATTATCTAATATAACTATAGTTCTAGTCATATAATTCCATTTATTACCTAAATTAATGTCTAATACTGTATAGAATTTATTCCACTTGTTAAACGGTGAAAAGGCAGAATGTGCTTCTAAATAAAGGAAGAAAAAAACATGTCCGCGAAAATCGCGTGATGAGCAAATTTTGCTACATTTGAATTGCCCTTGGAAATCGCGGGATAAGCAGTCAAAGGGTTAACAGTTGAATATATGCGCTACATTTTTGACGATCACAATTCCTAAATATACAGTTAATTAAATTAGGTTTTTTTAATTAGGCATTATACAATATTACACATACCAAGATTTTATTCGATATTTTATTTTCTCGATAATGTATCTATATAATGAACTATTATACTGAAATTCTGTATTAGTTTATTTGCATTTCGTACTCTTTTTAATGATATAAATTATTAGTTTTCCGTAACTATTAATTATAATTCACTATCTTTTCATTCTTCATTTTATGAATGTTTATATATATATATATATATATATATATATATATATATATATATATATATATATGTGTGTGTGTGTGTGTGTGTGTGTGTGTGTGTGTGTGTGTGTGTATACAGTAGACAGCAAACGATGCACTGAAACATGATTTTAGACATTTTGTTGAATATCTAGAAAAATAAATGAGTAATTATCCTGAAACATCAGAAGTGTAAACAGGAGGATAGAAGTCATGTATTTCAGCTAAGAATTTTTTTTCCCGAAACTCCAAAGGCCACCGTAAAAAATTAAAGATTAAACGAATATTATTTTGATAACCCAGTAATATGTGTTGTACAAAAAGAATTCAAACTTTAGAATATAATTTAGGAAGCTTCTTCCTATAATATGTGTTCATTGTTATGAAGATATCACGTATACTCATGGAGAAATTAAGAAAAACAATCCCACATATTCTTCCAAGTGTTTTGAACATAATTTGCAGAGTTCTCAATATGAAAGAATGTTATTTACAGGACGCGTAAATAACTACACTGTACACTATACCCTGCACTTGGAATTCAAAATTAATAAATATTAGACGAAATATGAGCAGGTTTACTAAGTAATGCTTCACTGCGCATGCGCGAATACAATCGTAATATAATGTGTATAATGTTTTAGCTAGATAATTTATAGAGAGGCTTTTGTGAAAGTTTCAAAAATACAGGTTGAAAGTTCTGAAAAAGATAGAAAAAGCCGAAAATTCGTTGTTTCCAAAAGATAACAAAAGGATTATCCTAATTATGTATTAAAGTACCAACGTTTTTTATACATTATTATTTTGGATATTTTTGGGAGTGTTTGTACAGGTTTAGTTTCGTATAAGGTTTTGTATGATGCTTTGATATGTCGATGAATATACAAGGTTAGATTAAATTTTCGAGTGTCGTGATTGCGTTCTCATAGCGAGGTTCCTCGATTGGAGGGTGGTGAAAATCTCTCGGAACTCCACTTCGTAATGATGCAAAAAGCCTCATTATATATATATATATATATATATATATATATATATATATATATATATATATATATATATATCTGTGCGTGTGTTCTTATATTTGTATAATTTTTTAAGTTTTATTTCTTATAAAATAATATGTCTGGCAAAGAAACTATGTTTTTCATTTTGAAAAATCTCCAATAGCGACATTTCGATATAAAGAGTGATAACTACCAAATATATGTATTATATATTACATTATGCATTGCAAAAACCTTCTATTATAATTGGAATGTACTAATGAATATTCTAAGATAAATTATTTTAATAATATATAAAAATATTTAAAAATATTTATTCTTGGAAAATTATAAAAAAAATACATTAATATATTACGCCAAATTTACAAAAGGAAAAATAATTTATTTAAACATAAGTATTATACCAGAAAAATACATATAATGTGTTAAAATGACGCCTGTTGTGTTATATAGTTGTTCGGTTATTGCGTTAAATTACTGACTTACAGCTTTGACTGTTTTGTGATAATGACCATTGTAAGACAAATTATTTTAATAATAGTTAATCATATAATTAATTTATCTTTACAAAATTATAAAAAAAAATATTCATATAT
>CM063505.1:28960611-28970611 GCA_032207245.1 Pardosa pseudoannulata | reverse complement strand
ATTCCCAATTCTAGTAACCCAAATAAAAAATAACAGTAAAACTATATTTACAAACATAATTTATATGTAAGTGTTTTACCTAAAGTTGTAAACTTTATACTAACTATAATATTGTGTTTTGTATCTGATGTCTCTTATGTATATTTTTTATTTGAGCATATTATAACAGGAATTTTCCACTTATTTTATAATTATATACTTTACATGAAAACTTTACAGTAACTATCTTTAAGTATATAATAATTTATTTCTTCTAGTCACAATAATTATGTAACCACTATTATTTTTACTTGCCCGGGCTACTGAGAAAGGAGAAATCTAAACAGCTAATAGTAATAAGGAACGATGCAGTCTGACCATCACTGAAGAGACCGTCACAAGTCTAATTAAAATTTTATTTTAGAGCTGCTAAAACGGACATCTTTACTAGTCAATGATAGACAAGAGAAAGACACAAAAATCACTCTGCTCGAACAGAGGTTCACCCACGAGTGAAGACAGAAATAATTTTCCCACTTATTTAGCGAATTTAAGTGTAAGATCACGAAAAACGCGGAGAAATTTGCCGGAGGAAGCTGGGAAACGTGTTAAAATAGACAGAAAATTTACATCTATAGTATAGAAAGCTTTAGGAATTGTATCGAAAGAATTTTAAGTCGAAGACACTTCTTTGGTTAAGACATTTAGAGTCTGGGAAAAAGATTTTAAGGAATTAAAAAGGGAGGGAGGAGGTCTTTAATGAAATATTAAAGTTAAATGATTAAGATATATTAAATGTATATTATATATATATATATATATATATATAAATACACAACAAATATATAATGTTTCATTATAAAGGTTATATAGTGTTTATGGTAAATTGATGAAGCTCCAAAACATCAAAAAAATTTTACGATTTATATTTATTTACAAAATATAAAAAGATTAATGTAAGGAATTGTTAAATTTATTTTACCTTTCTCTCACTTTAAAATTAATTTAAAGTCTTACATACAAAATATATTAAGACTGTGGAAAGTAGTGAAAATTTGAATAATCATTCCCAGTAATCCTGAAAATAATATGAATAAAATTTTACATTTTATTATCATGTACTTTTAATCTAATAAATTTGAAAGTGGATGAATTATATTTTCTGATTATTAAACAAACTATTGGTGGCTACAAAATAAACTACAATTTCGTAAATGTATTTGCCAAGCATGTTGATTATATTTCCAAATCCAATTACCTTTTTTGCTTCTTTAGAATATATTCAACTCACTACTGATACTTAATACAAGTGTACTTACTTATATTATTAAACATATATAATTTCCTTCATGCAAGATACCGAGGTTCTAAAATTGAAGTTATTTCGAAGCGAGTACTTTATGTAAGCATATGCTTTCATCATTAATTTCCAGGTCAGTGAATTTGCCGCTTTAAGAATAAACATATTATTAAACCACACTTTGTGTCCTATGGTAGTAAATACTTTTATCTCAGAGTTCTCTAGAGGCTGCGAGAGTGGTAGCTATTATAGATAAAATCAATACTAATTGCAATTATTTCGCGAGAGTAGAAAATTACTTTAAGAGTAGCGTAAATGTTGGAGTTACAATACATCGATCAATATTTATCAGTTATTAAGGAGAGTAACGCGGATTGAAAATAGAAGTAACTGTAAATTTAATTTTCATTCAATCTTTAAAAAATTTACATGTAATATTCGGGAATAATTTACTCCTGTCATGAACAGACATAACTTGTGATATCAATGACTCATCAGCTGGACGTACTATATGAAATTACGTTACAAATTTTCTTTAACTAAAATAGCATTTTAATTAAAGTACTGGATATTTGGATTTTTGATACTGTTAGCCAGTGGGTATTTATAGTTATATTCGTTTTAGTAGCAAGTGGTTTAGATTTCCAAATTGCCGTCGTCCTTATGAAAATAGCATAACCATGTAAAATTTCCTTCATGCAAGATACCGAGGTTCTAAAACTGAAGTTATTTCGAAGCGAGTACTTTATATAAGCATATGCTTTCATCATTAATTTCCAGGTCAGTGAATTTGCCGCTTTAAGAATAAACATATTATTAAACCACACTTTGTGTCCTATGGTAGTAAATACTTTTATCTCAGAGTTCTCTAGAGGCTGCGAGAGTGGTAGCTATTATAGATAAAATCAATACTAAATGCAATTATTTCGCGAGAGTAGAAAATTACTTTAAGAGTAGCGTAAATGTTGGAGTTACAATACATCGATCAATATTTATCAGTTATTATTAAGGAGAGTAACTCGGATTGAAAATGGAAGTAACTGTAAATTTAATTTTCATTCAATCGTTAAACAATTTACATGTGTTTTGTAATATTCGGGAATAATTTACTCCTGTCATGAACAGACATAACTTGTGGTATCAATGACTCATCAAAGGGACATACTATATGAAATTACGTTACATATTTTCTTTAACAAGAATAACATTTTAATAAAGTACTGGATTATTTGGATTTTTGATACTGTTAGCCCGTGGGTATTTATAGATATACTCGTTTTAGTAGCAAGTGGTTTAGCTTTCCATATTACCATCGTCCTTATGAAAATACCATTGATACACATGTAATAAACTCTTATAAATCATATATATATATATATATATATATATATATATATTATATAATATATATATATATATATATATATATAATATATATATATATATATATATATATATATATATATATATATATATATATATATATATATATAAAGAGAGAGATATATATATATTATATATATATATATATATATATATATATATATATATATATATATATATATTTATATATATAGATAGAGATATATTTTATATATATATATTAAATATAATATATTATATGTATGTATAAAATATATATAATTATTATATATATATATTATATATATATATATATATATATATAGAGAGAGAGAGAGAGAGAGAGAGAAAGGAGAATAGAGAGAGAGTAGAGAGAGAGAAAGAAAAGAAAAATAAGATAGATAGATAATATATTAGAGATATGAATTTTCATATAAAATTATATGGTTTATCAAAATATTACAGAATATTACTAGAGATTATTTTAATTTGATTAAAAACACTAAAACAGAAACTCTCAAAATATTTTTAGACTTCTATATAGATTTTTATTTTATTGAATTTCACTGCAAAACTGCGCATTAATATTTAACTTCTTTTAGACATATACCATACTTAGTTCATTAACATATTACTACTATTACGAATAACGTTTACCCTTAAGGAGAAATTTGAACCTGTAAATAACAGAAATCAGCCAAAAACATAAAGTGTGTTTTTACGCGTCCTCGCTTCAAAAAATTATATACATGAATTCCTGTCCCAATTTATCCGTGGGATGATTTTTTATTGTTCTCTTAAATATGTTTAAATTATGAAAAATCTGCACTCTTATTCTAATAATTTTTACTTTGTTAATGAGTTTCGAATGTTCGAATTTCATTTAAATTTTTATACTTTCATAATTTCTAAATATGGGTGATCATATAACATGTCATAAAACGAGTTACAAAGTACCAAACGTTAAGTATTTCGCCGCACTACAAAGTAGATAATTGCGAGAAATCATGAAATTATTTTCAAACATGAAACTAATTAACAAATTATACGTGAAACTAATTAAAATAAATAAGGTACATATATTTATATTAGTGCAACTTTAGAATTTAAATTATGCTCATACTTTTTTAGTCTTATATTTTATCCAGGGGTTTAACACAATTTTAATTACTATCAACATAATTCTATCTTTTAAATTCATTTAAACTATCTTTTAAATTCATTTAAACGATAATTTTAATTTGGATTTTAATTCTCTTTAATTAAATTTCGTATTTTCTCAAAATAATAATATAGAGTTGATGATACTACTACTTTAAATTGCCGGAAGTAAATTTGATATATATTTTACGATAAGAAATGCATTCTACAAACAATTTCTCTAAATTAAAATATGTTAGATATATAATGTTCAGATAAGGACACACCAATGAACAAAAACACATAGTTCAAGAAATAGCATTTCGGGACTCAAAGAGGACTAAAATGGCAAGATCAATGAAAATTTTGTGATTGAATTCTTGTATACTTATAACAATTTTTCTGTATTATCAATTAAAAGGAAATTGAAAGTACGTGAATTTCTGCTGAATAAAAATAACCGGAGAAATTAATGATGAAGCAATGATTTAAAGAAATGTATTATTAAAGTACATTTCATTGAATATACAAATATCTTAAAGTCACTGCGAGATTACTCTCGTGCACTCACAATTTAGCATGGAAAGCAGGTGGTCCTATTGATTCTATAGTTAAATCTCATTAATGTCGCACTATTGAACTATAACTACTTCCCAGTGTATTTGATGCAATCAAATCCAGTTTCCCCAAAATGGGTAGTACAGTAGTTGCAGAGATAGGTATAGATGATTACATTGCTGTGAACAATATTACTGACTTAAGATTCAACATATTAAGTATTAATAAATGATATCTTATTGCGGAACTAGAAGGTTTTATGTTCTGCAGCAAGATATAATTTATTAAAATGATTTCTTATATTTATAGAAATCTAATAATTATTAAAGTTTAAAACAACTGTATTATTTAGACAGATTATACAAACTTGATTAAAGTTTATCTAGAATAGCACGTAAACACTGTACGGTAAGGTAAAACTATATATTATGTAAGTACCATTTTGAGAAGTGTTCTTACATCAAAAATAACATCCTCTGAAACATGTTTAAGTAAAATTTGATATCTAGATATGTTTTCAAAGAAATACTAAACAAACATTACAAATTATGATATAATCATGTAATTTAGTTAAAATGTTGTTACTGTACGCTGCTAAACAGCAAATATTTAACGTAACCTTCTTCCACTGGGTATTTTCAGTTTTTCATTTACAAAAATATGATGAAAAATTATATTTGTAGTATAATGCACACATAACATTTAGCATACAGACTACCTTCCTGAGACTTGTCCTGTCACTCCTCGAGGTAACGTGTATTTTCTAATCAATATATGCATAATGCAGCAAGCTGCGAAAACATTTACTCCACCTGATGTTGTTTAACAATTTTGGTTTAACAAACCAGCTATTTATGTGTAAATATTATCTATAGCCATGTTGAATATGGTATGAAAGCATTGCTTTCCAATTCCTGACCGTCTAGAAATGTTATGGGAATTAATATGTTTTCCGGTTACTCAGAGAACATTTATCTAGATAATAACAGTGAAAGTGATGTATTGGACTGGTGCAATATAAAATATTTATATGTCTAAAAAACATCGTTAAAAACAACTATTTAATAATTAAAATAACACACTTCATACGTAGTAAGCTATAAGTTATCATGTGCTGCTGTCAGCAACACCTGATACAAATATGAACCATCAAGAAGAATGTATTCTATAGCTTTCTTCTTCATAAATGTGTTTTTATATGGCAATAAAACTCAAACATATTTTCATAAACACACTATTTCAACCTGCTACATTTTCCTGTTGAACTAATGAATGTGAATGCGTATTAAGATGGAAAATAAACACTAATAGAGGGTCTTATATTTCACCTTCTTAATATATTCAGTATCTGTATTGAAATTAGGCTCGCTAAACTAATGAAGTAAAGTCCTTTTTTCCCACATTTAAATATAACTCTATTTACTGAATACATAATTAGAGTTGAACTGCTACTTGTTTACAAAAATATTAAAAACATAGGTAATCCTTATACAAATTGGTAAACCTATACCGGTAAAAAATTTTATAATCATTAAATCTATTTTATAGCTATTTATTGTACATGATATAAAGCACCCTAAACTAATGAGTTTTTGTTTCGAGTCCCGTAGAAAATTAATTTCAGATATCGGTTTTAAAAATGTTTATAAACAATGAGTAGGATAAAATTTTAAATAGTGAAACTGTACACAAAATATATTTGAAAGAAGAATTCTTTATAATATTATATGTTTAACTAACGAAAATCGAGTATACATACATATATATATATATATATATATATATATATATATATATATATATATATATATATATATATATATATATATATATATATATATATATATATATATATATATATAGTATAATAAATGACTGTATGATTTCAATTCTGATATAATTCAATATTTTACTTTGAATATGTTTCTAAATAAAGGAATTTAACTGTAATTACGTATTAATATCAGATATTAGTGTAAGATATAAAATAAACTTAGTTCTTATTTATAATAATCTTCACACATCAAGAATTAATTATGTAATTATATATTCTTATAATCTAAGTCTTTAAAAATAATGTCGTATGTCAAATCTTTAATAAATGTTTAATACAATAAATTGATTTCTTCTTAGTTTTTCTTAGCTGTTTGATACTGGCTTTTGTAAATGTAATTACCATGATTTTGATCTATTTATTAAATTTCCACTCTAAGCTATTTTACTTTATTATTTAACTTTTTATTTTATATTAATCTAAGAATAACACCAGTCATTTAATTAAAAACAGTGTACTTTTAAAATAATTGATCCTTGAATTTGATAAATAATTAAAGTTCTTTGATAGTCGTTGGAGCTCATTTTTCACAAATCTCAGTTAATAATTACAAGGAATTTAAGATATCCGTCTACGTGGGGAAAACTTTTTTTCTATAAACGTAAAAACTAGTTCATGTTTTTAAATTTTTAGATTTATATTTTATATTATTATAGATAATTGCACTTAAAAAAGTTATTCCTGGAGAATAAAATTTTTAATGAATAAAGAAAATTGTTTAAAAAAATCTGGTTTTTAAACAGGTTTAATTTTTTAATAAATGAAATTATTTAAATATTTTTTGATGCAACACATTTCATAAACATTGAACTAGTGAATCACTTAAAATCTTTGCTTAATTTACATTTGGTAAAAAACTATAAACCTTCAAAATCATACGCATTGAATTTTTAACGAATTTTCATTACCTTTATGCCTAACTATGATTGAATATTATTAAAATTTATCCAAATTTAAAGTTTTTAGGTCATTCACTAGTAAATACTGTCAAAAGCATTCATAATAGTTTTTCAACAAAGTATTTTAAGAACTATTTGAGAAATCACATTTCAAAGTTCAACGTTTTATTAAAAAAAAGGTTTTGAGAAAAATGCATTTGAAGTTTATGAATGCAACTTTAACTGTTAAAAAATTAAAATACATGTTTAAAATTCTCTACACTTTCATGTTTCAAAACTTTCTAATGGCGAAGTTGCTAATTATTAAAAATACTAGAAAAATGTTTAGTCTTCATAAAAATTAAAAAAGTTTTGTCCAAAAAATTATCTTTAAAGAGCTTTAAATTCACAATTTCCTGTTCTGAAGCCGCTACTTCCGATTTGTTTTGACAGCTGTCACTGATGTTTAAACAGCTGTAACTATTCTTTAAAATGCCGTAGAGACAAAACAAAAACAGATTTAGAAACCTAAAAGTTGAAATTTTACTATAGAGAAATAAAAAAAATATATATATTTAGCAAAAAATGACGTTTTCAACTTCAACGGATAACTTAATTTTCTGTTCATTTTTATCTAAAAAAGAATCCCTTTCAAATTTTTCGTCATTTTGTGTTTATAAATTTAGGTACTAGTGATGTTACAAATATAATTTCCTTCATAATGATGTAAGTCTTTTTTTAGCAAAGAAATAATATATAGGTAAAAATTATGCTATATAATTATACAGCATACTTTTATAATGCATAATCTTTTAAACTCATAAAATGAAATAGTTTTGGAAAATAGGACATTAATATATATCCAACTTTTCATTCTATCCAAATAAAAGCATTAAATTATCTCCAAATAATATAAAATGTGACTTTCTTCATTTTTAAAGAAAATCTTATGATTATTAAGGATCAGTCTCACTAAAGTCGTTTATCGGCTAACCGAGATTTATCTCTGTTTATTGCGTCCGACCATTGGTTAGTGAAAGGTGTTAATCTCGGTTAACAGTTAAACGACTTTGGTAAGATCGGACCTTAATCACTTATCAATTTTAAACATGAAAATAAACAATCTTCAAGTAATACTTTTATGATGTCAAAAGCATACTTGAAAAGTACTATGAATTAACCATGTTATAAGATGATGCGTTTTTACAAAACCTGTAGTAGTGAGACAACATTGGTTACAGTATAAATAAACTTTCACCATTTTTATAACAGAAATAACACCCTACACAAAAAAAAAAAACAGAAATTCAATGATTCAAACTCACATTCCGTAGATTGATTCAAATGTGTGGTTACTTTACTAAATATTGCTTTAATTTTTTTATAAAGTAACATACAGATATCTAAAACCCTAATTCCATTCGTAATATTTTGTCCAAAATTTAAACTAATACTCAAATTTCTTAAAGATCTAAGTATATAACAAATCCATTCCTTTGCAAAATAGCTCTTATTTCTGTTCGGTAAAAACAATTCATCAATCCAACCTTTTATGCATTTCATATTTTGTTTAAGGAAACTTAATGCGTTTAGTTTAGAGTAATAAAAGATTTTCTCCATAAGCGTAATTGGATTTTACGTTAGATAAATACCTAGAGATTATATATACATGAAAGAGGATATTTTGAAAAATTCAAGATTTGTTACTCTTTTTTTTTATAAATGCTCAACTATATTTGTATCATAAAATGACATTTTACGGATGTCAAAGCATATTCAGTGAAGAATTTAAGAATTCTTAAAGTTTTTTATAAATACACATACATTTATTTTCATAAATTGATATTGCTACGGGTATCGCACCTATTCATCGATAAAAACTAAGTAACAAATGTAACATTTTTAAAATTGAAGTTATTTATTTTTTCATGTTGAATTGAAAAGCCAGAATGAAGAATTCAAGAATGCTAACTGTTTTTGACGCATACACAAATATGCTTTACAACACTGCAATTCGACGGGTGTCACAGTACCTTCAGCGATAGCCCGTCACTGAATATAATGCTGTAACAATTTAAGTCGTTAGATATTCTTGAGTTGATTGCTGAAACAAACACTAATAGTTAATCCCACTTTTGAGACATTTTGCTTCTCTTTAATCAAGCTAAAAGAAAGGCGTTATTAAAAATAACAGGTAAATAATTTTTAAAAATGTCTGCATAGAATCAATTATATATCCATTAAAAACGAAAGACATAAATATAATATTCTCTTAACCAATTTTGACAAAATGAAGTTTAAACAAAATTTATGGAGACTAAAATAGTCGGAACAAGTGATGAAAGGCAATAACTTTAGAAAAAAGCATTTCAAAGGACAGAAAAGATTAATGGGGGTAATTATTTAAATGAAAAAAAATCTTTTAAAGTGTCATCTACGTGTGACAACATAGCTCCTTATACTATATCACAAAAAAAATAATAATAATTTTTGAAGTGTAATTTTTATTTATCAATTTAGTCTACCACTTCAATCTTCATTACTTATGAGTAATATGGAAATTTCAAAAGAAATTAGAAATTGATGAAATGAAAAGAAGAAATATTATAATTTATTTTCGCTCCGATTTACACTTCCTATATTCTATAATTATCTTCTTATTAATATATTTTGGAATATATTTTGTGTAGAAATTAACATGGAAAAATTGTAATATTGTTTTTCTATCACTTTTTATTTCTAGTATTAGTAATTTATTAGGATAAAGATATGGTTTATATAATATTTATAATTATTACGTTACATGAGGTAAGTATTTCCTTTAATCTACATTCTTGAGAAGGAGATCGTTTTCTATTATGTGATTGCGAGGTTTTTGTGGTTGTTATATTTGATCATATTGTACTCGAACTACTTGAGCCTTATTGTACCGAACTTCTTGAGGTTTTG
>CM063505.1:28920611-28953111 GCA_032207245.1 Pardosa pseudoannulata | reverse complement strand
GAAAGTAAAACTTCATTGAAAAAGAAAGAATAAAATCAATTATAAAGGACTAAGATCATAGTACATGATAAATACAAACTAATGATAGCTTAAACGATATAACACAATGTATCTCTCATCATTTTTCCAGGCATATTTCTCAAACACTCGAGTCACACACGTTGAGAAACACTCAGATATAGAATTTCAGCATTTTCCGATTTACACTGACTATTCTATATATGTGTGCGAATGCCATGCGTTTATAAATTTTAAAAGTATTAATTATATACATGGTTCTTCATATATTGAAAGAAGGATATGTTTTCATACCAACTGATTTTTTGAGTTTACATGGCATATGGTATAAAATGAAATATTTTAATCTACCACAGAAGAGCATAATACTGTATGTGGTCAAAATTAGTTGAGGCATAACCGAAATATTTATATTTGTTAAGCATTGCAATTTATCTCGATTGCAATACTACTTAAAAAATCTTTATAAAAAAATAAAGCGCAGAATAATTGGATGGGACTAAGAAGAAATTACAAAGTAAATAAGAAAATTATTGTGAACAATATGACTTGTTATTTTTTCCTTTGTTAGTCCTCATTGTAAATTAGGTAATATATCATGGTACACAAGTTACGAAATACTTTTATTGAGTACTTAAGAATTTTCATATGCAAATAAGATTCGTTCGTAAATCTTACAGTTATTACAATACTTCATATACTTTGTATCAGTAAATAAAAATTCATAGTGCAAAAGAAAGCAAAAAATCACATAGAAGGGAATATAAGAGGTGGTAAATAGAAAATTCAGTATAAACGATATGACACAATGTAATTCTCATAATTTCTAAACGCTTTTATAGCACGTCTGACAACCAGTAGTGAACACAGATTAGACTAATAGACTAATCAAAATTTTCCAAATATGAAGCAAAGTTTAACTTTTTAAAGAAGGTGGTAGTTTGAATTTATATGACATACGATAGAAAATGATATATTTAAATCTACTACTTAGGGAAGAAATTTTTCTATTCAAAAGTCATCCAGGCATAGCTGAAATATTTGCTTTTGCTATGTATTTAAATTTATCTCTATTGAAATACCAATTTACACTGAAGAAGGAAGAAAAAACTTATTGTGTAAAACATAAAACGTAAAATCCATTGGAAGTAACTAGGAATATAGCAAATGGTAAATAGGAAATAAACTTAAAACGATATGACACGAAGTAATTCTAATCATTTGCTAAAAGTATCAAGACATATTTGATAGTCATTTGAACAACGACTGTGCCATGGGACACACGTTGAGAAATATTGCAATGTAATATTTAGGAATTTTCGATATTATATATTGTAATGCAAAATAAATTATATCAATATTACTGTTCTGCATTGGCTATCCTATATGTATGCAAATACCATTATTTTATCATTCTTAAAAACAAAAAGTTCTAAATTCTATACATAGTTCGGCACAGATGTAGCAAATGATATTTTTTTAATATAAATTTAATATTGAGAATTTATATGACGTGAGATAAGAATGAAATATTTAAATCTGCCTCTGAGAAAAGTATTACTTATGACACTTTATCTGAACAATATATCCAGACGAAAATATTTTCTTTTCTTACACTGTAGTAAAGTCAATGGCATTCGTTTGTGCGATTTCAAATCAGACATATGTCACATTCCTTAGCGAGAATATTTTGAAAATTGCACTGAAGTGTGAGAAAAAGAGTTATTTCGAGACGAATTTTTAAAAAAAGCATTTTTTAATGCTTAGTTAATACCAGATTGGGAAGAGCGACTTTAGCGAAAAATAATATATAATGCAGCATCCATCACAATTGCATATTTCGAATGGAAAATTCATAATAAATATTCAATATAAGTGAACGTTACATCACACGCGTTTTATGCATAGAAATGCGCAGAAATGCGTTTTATGCATAGTATTAATGTATATTCTGCATGTAAAGAGAATGTTTAACATATCATTATATTTGACGAAATGGAATGTTAAAATCTTTGTATGCATACTCAAGTAAGAATATTCATTGGGGATTAACTTGCAAAAAAAGAATATATTAAAAAAATAAAATTACACGAGTAACCGCGGATCAATGAATGAATGAAATATATTTAAGAAAAAACTTTCTAATAGTGGCAAGAACAGTGTCTAACACAAACCATAAAGGAAGGTCATGGACATAACACTGTAGACTAATTGTAAGAGTTGATACGGCTTTCAATTATTAACAAATGAATTCAAAGTATACTTTTCATACCTAATTAATTTTAGTATGGCAATTACTGTGTTAAAGTATTAATGAAAACCTCAAGTATAGACATAGGCCTTAGATATATAAATTCTTAAAATCTCTCAAGCTATGTTAAAATAATATTTTTTTAAATTTCTCATTTGTTCAATAAAGTACAAGCCTACAATTGTTTGGAGGGCCCTATATTTTTATATCGCATGTGAGTTATCTTTATTTTTTTAAGATATTCAATTTGATTTCGAGTTTAGTTTATCCAAAAATGTACAATAAACACAAAATATAAATTATCGTAAATATACAATAACTGCCAATGTTACCGCAAATAAATGAGTCCTTATATTTCTTTCAGATTTACAATAATCATGAATTACTTTAAAGTATTTGAACTGTATGATTGGTATCCATGTACATAAATAATCCATTAAAACCTTTTCATTTTATCCTGTCCATAATGTTTTGCATATCACAAATTTATTGTTAACCTTCTATTTAATATATAATTGTACTTTTTTTTTACTTTCTTGGTAAAGAAAAGTGTTTTTAAAAGATATATATATATATATATATATATATATATATATATATATATATATATATATGTTGGATTTAAAAGCTTCTACGAATCTTCAAATTTGATTAACTTACATTTCTAATTATAATTAACTTTTATAATAATATAAAAGAATATAAATTCAATTTACCCTTTACAAGATTTGCATATCGAAAAGCTAACAACAATGTATAAAATTACCTTAAAAATCTTGAAGAGGTGTCGAAATATATTTTCGATTACTTCTCGTTTATTCCAGTTCTAATTTTAAGAGTTAACTGCACTTGCTACCTAATATAATATTATTCACGTGATTTTATGAATTTTTGAAACAATAAATTTAAACTGGAAATTTGTAAAACAACAGCTGTGTGAAATACAAAAGATTAATTAAATTCCATTTGTCCATGAAATTAATTTCATCATTCCGGTGAAGAATCTTTTTTTTTTCCGAAATCAAATTTTATCACACTAGTCTAACAATACAGCAGAATGAAATTGTTGCCATTTCTAACGTAATTTTTATTAATGGGTTTGGAGAATACCTCCTGCAACAATGTTATGTTACTGGAAAAAACTGCACTTTCTACTTGATATCATGATATTATTCACCTGATTCTATGAATTTTCGAAACAATAAATCAAAAGATGGAAGTTTGTAAAACAGCAGCTGTGTGAAATACAAATGATTAATTCATTTCCATTTGTCCATGAAATTAAATTTATCGTTCCGGTAACGAATATTTTTTCTGCAATCAAATTTTATCACACTTGTCTTACATTAGAGCAGAATAATATTGTTGCCAATTCTAACAAAACTTTTGTTAGTTGGTTGGCGAATACCTCCTGTACCAATAGCCTGTTTCTGGACACTAAACATTTGTAAGGCTTTAAATTGCTATTAAAGAACCTCAAAATGTAAATTGGAAATTTGAACACTAGTAAGAAATTCCTTCCAATCGTTTAACATAAATGACTAAATTTACTACTTTTATAGGATATTTCTTTGTTAGCTTTTGTCATTGACACCATTAAAGATGACTTTAACTCTAGTGTGTAGAAAATTAGCTAACAGTTGTAATTAACAATATATTTTACTTTTCCCAATATTTTGTTGAATTATAATGTTCTATAGGAAAGGTTGTTGTTGTTGTTGTTTCTTATACCACTTGTAAAACCAAGTATGCAAAGGTTTGAGGATTTCATTTTAATGACCACCTCTAGCTTGAAAGTACGACTTTCATGGATCCTCGTAATGTAGAGACAGGGAACAAGAAGAAGCATCATAGGCTTGGCCTGCCATCCCAAAGAGGTATTGATTAAGAACTTGGAGGACATTGTGACTACGACTATATTTTACTTGCCCCAGTCATCATAACGAATACGGCGGATCTTAGAACAGCTCGGGATCCGAACTTACCATCCTCCCAGTTACGACAGCATTGCTTTTGCCGATTAAGCTAACTAGTCTCTTCTATAAGACAGGTATATTCTGAATATTATATCACATGTTAGCTTGTTTAGCGTCTGGGTGTCGAAGTGGTTATGACACGACTTACAGCTTAGAACAATAGCAATGTTCATCCTTGATTAAATAGAAGTTATGTACAAATTTTCCAAATGGTAATCACAGGGATCAGGTGAGCTGGTTAGGATGTAAAAGTTCCAGGTTCTAGGAGAACCTAAAAAAACAATCTGCGGTCAGGTGTCGACAGCTACCGTTGTACATAGGTACAACTGAGACTCCTTGAGTCCCACACAAAACTGGAGAAAGACTCTCCAAGAAAAATCAACTGCAACTCTTGTTGCCTTCCGCACGTCTCCCTTGTAGATAATCTACAAGGGAGAATCTACAAGGTAGAGAATCTACAAGGCGAAAAACTCGTGAAACGTAACGTCACATTTCATCTCCTCCCATTGGCTTTTTCTTCCCTCGTCGCCGTCCTGCTAGTCTCCAACTCGTTCAATGTTTGTCGCCTCACAGTCTGACATTTCTGTCCCTACCTTCCAATAACCTCGGACATCTCAAGGCGTGGTCGAAGTGAAAACCCTTTGTAGTATAGTTTCAAAAACCCAGACAGAAAGTCGCTTTAGCCTGGGCTTTAACAAAACCTCTTTGTGAAGCTAATGGGTTTTATCGACGTCACATTATCAATTAACACTCCTCTCACACTTAACCTAATAATGTTAGTAGTAAAAATCATTAAAAATAACTGATATTATTAACATGTTATATAATTAAATGTTCATGGACTTTACCAAAATGTATCCTGAAAATATAAAATGACATTTATAAGTATTACTTGAACCTTCCTATTTTCTAAAATTGTGTTAAGCTTAAAACAGTAAAAATTTAAATTTATATATACACATATGAAATATATATTTTATCTTTTCTACACATAAACGTTATTAAATCACATAATTGCAGTCTGAATGCTTCAAAACAATATTTAAACATTTTGAATTGCGTTTGAATTCTATAGTTCTGCACTTGAATAGTTAATATTTTTCTAACAGTGAAAACATGCGTCTCCCAGAATCACAGTTAAGTATGTTTAAACTTTAGGTTCCAGAAACCAGTGTTTTTTGTTTTTTTTTTACTTTCAGATAAATAATGCAGCAAATGTTTGAAAGATCCTTTTAGGTTATATTTTTCCGTAATCTTCAAAAATATTTTGTTTGAAAGTGGTTATTTGGTATTTTAATATACCATGCACAGACCAAATCTTGAGCTGAAAAACGGATTAGAAGACTGGGCAAACAGAAACTTGAGTGAAAATATAACAGTGTCTAAAAGAAGTGATATTGGTTTGAAGAATTGTATTTTCAGAGTAAACCAGAAGAAGGATTTTAACAGATATTGAAAAATACCAGTTTTCTTTTCGATGAAAAATAAAATAATATATTTAAACATTGTATCACAAAGAAGTAATATTTTTCTTTTTATACATTGCTGTTCAAAATAGTAGTATTTTAAGGTTAGGTATTTTGTCACAAGAATTTGCTTGAACTTTTAGTTTGAATTTACCTATGTACAATACAAAGCAAATAACTACTGAACAATTATAAAACGTATGAATGACCACGTATTTTTCACAGAGCCGGAAGCTGTAAAATGGGGTTTTGATTTGACCACAATATTGTGGTTAACTGGGGTTTTTGACATCTCTTAGAAATTTTCATAACTTACACCATAAATGCATATTCAGTATAAGGTATTTAAAAGTTTCCTTTGAAATTAAGTGACACCATGTTCAGCCCCTGGAGGGTTCTCAAAAGAGGGAGGAGTTTATCCTTTGCAACCAACAACCCAGAGAGTCTCACAGATACGCATGTTCTATATGGTTAAGGTCCAGAAATTTGTTTGGTAAATCAATATAAAGAATGTCTTCCATTTACAGAAAATCGCAGATGAGCAGTTGAGCTCTATGTGACCATGCCTTACCAACATTAAAAATATAGGACCAAATGTACTTTGTAAAAATTGAATACAGAGCATCAAGATTGCAACCTTTATCCCAAAACTAGTTAAAGGGATTATGTCTAAACTGTCAAAAGCTAATAACGTAGATTGACTCAGTCCAGCTTAAACAACTAATGCCTGGATGGTAGGATCCTGTTCTCTGATACAAAGGTTTGAATCCTGCTGCTATCTGTAGATGTTTTAAATCGTCTTCAAGCATTCGGTTCCGGTATCATTAGTCTAAGGTGCCAGGGAAGAAGATACCCGGACTTATGCTAATCCAGTCTTTGAAGAAGCTGGGACGCGTATGGTAATTACATTCTGCCATCAGCGGTGGTGCGTGTTCCTGTGATGCCGGCCGCTCTATTTAGGCCCACCGTAGCTGGGATAGAGCAAGCAGTTCCAGCCAGCCGACCCAGCAGTGCTCGCTCCAGGCACGGCCTTGTTTTGCTTCCCGGCAGCGTCCACACTGTTCTTCCTTCAGGACCTAGCTGAGTGCAGTTTACTTTTGTTCAGCCAGCTTGCCGATTGTTTTCAATTAAGATTTTTCTGGTGACTATCTCGCTTGGTTTCTAAAATCTTAATAAATGCATTTTAAGTTTTTCTGGTAGTTATTTCTTTTTACGCTAGTCACACCTTCGAAGACACTTTATATGTTCTCTTCAAGTCTCCGTGTACCAAAATTGTAGAACGTAGCGTCAGTATAAAGCAGCTTTTCAAATCACACCAAATCCGTATAACAGCTTAAGAAATCATTTTCATTATTAGAATTAGAATTCCATATCACACTGCAGTACAATATTAAAACAAGTACTATGTAAATACATTCTAGACATTTCATCTTACGGAATTTTTTACTTTAGAATAAAAAATCGTAATTATTAATTTATAAAAATATTTTAGAATTAATATTAAAAAATCATTCATAAATGAGATTTACCTAATAAAAAATTAATAATAATGATGGCATTGAAAATTTTTCCATTAGATATTGCGTCCATTAAAAGAAATAAATCTCCGATGAAAGGTTTACTTGTCAAATTTTGGAGGTAAAGTATTTTTTTTCTCTTTAAGTGTTTCTGAAAGGATAAACAAGCAACACTTTTTTAGGTCCTTCAGTCTACATGATAACAGTTTGATACAGTATTTCCTGTAGCTGACAGTATTTTTTATAAGGAAAGAGAAACATAAAATTTGGAGTATGATGTATGATTCAGTATTTTTATACACTACATTTACCAAGGAAGTACTAAATTTTTCCACATGGAAAATTATCTTAAAAGAAAGGCAAAAAATTCGTTTAAGATACTCTTGATATTTCTCTATACTATAAAGTATGTTAATGAAAAAATAGAAATATTGCATTTATAAGTATAAATTTTCAGCCATAACACACAATCGTATGTCTCGAGATAATTAAAAAATTTGGTAAAAACCTTTATCTCTCTGTCTCTCACACATAGACACACATACACACACACATATATATATATACATATATATATACATATATATATACATATATATATATATATATATATATATATATATATATATATATATATATATATATATATATATATATAATATATATATATATATATATATATATATATATATATATATATATATATATATATATATATATATATATATATATATATATATATATATATATATATATATATATATATATATATATATATATATATATGTATATATATATATATATATATATATATGTATATATATGTATATATATATATATATATATATAATATATATATATATATATATATATATGTATATATATGTATATATATATGTATATATATATATATATATATGGATATATATATATATATATATCTATATATATATATATACACTCGTATTAATTTATAGTGTATAAATTAACAAGAGTGACACTACAGTTCGGTCGACAAAGGTGTCAATATTATAACAGTAGGATTGTAAGTTCGAGGATTAACCAAGCGAAAGATCCACCATATTCGTTAGTGGTGGCATGGCAGATAGTGGATTCATGGTTTAAAATTTGCACCATCCTCCATATTAATTCAATAATTCTGAAGGAGGCGGGCTAATTATAAAGCACTTCTGCCTCGTTCCAGCACTTATATTTTGGGGATTCATCAGGGGCTATGATTCCCCCATACGTCGCATTCATTACACATGAGCTACACATGCTTTCTGAGTGATACTAAATGAGCCAGCTGAAGTGCAAAAATATCCGTAAAAACCTGATTGGTCTACAATATTGATACTTTTGTGTCTTGAGAACACGAACAATAAGAACGGGATTTATTAATAATGATGATTCACATAATAAAGCGCCAGTAACCCTTAAATTCCATAGGGCTACGAATGTCTGTTACGAATGACTGTTTAATCCCTTGTTGCTAAAAATTAACGAAATACTTTTAATAAGTGTACCCTTTCTTGATAATATTAAACTCAATACTGTCTACCGGCTAAGAAAAAAAGTGAGTACCATTTACAAATGAACCACCCGAGTTTTCTTAACGAATTATGTTCCGGCAACAGGAGGCGGATTCCAAGCTCTACAAACTCAGTACATGTCACAATTTACCTTCATGATGCTAAGACCAAACTAAGAGTAGGCCAACAGTGTAACTCTCATGGTACTATAAGCAAACTTTGTCCTACTGACTGGGGAACTCGCTGTAGACTTCAAGCTAAGTGTCTGTTGGTCAATGATGATGTACATGACCGGCTGTTTTTATAAATTATTATTGCACACCTCACTATTTGATTTCGTTTTGAGTCCTAAAAAAGTTAAGTTTGTTTTGGGAGATATAGTTCGTTTAAATGATTAAAAACTTCAATATAAAAACGAATATGAATGTACATAAACACTTTACTTATAATTTTATTAATTTATAAATTTCAACTTTTAAGTGTTCTTTGTGTACAAATGGTTTCATTATTTCAAAAGATCTTTTAATTTTATCTAATAAAATACGGTGACAGTATTTTTTAAAGCGGGTTTCTTGTTGATAAGTGTTGGAAGCCGTTCATATAAACACACATTTCCATTGCGAAATAAAAGTTTTAGTGATTTTCAGTTTCAGAGTCATTAAGTGCGAAAATTTAGCAATAAATGCAGAGAGTGTAACGCGTAGACACCATATTAGAACTGTCTAATCAAATAAATTTAACCCTATATTGTTAAGGTTGTAATGAAATGCATGCAGCTTTCCACGTCTAATTTACTTGCAAATTACATATTACAAAACAGAGTTTGGACAAATTATTGTATAGATTAAATTGCTGCTGTTTAGATAAACATTGGCAAAGAACTTATGTCATTGTTGCCATCATTATGACCAATTATTATGGATTATGTCAATTTCTATATTTCCACTCTCGTTGAACCACAGAATTTTTAAATTTCAGATAAACTTGAATGTGTTTATATTTTCGTTCAAATAAAATTTTTAAATTATTAATATAATAGAAATAATATTAATATATAGAAATGTTTTAAGGATTTTGAACATCGAAATAAATAATGTAATGAAATGCTTTAGTTCTATAAAATTTTAATAATATTTAACAGAAAACTAATCAAATGTTTTAATACCTGCTTCAACATTCTTTTCTATAAAAAAAAGTGACAATAGTTATACTGTGTATGGAGAAAGAATTTTAGAAAGATTATTTATACATGAGAAAAACTAATTTTTCTGGAGTAACAAGTTTAAAGTCTAGATATTGTTTTTTAAGAATTTCGTAGTGGGGAAATTTTTACCACTTTAAACTACGAACCAAAAATATCGAAACATAATTAGAGCACAGAAGCCAAACTTTAAATGTTACACACTCGAAGCAATTTTAGAATTAAAAGAGTAGAAAGCATGCAAGGTTAGGTTCGTTCTCATATAAAAGCAATGTGTTTACAACGCGGTGTCTAATTAGAAGGTTAATTAACCAGCCTGAGTTTATTAGTCACAACTTTTAATAATTAAATTGATTGTTTAAAACTTTTGATAATTATCAAATTTTTATAATTGTTTTGAAGTTACATTTTCATATTTCATCTCTATTTTTGTAGTGTTCCTATGTATAAATATAAAATTAGAAATTCATTAAAACGTGATAGTTGCAGTTATTCGTATATAAATGTTTGCTCTCAAATCATTAATTTCCATTCATTCTAAACAATGGCTTATCCAGAATTTAATTTTGGGGAGTGCATATTGTTGATACTAACAAGGACAGTCATATAGAAAGTGCAGACGAGGCTTGAACTTCCCCCCTTTTTATAAAGTCAGTTCTTTAATATAAATTTAACACTTAAATATGCAAATATAACACATGCATGCACACATTTTTATCTCAGACCTCATCCTAAATTCTCTCATATAAGAGTCTGTAACTGTTATCATTATGTAAAAACTAATAAATGCATTATATCAATTTAATTTCTGCGTTGTAAAATTATTCATGAGCTGGTATAATTTTTACCAAATTATAAATATTAAAAAATATTGTTATTTAAGAAAAATAATAGAGATAGTACGAATTCAATAATATACCTTTAAATGATAAAAGCAGTTGTATTTAAAAAAAGATTAAAAATATTCAATTACAGTGCAATGAAAAATTTTCCGTATTAATTTTTACAAATTAATATTTATTATCCGCTTTTGTGTTTGTAAAATATTTAATACGAAAATTCTTTTACAAAACCGAAATATTTCAAAATAATGTTCTGTTTGTAGTATTATGGCTTTTCCAAACTTAAAAAACAGGAAAACAAAATTTTAAATTTATTTCCCCCCCTCCTTTTTTTAGTTTCGAGAAAAAACCTTGGGGGCGCATAAGTCCCTTTTCACCCCCCAGAGTAGTCCTGTAATTCTTAGCATAAGATCTATTCACTCATACATTTATAGTCCATTTTGAGTAATTTTATTTATTAAATTTTGTGCCTCGTTTCAAATTTAAGAACTTTCATATTAGAAGTTATTTATAAAAAGACAATAAATATTATTGATTGTAATAAGACCTGCAAAAACATGTTCCGGAAAAAAAAATTCCTTTATATTTGGATTAAATAATAGATTAGGTACATATGGGATAATTTTAACCCTCTAAGCGCTTCGCACGTACAATTCCGCCAGTTGTCACGTACAATTTTCGACCTCCAAAAACATTCCGAAAATGGATGTATTGTACATTTCTGCCAGTGCTTTCCACCATAGAGTTTTGAGTAAGGAGGTCCAGGTCTATTGTTTAGGAACTGCACCGCTCTTTGACTGACATTTATTGAGGGATGCACCACTACCCCTTGAGGCACAAAGACGCTGATAGCTTTCATGGCTTTGTAAATCTCTATTTCGAAGTATTTCGTTCGTGGTAAGAGATGTATCTCTAATTGCACCCCTTAAATATCTTGGATGACTTTCGTAAAAAAATATAAATAATTCTCTTAAAAATATTTTTATTCGTACTTTTAGAATCCATTATTTCTTATGGAATGATTTTTGAGACTTGATGAGCTTTATGTGTATTAAAAATTAACAATCTGTAATGTCTATTTATATATCTATTTAAAACCGGAAGTCAAGGGACAATAACGAGGGTGGGTGTCCGTATTCCAATCTAGTCGACAAAGGGTGAAGTAAAAAATCATAGAACACTTTGGTCACTGACACAATAAAATTTTAGTTTATTTTTGGAGACTTTTTTTCCTCGGTGTGTTCCACTTGGATTGTTAAATTAAATCATAGATTATTTTTTGTTGCAATTAAATTTTATCACCAGTATTAACAACAAATTATTTTCATAAAAGTGTAGGGGCTTTTCTCACCAAAGTCGTTTAACGGTTAACCGCCATTAATTTCTGTTTAAACGGAGAATTGGGTCCTGCCATTGGTTGGAGCCATGGGTTAATCGCGGTTAGCTGTTATATAACTTTGGTGAGACCAGCCCTAAGTAAATCAAGAAAGCATCTGTTTAATTTTCTATTAACCCTCTAAGCGGTTTGCACGTACAATACCGCCAGCTGTCACAGACAATTTTCGACCTCCAAAAACGTTCAAAAAATATATGAATTGTACATTTCTGACAGTGCTTTCCCCCATGAAATTAAGAGGTAGGAGGTTGAGGTCGATTTATTAGGAACTTCACCCCTCTTTGACTGATATTTATTGAGGGATGCTCCCCTACTCTCTGAAGAACGAACAAAGACGCTGATAGCTTCTCATGACTTTGTCAATCTCTATTTCGAAGTATTTCGTTTGCGGTAACATATATATCGCTAATTGCACCTCTGAAATATCTTGGATGACTTTAGAAAAAAATATATAAATAATTCTCAAGAAAAAGTTTTTTTATTCGTACTTTTAGAATACATTATTTCTCATGTGATGATTATCGAGACTTGACGAGCATTATGTGTATTAAAAATTAACAGTCAATAATGTCTAGTTATATATCTATTTATTACCGGAAGTAAAGGAACAATAACGAGGGTGGGGCAAAGGATGAAGTAAAAAATCATAGAACACTTTGGTGACTGACACAATAAAGCTTTAGCGTATTTTTGGAGACCTTTTTTCCCCGGTATGTTCCACTTGGAGGGTTAATATAAATATTTATACAAATAAGAATTTTCTATTATACAAATATTCTATTAATATATTTTTATCTGCTTCATAGGATAATTCAGGAAAATTATCCCGTCATATGACGGGCTCTATGTTAGTATTTTTATATTAACACATTGTTGACTGGAAATTTTACTGAAAATTTATATCATGTCACCGGATATTAGCACGATTTGATTGATAATCACTCGGACGATCGGATAAAGCATCCGCGTATAATCAATGAAAGATTCTTCATTACGTTCCATCATCGTTTTTTTAAATATTTTTAATTATTAAATATTTTTGCAACAAAAGATTTGGCGGGTCTTATAAGCGAGAGAAACACCTTGTGTTATACTGACCAACACTTGCCCTGTATGGTCATCAACAGTGAAAACAACAATGATGCGAAACAAAAGGCATCACGAGTTCACTCGTGGCCGGTCAGAAATGCATTAAAATGCTGGAAATTTTATTCAAAAATATTAAACAGTTTTTGAAATATCTTGTGCGGGACATTAAAAATATGCATTGAGAAAAAAATAAATTAATAACTAAACACCTTCATAATAATTGTTAAATAAAATAAGAACTATTAAATTAAATAAAAAGCAATAATTACTATTTATTACAATATGATATGAAAAATCCTGAAATAATTACGTTAACTATCATCTAAATTTTTTTTCTGATATAAAATGACATTACTTTTACTTTGATTTTCGAATAAATAATGAATCTTAACACAAAACCTCGGTAGATTCTGTCTACCTAAAACAAATGGTTTATCTCGATATATCAGATATCACGATATATCTGATACGATAAGAGTATCAAATTATACACTTAGATAATTCGTATTAATCGGAGCCAAACTGGCCCCGATTAATACGAATTAGTATTGTTATTCAAATGTACACTTTATATATATAGAAGGACATTGATTAATTTTTAAACTTTAAATTATTATTATAATGGATAAAAAATATGATATTACGATATCGAAAAGTAAGTATAGTTTAGAAAAATATTTAGATAACTTTATTGGAATTTAGTTTCGTACCAGTCAATGTTTCTGACACAGTTCAGTCGAAGATTGGAAAAATTTTGTACCTAAATTTTGTACAAATTTATGTATTTAAATATACAACAAATATCTAAACTTTTGTTTCCACATTCAGAAACTTAGTCATGATCTCATTTTCGCATTTTCACAGATTCTTCAATATTCTGTTTTCATATATTTTTATGGGTATGAACTTGTAGTAGCACAGACTCAATGATTTGTTTTTCGTTTAAAAATCGTTTGCAGTTTGTAACAAGTTTATCGTTTGCAGGTTTTGTTTTTGTAAAGTTTTTATAAAAAATTAGTGATGGAATAAAAGTTGTTGTTCTAAGTAGACTGGAAAATGTTTCGTTTCTTTTAATTGAATTATTATGCCTGATTAATGAATAAGAATATAAATATAGTTCAAACTAAGCTTAAAATTAATTTAATATCGTACCAGTACACGATATTTTTGGTGACCCGGAAAGTCATAAGAAGACAAAAATGCAGGATTCTATACCGGAAAATACAGATGTTAACAGTGAAGTCAGCAACGATGACAAGGAATTATGCAAGGTAAGTGTTAAAATACCACTTTTTTGGGTTGATAAACACGAAATATGTTTTTCCAAGTGGAATCTCAATTTAAAATCAGCTGAATAACAGCTGAGGAAACGAAGTTTAATTATTTAATTTCACAACATGCTCCAAAATATGTCGAGAATGTATGGGACTTAGTTAGAAGTACCAGTAAAACTAAATATTCTGATTCAAAATTTAGACTCTTAAATTTATTTAAGGAAAGTGAAAGTGTAAGAATTCAAAAATTAATCACAGGTATAGAACTTGGCGACATGAAACCCAACCAACTGTTACAAAAATTGAAGTCAATAGCCACTTCTGATGTTTCCAAAAATTAATTAAAACACTTTGGATAGGAAAATTACCGGAAGCTATAAAAATATTTTAGTTGTTAGTAATAAAAATATTGATAGTTTAGCTGTTATGGCTGATAAAATTAACGATATGAGTTCTAAACAAGAGATATGCAGCGCAAGTAATACTACTCAAAATTATAGTAGTGAATTAATTGATAGAATTAAACATTTAGAACAACAAAAGGTTGAATTTTTCTAAGCCTTTTAACCTGTTACTAGTAATTTTATTCTAATCTGTATCCCACGTATGAAATAATGTAGAAGATACCTAAATAATACTAGGTATATTCGTATTACGAATAGTTATATTCGTAAGTAGTATTCCCTATACACTGACATGCTTGTTTGTTTCGCTAAATTATCTGGCAAAATGTATCATAACGGATAAAGCATTATAACTATGTAAAAACATTGTCTTCTACTAGTTAACTAACGTATGTTAGTCAGATAATATCCCAAAGGTCCTTCGTTTGTTATGAAAATTTTATTCTTGTAGCATTGCAAAAGCTATTTCTGTCATGGATATATGAGAACAAATTTGGTTACATTGCACAGCACTTAAAATGTTTTGGGATCAAAAATAAGTATTTCCAAAGTATTATGTTTTTATAATAACAAAATCGGTATAAGAAGATTTTGCCTTCTATTGAAGATACAGAACCAAAATGAGCAATAGAATTTATCTAAGTCTGGAGAAGTCTGATTTGTGGGAAACTGAATACATTGGCTGTTACTCTTGATATCTATGATTCTTATCAGCTTGACTCTCAGTTTTCTATTAGAATTTAAGTTTTAAATGTGTGAATGTTTAGTCTGTTGAAAAAACCACCAAAAATTCAACTTTCACCTTTGATACCATCAACTACACGTCTGTTGTGATATCACTTTTTCAACCTCAAAGCGATCCATCAACCCAGTTGTAAAGATAGCTGACATTCATCCAAGGCAAAAGTAGGTGATCAGGATGAACATCGACACCATATGTTTGTTAAGCCTTACTCAGTGAGACTTCGAGAGTGTCTTCGAGCTGTAAGAAACTAGCAATGAAGTTTGGGGTTCATAAATCAATACATAAGTCATACGTAACCATGAAGATTATTCTCATAATTGCTTAAATCAAGGTCGGCCAACAAAGATGAACCCGGTAGCGTAATGCCCTCATCAAATATTTGACACGTTCCTTTTTTGGTTAATATACTAATTTTTTAACTACAAAATTATGCTTTTTAGAAAGGTGATACTGAATGATGAAATGATCTAACTTGTGAGACATAAGAAATCGTTATTCTTGGGAGATACCTTTAATTTTAAAGAAGTCTTTGATGGCATGAGCTATTTCATTGTTCGCAGCTAACATGTGAACACATAATATACCAAAGGTTTATTAAAGTAAAATATTGAACTTTGTGTATATTAAAAATGTGTTTATGTTTTTACTATAATCAGTTTTGTTTTTAACTACTGAAAATCACTTATAAATATTAGTAAGTTTTTTTTAAGGTTTAAAAGTATAATATACTAAACTACCATATTATGTAATATACCACGAATAAATTTATGATACCAATTTACAAACAAATTGCTTTCAAATATATAAATATTTCAGAAAATGCTCGAACGTATTTTAATAGTATTAAAATCTATTTTCAATCTCTAATTATCACACAAAAAAAGCATTTTACATTGCCGGGACATTTTGTGAAAAATTATGAAGAAAGCCATCATACAAATTTGGTGAAATATTTTTTCCCGTTATTAAATTTGATAGTCTGTCAAAGTATTTGTTCCTAAAAAATGATACCGATTAAATACTTGATATCAGCAAACTCTATTACAGAAAAGAAATTGCTTTTTAAAGATTCGTATAAAAATAAGCCATTTTTCATTCTCTTGCAATACCTCATTAACTCCTCTGATTTCGAAGATAAAAACCAATGCATCAGAGAAAAATGATGAAAAACAAATTTGTGATAATGTAATATTGAAAAAATATTGACTGTGATCGTAAAATTATTTATACTATAGATTGTATTGTTAAATATATTGTACTTTTAATGGTGTGGTTTGGAGTGCTACGGTCTAATTTTTACAACACGAAGGCTAATGAGACCGGTACCTACAGCTTAAAGCCAATTCCGAACGGCTTCGAACATCCATGTCACTGTGGGATTTGAATCCACGAACTCCAGTACCAAAGGCCATCACCCTAACCAATCGGCCATCGTTCGGCCTGTGCTTTTAATAGTTCATATTTTTATTATAGTTTCAGATTTAGTTATTGAGAAAACCGTGAAAGCAAATCCTTTTTGATATACTACACATGTTTTTCTGAAATATCCTAAAGGTTCAAACAACACAATAGTCAATTTAATCACGCTAAATGAATTTAGATTTTAAATTATTTTAACAATCTAGTTATTTTAATAGATATCAGTAACAGTTACAAATACTAATGGTATTTATATATTACAAAATTTATAATAATTTATGCAATATATATTTAAAAATTAAATGCATTGATTCTTATTTATTTAAAGTATTACATCAGATAGCATACACTAAAAGTGAATTTATCACTGAACTTTAAATTTAGATTTGTTACGAATATTCTGTCATAGAAAGGTACACATTAAGTTTTACGTGATCTTTTATGAATTGTATTTAAAACCTCATGAAATTTCACATTTGATAATTTATATGCTCTCATAAAACTTTATAGTTAACCACAAAATTTAATATCTACTGATTTATTTACATTTAAGTCTGACAGTATTTCATGATCTGATCTAACACTACAATACTCTAGTAAAACAGAGTTTCACTCTCCTCTCCTGATACAGATAATCATTTTAATCATTAAGTAGAGCAGTGATTTAGATTTTCATTGAATCACTTTTTTATTCAATTTTAAAACAATCTTAAAAAAGTGTCTTCCCTAGATATATTTACTCAGCGTGAATAATTAATCAGGTTCAATGCAGGAAAAGTAAACAGTCCATTCTACCGACATGGCGGAAAACTGTTAGAGTATTTCTTTTGATCCCGATGGGAATGATAGACCTTACTGTGCCAGATATTTCACTTCCAGTTACAGAACTTTGCATGCTGTATTTCTAGCATTGGTACGCTACCAGTATTTCTAAAAAGAGAGGGTAGTGTACATTTCTAAATCAAAATAAATTAAACTGATATCTTATTCGGAAAAAAAAGACTTAAAACACTGCTCAGTTAAAATTATTGTAAATTATAAATCTGTGCACCTGTCTCTCAATTGTCAGGAAATGTTAGGACACAAATATAGATCCAGAAGATACAAAGAACAGAAAACTCTTATAAAGATAACCTTATTAGAAACATGGGTTCATCACAGGAGATTAGATTCGCACATCACCTGCATTTGGGTAAGATGGCCTTCCTGGGATACATTAATAATATGTGTGTATTCAAGAAAATCGGCTAGGAAGTTTATCAAACAATTCGGCTGAAAAACATTCATGTTCTAACAAATGAATTCTAAATTGTTGAAAGGAAAAACAGACTCCTTCCAATACGATGAGTTCGTACATCACCAGCTTTTGGGTAAGGTAGCGTCACTGGTATATATCAATATAATTATGTGTCTGTTTCTTCAAGAAAATTGGCTAGGAACTTTTTCAAACAGTTTGACTGTAAACCACTCATGTCCTACCAAATGAATTCTAAATTGTTGAAAGATAACACAATCTCCTTCGCATACGATGAACAAATAATAATATGAGTCATAAAAAATTATTTATAGAAAAGTATAAAGAATAAAATTAAAAACTACCCTAATGTATTCAAATTAAAATATTTATTAATCGTAAATAACATAAACTGTTATTTACCATTTACAATACTAAAATTGTGTTTTCTTTATATTTATCACTTTAACTATTTTAACATTTTTTATTCTTAAAAATTTATTTATTTACAATATTTACTTTTGATGAAAAACTAACTACGTTTAAACTATGTTCAAATGTACTACCGTAAACTATATTTTTACAGGAAAATATCTACTTTTAGAAAACGATTGATTGCAAAATAATAACTAAGGTCTCATGTTTATTCATACGTTGGGACACGGATGTACCAAACAGTCTTTTGTTAACTTCAATTAACTAAACTTTTGTACTTTGAATTAACTAAAGTTTAGTAAAATGTTTATTAATAATGGATAATATGGCATAGAAGTCGTTACATTTACGAAACTCAAATTTCACGTGAAGTAAGTGTAGTAATAAAATATTTTTCCTATGATAGCTTTGAGCATACATCTATCTATCTACCCATTCTTCCATATATACCTCTACATGTAAATAAACATGTATGTATATGTATGTATGTATGTATGTATATATATATATATATATATATATATATATATATATATATATATATATATATATATATATATATATATATATATATATATATATATATATATATATATATATATATATATATATATATATATATATATATATATATATATATATATATATATATATATATATATATATATATATATATATATATATATATATATATATATATATATATATATATATATATATATATATATATATATATATATATATATATATATATATATATATATATATATATATATATATATATATATGTATATACATATATTTATATATATAAATATATATATATATATATATATATATATATATATATATATATATTATAGATAATAGATATTGCATAAATAAAATTGATATTAAAATAGTAATAAAAAATGGACAATAATATACAACAATCATGAAAGTTTTGTCATGACTGGGTGGAGACCGCACTCTCTTTTTACACTAGTTTTACGCTACAAAAACATTCGAAAAATCATCATGTTAGCGTACAAAAGAGAGCGTACAATTTAGGATGTGAACCTATTCAAAATTTCAAATTTAATAGAAAATAAGTGTTATCACAACACACAATTCATAACACTATATTTGAAACTTATTCAAATTTATTAATATGTCACTTAAAAACAATATTAAATATTGTATACCTTTCGATTACATTTAAACAAAAGTGTTATTTTTAATATATAACAAAACCTAATTGGAATACTGCTGTTTAAAGTAGTCTGGAAGGACAATTACACTGACAATACTATCAAATCTAATCCAACCAAAAAGTTAATATTTATATTTAGTTTAATAGTTACTAAGTCAACATGTTTTCCAAGATGCAACCTGTTTAATATTTCAACCTTTTAACTAATCTCGTTTATCAAATTGGTTATATGAAAATGTACTCTCCATAACATATAAACGTATTTCTAAAGTTTTATATTATTGTCGTTTTTCAACATTTTAAGCTCGTTTTAAGTTTTAAGGATAAAATTCAAATGACTACATAAAAGATGACTTTGAAGGTTGGGATCATAAGATAAATTTATTCAACATATTTTAATATTTAATTTTTTCTAATTATCCTTTGAAAAGTCTGTTGTATTGAAAAAATGTAAATAGATAAACATTTCAAGAAAATATCAGTTATAAAATAGCCGTATATAAAACATAAGATAATGGAAAGTTAATAATATATTCTGAAGTTTCATCACACATAAATAAAACAATGGTTCTGTAAGTTTAATACATTTTTTATTATTACTTATCATTTTCCTCTTACGTGAAAAACTTCTCTGTTAACATACATAATTCATAAACATATTTTAATTAGTTATTATTCACTTTATGATACATTTATTATAAGAAGAAAGGTATGTTTAATTAAAATATATGTTGCGATACCTGAAACTATAAGATAAATTCTAAACATTATTCTTTTTTGTGTTGGTAAATTAATCTTCAAAAATAATTTTTCTTAATTAGCATGCTTTTGCATATACTGAAAGAAGCATTACATAGTTTTGAAAATGTATTTTCAACCTGCATCATAAAAGTTGGAAATATCTTTATACAAATTAATCAAATAATTATTTTTAAGAATTTCTATCTCACTGAAATATTTATGAATCTACAGAATACGATAACTAATCTTCTGCAATATATTTTTACGTAGTGACTATTATAAGGAACACTGAAGCTTTAACGCAAGATTATGTTGAAAAAAATTAATTAAATTAGAATTTAAATTCAAAGGATTTCCTCTTTCTGCCTATATCATGTACATATTTATTTGATTTATTTTATGAAAAAATGTTTTTTGTTTACTTTATAAAAATAATGTAATGCCACTAATATATACCAAGCTAAACAAAAAAAAATATTTTCTGATTTAAAATACAGATATACAAATATGTAGTCTCTAAGGACTAAAATTAGCTTTTGATTGCGAACAAATGTTATAAATTGGTTTACCATATAGGTTTCTTTATAATTTTATTGTATATATTTGATTTAACCCTTTAACTCCCAACTTAATTTAAAATTGAACATTTGTTAAAAACTTTTAAAATTATGTTCTAAACACTTAAATTAATATAATATGCAATTAAAATTCACACCATTAATTTAGGATCCGAGATAATTACTGTCCTATAAATAGGACGCTGAGCGGATATGGATATTTTGGAGCACTTAGTACTGCTTCTTTGTTTTTAGTTACTTGATTACATTTCTGTTTCCAAATAATTGAACTTTAATACTTAATGAAAAATAAAACGAAACACAGATAAATTTGACATTTTTTTATTAAGTTTAAACGTATTTATACTATTTATGGTAATTTGGAATGCATTTTGTAAAAAGAGTTACATTACATTTCATGCAAAATGTAAGAGGTTTTCCCGAACAATTTCACATTTGACCGCGTCTTTGTTTTTCCCTTTTACCAATTATATTTGCCAACTCTATCACGTCTAATAGTTTCTATTTACTTCGAGATTGTATAACTTGGTCAACCGATTTGTTTTTGTCCTGTGTTGCCTTTTTTTAGATAGATTACTGCAATATGTCTCCTTCTTTCTTTGAAACTTTTTTTTTCTGCATATTTTCTCTACAACATTTAATGTTGTAAATAACTCAGTTATTTACAACCGCCATGTCTACAATTTGGGTAAATATTGGCCAATGCCACGGATTTTCCACGGATTTTTATGGTATGTTTCTCTAAAAGCCAATCAGGAGAATCTACACCACTCATGTTTTTGTTATAATTGTTTACGAGTTATGTATGTTCGATTTTTTTTTTAGATTTTTATTTTTTAGACCTTGAAACAGATATCAGTGGCTCAATTATTTCAAGTGTAACGTATTTGTTATCATTCCATTTCACATCAGTAATTTTATTTTTCACATCAAAGTAGAAATCATGTGAACCCTGCCTAGTCTTTTTGAAAGTAGAATCAATTTCTAATGGACAATGATGTATTCTATCAGTTCTTATAGTTCCTGTTGCTCGAAATCCACTCTTCCGTCGATCATTTAACAAATTATAACAATTAAAAAATTATCAAAATAAACTATATGACGGTTGGGATCAGTAACTGGCTAGATTACTGCAATATGTCTCCTTCTTTGAAACTTTTTTTTTCTGCATATTTTCTCTACAACATTTAATGTTGTAAATAACTCAGTATTTACAACAGCCATGTCTACAATTTGGGTAAAAATTGTCCAATATTATTATTTTCCAAGGAATTTTATGGTATGTTTCTCTAAAAGCCATCAGAAGAATCTAAACCACCCATGTGTTTATTATAATTGTTTACGAGACATGTGTATTCGATTTTAAATTTTTCAGCTTTTCATTTTTCAGACCTTTGAAACAGATATTAGTGGCTCAATTATTTCAAGTGTAACGTATTTGTTATCATTCCATTTCACATCAGTAATTTTATTTTTCACATCAAAGTAGAAATCATGTGACCCTGCCTAGTCTTTTTGAAAGTAGAATCTTTTCTAGGGACTTTTCAGAACCATTACTTTTCAGGAGAAATAGTCACTTTGAATAGCTTTAGTCATAATTGTGAAAAAGAACTGTAAAATAAATAGGATTGCGGAAAATAAAAAAATCTTATGTTCGAAAAACACATATTTTAGGTGAGATATTAACAGAAGTAAAATCTTAAGAGCTTGGAGGCTGGTTATGCAATTATATGTTTAGGGTAAGTGAATCCAATTTAATTATGCTGACACTACATGATGTCCATAGCATTTTCAGGAAGAACGACAACACCACAAAAGCAATGTTGCTGCTGCTGACCTAAGAATGTTCCGTGATGGTCCGATTTTAAAAGTTGTCAAATTAAGGACAAACACTACAAAGGTAAGTTCGTCAACCTTTATAGAACAACAATAACTGAAGGCCAGAACGCAAGACAATTATATATATATATAAAAAAAGAATATATATATATATATATAAATATAAAAAATATAATATATTTATATATATATATATATATATATATATATAAATATATATGTATGTATGTATATATATATATATATATATATATATATATATATATATATATATAATTTTATAAAACAATTTTATACAAAATAATGTTTAATCTATCTACCTTAATTATTAATGCAATACTGCTGTAATCTATTTTCAAGGTTTCTAAGAATTTAAATGTTATACTGATTTTTTTAAGTATGTTAATCTCTTAAATAAATCAAATTTTTATTAAAAAAGAGTAAATATATTAATATGTTATCTATGTGCAGTAATATAAAAGTAAATTTAAAGTGAACTTCTTTCAAAAAATTTTAAATCTATAAAACCATAGTTATATTTTAGTAAACATCAAGTCTCAACTTTGAGGGGGATAAAAATAACAAATGGATATACTTAATACTGGCTTATTTATCAATGTACGGATTTAAAATAATATACATAAATGTAGTTCGACAAGACTAATAACTTTAAATGATTTGTTAGCATTTCAGTTCTTTTGATATATTTCAATAGCGATTTTCAAACTTACATATTAATTGAACAAAAATAATTCACTTTATGTTTTTGTTATATATTTAATAGTATAGTTTTGAAATACCTTCAAAGTTGGCACTTTATGAAATTTTCAATTGATTTCAAACAATACATTTTGAAGAATATCTTGAATATGTATCATGTTATTTATTCCAACTTTAGAATAAAATCTTCTTGCAAATGTATTCACTAGCTTATTTATGTTATTTTATGAATTTTCTAGTGAAACGAAAGTATTTTCGAAACATAAAAACGTTTTTTTTTCTTTTTCTTTCTATCTAGAAAGACATTTACGTAAGAATTAGAAAGTGACACTTTATGTAGATTTTTTCTAATTATGTCTTAAGTAATAAGCTAATTGATAAACATTTCAAGTTCAAGAGTTTAAGTTATCATCGAACCGAGAACGAATGCGTCTTCTGCTCTCTTCAATTATTCTTCGTCGTGAAGAAAAAAAAATGAGTTTGGTGTCTATGGGCAGTACCGATAGTGTATTCAGGAAAATAGATCTTTAAATTATATACATTAATCTTACATTGTTTAAGAACAATAATATTAGCACAGTAATGAGTTAGCACAGTGAGCTCTCTTGATAAACAATTATCTTACTGTCAGATCAACAGATATTTTACATTAATAATGAGTGTCTTGACGATAGAGGTATTTCATTTAAGATAATCGAAATAAAGTGACCAATTATACTTTTTTACTTAAAAAACATTTAATATTGTTTACTTACTTTGCAATAATTTTGTCTTACACGAGATCTACTAAAGTAAATACTTAATATAAAAATAATATCGAAAAACTTCAAACGTTCCTGCCATTACTGATTACGCATAGATTCATACCAAAAAGACAACAAAACACCCTACAGACATGTGGACATCTGATTTTGGTAAGATGGGTTATTTAATACGCTGTTTATATTTTATTCATATCACATTGTGTGCGGGTACATTTCGCTGCGGAATTGAACCGGGAGCGGAAATTTTTCTCGTAAAGTTAGTTATTCAGTTAAATATCCATAGATCGAAAATTATTTAATTTGTTAACTAACTTTTCTTATTTTATATTGAAATATATAAACAAAATATATAGAAATATATAAATAACAACTATAAGACATTTGTTACCAAAAATATATTTTAGTGGATAAATTTATAATAGTATCTTAAATAGAAAAAATTAAACAGAAATAGTAGTATAAAGATTTAATTTTTTCGAATTATGTTATAGATAAACATTTTACATTATAAAAAAGTGAAGAGTAATCATAAAACTAATAATGTAAAATCTATTTGACAAGAACATTCGGTTTCGTTTTCCTGTTTGTACCGTTATTTTTGTAACCACAAACAAAGCATGTTGTTACACTAAACCGTACTAGTACGTGAGCCGCTTTCAAGTATCAATCGTCAGAAAATGTACTAGTACGTGTCCCTTGCTCATGAATCAATTGTCACAAATCGTACTAATATGTGACCAGCATACAACATGATATTTTCGCTTAGATAGAGATGCCTAAATAACAAAGCTCAAAATTATTAGGCTTACAATAATTTTCTACCTATCAATGGTATGGAATATATTTTTGCACATGTGTTAAGATGTTTTCAGTAAATTAAAAAAAATTATGAAATATAATTATGAGTTCAAACAATATTAATACACCTAATGCTATATAAAGAACTACACATAAAAACAGCTGCATTTCAAGTGTTAAACACAAAGTTAATAAAGTGAACATGATTAACAATATTCCAAAAACAGCTAAATATATGAATTAAATAATGCATTCATTAGTTATTAACAAGCAATAATTTATCAAAACCGCAATTTCATCAAACAGTACGTACTGTTTCACTTTTTATATGAAAAGTAATATTACATATTTGTTTCATATTTCATTAACACACTAAAAGATTATTTTACTTTCTTGCTTTATAAGTTTTCTACATTTAAAGGAATTTTTAATTATAATTCATCGAACGTATTAAATTTTGAACATAATAAAACAATTTTGAAAAGATATTTTTCCATATTTCAAACTATTTATTTCGATTTTATATATTCCTACGCAGATAATTGAAGAAATAATTCTTTTGTGATCTATTTAAATTTAAGATTTTCAGACTCTAATAGTAATCTTAATATTAAAAGGCAAAAATAATGGATTTTTGAGAACAAATATCTTATTGAAATTTTTTCATTGTTATTTCCAACGAAATATCTTAAAATTTGTTCTCTATTTGTAAGTAATAGTAAATTGAAAAAAAGTAAAAGGTAAAATCATTATATTACGCTAGCAACTTTTAACTAAGAATTCTTTTGAGATTCTAAAGTTTCAATTAAATTGCCCATTTCCTATGAAAAAAATGTTCCTTTTAGCTGAAAATAATCATTTTTACTTTGAATGTTTTTTATCTAGTTTAATTCGAACGTTTCCGTACTTTTGTAACAAAGAATTTAATTTAAATTCGCTGTACTAATAACAACTCTAAATTGACATTCAACCAAACATAAAAAAAAGAGTAAGAGTGAAATTTGTTTTTGGAATGTTTGAAACAGAATAAACACGCATGTAAAAGAAAATATATATTATTTAGTGATTTTTTAGTCATAAATTTTCATTTTATGTTTATTAGAATGTATAAATAAAAAAGTAAGAAAATTTTAAATATATTTTGAAGAAGGTAAAAACACATTTGACAAATGACTTGTTAATAAATTACGTGAATATCCATTTATACTATGTATCGAATTTCTTAAATGTTTTACATATTAATCACGTATTCCTTTTAAAATTAAATAAATACAAAAAAATTAATAAATTAAATAAATTAAACAAATGTAGAACTGCAAAAATCTTCTTTAAAATTGATGAAAATTTAACTAAATATCTTTTTGTCAAGAAATTTACACGGAAAGTTATCGGTAAATGCGTAATATAGCTATGTTTTTTTGTTATTTTTTGTCTCTAGAGCAAGCTTGTCTGACTGTATATTGAAGCTTGGGGTGAAAAATACAATGTTTAAAAAACGGAAGTAGAATATATATTTTTATTTGGTAGATTGTTTAAAAAGCTACAGTATACTTTTTCGACTAATGTCACTAAGACCGACAAATGAAATCCATTATACATGTAAAATCATAATACATAGCATTTCGATAAATGGCTGCCTGCTATTTCATTGCAGTGTTGCTACACAGTGTTTGTAATTGTTTATAAGTTGTATATAGTTGGATTGTCTGCTAACTCAGGAAATATTGAACTTTCTTCTTTGTTCTTCTAAACACCAACTATTCTTTTTTCCGATATTCTAAATACTGTTTTCTTCAGCTGCATTACGAGTCTGTGATTTAAGATATAGATATACTTCTACTTAAAAATCCAAATACCATATAAAAAAGAAATTTTGAAGTCAATTCCTACTTAGGTCGCCGAACGATTGCCGAATGGTCGATTCGTTGATCTTCGGTGCCGGACTTAATGGTTTCGAATCCTACTGGGGCATAAATGTTCTTAGCCGTTCAGAATCGACTTTAAGCAGTAGGTCATGGTCTCATTAGCCCTCGGAGTGAAAAAAGTAGAGCATCGAACCCCAAACCAAACCTACTTAGATCAACAAAGGAACAGTTTATTTTAGCTATTTTTTAAATAATTTCAATGAATATAAATGTGTATATACATATGACAGAATCACAATCTTAAGTGTGAAACAGAAAGCAAAATTTCCTTTCTATATATGGTGTTGGACTATTATTTTTGTTTGTTACTAATTTTTATTTTTAATTTTTTTTTCCATTTTAACCCCCTTGCCTGATTATCTCGAGTTATCTCGTGTTCGCATACATTGCAATTAATTATTATCAAGAGAAAACTCGGGAGCAGCAGAATTTATCAGTACGTTTTGTTTTATCACGGTTTTAATCGTCCTGGAGAAAAGTAAAGGGCATATTCAGCTTTCATTAGCAGTTTTGTTGGTTCCGTGGTTCTTTTGGTAGGATTGGTCACGTGTTTTCACTATTGTATAATATACGTCCGTTTGCATATTAGTAATGTGTAAAGAAAGATAGTTGGTAAAAGTCATAGAGTTGAGTTTTCTGTGAAATCTGGAAGACCCAGCATTAATCCTTCACCACTGATATTAACCTCATGGCATTTTCCCCATATAAATACTGCTACTGTAAGAAAATCAAATCCTACGAGTCTGTTCTCCTGTTAATAGATTACAGAGGTAAGGAAAGAGACCGGAAACCAGTGAACAGAATATCAGGTATAACTTTGTGTTGTCCCTTTATCAAAAACTATCATACTAATATTTAACTTTTTTTGATTTGCTGAGATAACTTGGGATAGTAAACTAATATTAAAACTAAATGTTTTTACACCTTTATAAAATTAAAAATTCAACTTAAAACCTGCATATTTCGTTTCCTCGCATTTGACAATAAAATGAAAAAAATGCGATGATTTTTTGCAATTTTTTTCAAAAACATTTGTAAGGGAAGCGGTTAATTTATGAAGCTGATGGTGGCCTATATTTTTCCATTCTATCCAACTCTTATAATGCTTCATTATTGCAAGAAGACTGTCCAGCGATTTTTGAGTGGTCCAGTTCTTGAATTAATAGCCCATATATGATTGCCTAAGACTCAAAGCAACATATGCTTTATATACTGCGAAGAGTTTCCTTCCTAGATATAATACTGCATAATCTACAGTACTTCCTTCCATCTTATGTGTTGTTGATACCCATGGCAGTATAAATGGAAGCATTCTACGTTTAGCAGCATCGTGGCTGCGTTTGGCGCCGAATTGCACTGAGAGTGTCTAGATTCTTTAAACGCCATTACTGCTTAAGATCACAGTAACTGATGAAATTACATTTATTACATTTATTTAATGAATTGATATTTTAAAAACTGCATTAATATAAAGTGACATCTACTACTAGTTTCAAAAGGTGTTCTTGAACTTGAGTATAAGAATTAAAAGTATTTTAATAACGATTAAAAAATGGAATATATATATATATATATATAATATACATATAAATATATATATATATATATATATATATATATATATATATATATATATATATATATATATATATATATATAAATATATATGTAGAGTGTGAACTAATAGTAGAAAAAGCAAAGTAATGAAGTTACCGCTGCCAATTTCTCTTAAAATATGAAGTATTTTCTTATTTGATAGTTTTTTAGACGATTCGGGAAGCCATTCACATATATTACTCAAAGCATCATATTTATCTATTTGCTATATTAGATATATTTTTCCATTTTTTAGAATATTCTAACTGAAACGAATATAAATTTTGAAAACGTAGCATAGCACAGATATTGTAAGCCGAAACATCAGAATTTTGATATCTGAGCATCATTATCATCATCAGAAAAAAGTTTTTTACATTTTCATATTTTTGCCTTGCTTATACTAGGGAGTAATATTTACAACATGTATTATATAGATTATATTGTAAAAAGGGAGATTGTAGGAAGTGATATATTTCTCTCTGTAGTAAAAATGGCAAATAGTCCATCAAATTTCAATAGAAGAATTCTGAATATATGTAAATGAATCCCCTATATAATACTAGCCTAAGCTATCCGTCTGTCTGTCTTCGAGCTTATGAAGCGGTTGGACCTGGAATGGACAGGTGCATTCATAGTGGATCCTTGATGAGTTAGGTTTAGAAAAATTGAAAGCAAATCTTCAAAACGTACACAATCCAGCCTTCCGTCCATTTTCCAGAGTTTAATGCCATTATTTCAAGTCCTATTTCCCCCGGTTAAAAGCTGGCTATTAAGTTTATCAAATAATAAATAGGTAGCAATAACAATTGTTTTCTATTATCATGACTTCATTTCTTTAACCATATCAATTAATCATAACTTATTTGAAATTATTTAAATATCGTCTGAATTCTCTTCATACGTTTTATTACTGAACTCAGATATTAATTAAATAATTTTCTTTTATATTTGGCTTAAATAATATGTTAGATACATATATGATAATTTTAAATTTAATCATCGATTATTTTTTGTTGCAATGAAACATTTATCACCGGTATTAACAACAAATTATTTTCATAAAAGTCTATGAGTCTGTTTTACAGACTAATATATATCTAGCATTTAAATTATATATCTTTGAAAATTAAGAAGTTTGTTCGGTTGTGTGTTTGTTTTTTATACATAACCACACGGTTTGACTAAATTAATTCAACCTGGCTCTAAACTGCATTCGCAGTATCGGGAGGCATTAGAGGAGTATGAAGATAAACAAATTATTGAGCGTGTATCAGATAACTCTGAGCCAAAAAACAAACCATTTTTTTACCTGCCTCATAGGATACTTTACAATTCAGGTAAATTAAAAATTTTACTAATCCCATCATATGACAGGCAATATGCTAGTTGGAAAATAAGTACACATAATACCAAGGGCAAAGTAAAGTGATAATTCTAAATATTGCTATAAATATTACGCACCCTTATAAGACAAAGAATATGGGAAAAATTTAAACAACACATTTATTGTTTTGTTTTAAACAATAAGATATTTTAGAAGCGCTAGGTTTCTAAACATTCTACTTCTTTTTACCGTTTCCATAGATAATTATTTACATGTAATAGACATTCGTATAAGACAAAAAAAATCTTGATCAGCTGTAGGCAACACTGCGCCCGCGGGCGCCATGGCGCCCCCGATCGATTTTGAATGCGCATTCGCTAGACTAATATAAATATATAATAGCCAGAACGATTTACTTAGTCTTGTCAAACGGTGATATACAGCAAGTAATCAGTTGAGTTTAGGAGTATGCATAGACTAGCAGTTTGCTAACCCTGAGCGTATCTAATAACACGCATGTATTTTTGTTAGTGTGTGATCGTATTTCGAATAGACCACGCGTAGACCGTGCATTTAAAACTACCAAGTAATCCGAAATAATTCTTTTCTTTCAAAACCCTTCATGGATAAATGTAAAAGAAAAAGAACATATTTTAACGATGAATGGGAACATCTATATTATTTCGTTGATTACAAAGGGAAGTGTATTTGTTTGTTGTGTAATAATAGTGTTGCGATTCCCCAGAAAAGTAATATTGAACGACATTTTAAGACCGTTCATACCAATTTTGATAGTGACTATCCAATGAGCTCTGAAATTAGAAGAAAAAAAATTATTTCTTTAAAATCTTCAATAACTAACCAGCAAAGTTTTTTTACTAAACCACTGCAACAACATAAAGCAGCAACGATCGAGTCATATAAAATATCGCATTTGCTAGCTAAGAATAAAAAACCATTTACAGATGGAGAATTAGTGAAAGAAGCCATATTAGAAGCTGCTGATTCACTTTTTGAAGAATTTAAAAATAAAAAAGAAATAGTTCCAGCTATAAACACGTTGCATATATCAGCAAGAACTGTTACTAGAAGAATTGAAGTAATTTCGTTAATTTAGGCAGAATTAGCAAATGATATGGAAAATATATGGAATATATCACAATTAGCAATTTGCGTAAAGATGGTATTTTCTGATTTTACAAGAAAAGAATATGGAAATACGGACACCCAAGTTTCACACTGAATTATATGTATCATTATGTATGACACCAACAATATAAAGTTATAAAAAATCTGTTTTTTTAATTCCTATTTATACCTGTTGATTATCTGTAAAATATGCGCCCTCTGTGATTTTCAAATTTAGTATTGCGCCCTTAAGGACAAACAGGTTGCCGATCATTTCTCTAGATACTCTATATCATATAAAAGAAAACAAAACAAAATACTATAAAAACACTAAACTTAATAGTAAACTTAAAGACTCTAAACTAAAAAAGTATTTCAAATGGCTAAATAAATTAAGAAATTCTTGTATTCATGGATCCAATACGTAATATCTAAATATTCTGAATAAAAAGAACACAAATTTCATTTTTTAAGTTTTTCTGAATTGTGTAAACAATAAACTCTGTTTTGAAAAGAAGTATTACATTCTGAAATTGAAATGAAATGTATGATTAATGAACCCACTGAAATAAAATCTATCAATTTAATAGAAAGCGATATTTACAGAAAATGGAAATCTAAAGTTTATTAAACAATGTAATTATAGGAATGCAATCTTTCACTGTCAAACAGATCACAGAAACTTTGAATAACGCTATCAAAAGCAGATTGATATTCCTTTAAAATGCGCAATTTATTGAATGATCCATTTGTTTAAAAGTATCCACTTTCAAGTAACACAAATCTATCAATTAATTAGCCATAATGCATTAGGTTTAATTAAATCGTCTGTGAACGCTTATTAAAGTGGTGTATACTTTATTAATAGAATAGATTATTGTAATAAATATTAAGATAAATGTCTGCTCCAAAAGAGATATCGGAGATTTATTGAATATTTTAATTAAGGATGATAAAAGATACACGTGTTAAGAATATCGTTTATGCATGTAATTTATTTAGTGTGTATCAGTTTTGGGAGTAAGAGGAAATTAATGGCTCAAATGAATTTTAAAAAGTTCTGACGTAAGGATTGATTTATAGCCTGCTAAAA
>CM063505.1:28895611-28915611 GCA_032207245.1 Pardosa pseudoannulata | reverse complement strand
TGCATTAACTAAAACATTTAATAAAAAATGAATGCAAAACTGTTTTTTTTTAAACAGAAAACTTCTTCCTTTACCTATCCGACTAGTTCCTTCCAAAGCCATTTATATCAATTAATGTCGTAGTCCCACTTTTTTCCTGATGTCTCCGAGTTTAACTTAATCAGAGAACAATGCATCAATTCAATCACATTCTATCTCGCTTTCTCATAGATTGCTTTCTAAGTACTTTATTCATTTTTATTTTCACTAAAAATATACAGACATACAACTCATTAAGCTCCGGTGATTCCTTCTTGAATCCTTAAGTCTGAAGGACTTAAACGTGTTGGTCAAGAAAAATATTTTATCAGAGAAATATTATGGAATAAAGGTAATCATTGTAACTAAACTAATGTTTGGATCATCGATGAAACCAATATTGAAAATCTGCATAAAACAAAATTATGAAAAAAATCATAAAGTTATTTAAGCAATAAAGGACTTTATACAAAAATTATTAAAATATTCAGTGTTAAACTCTATTTTTTATGTTATAACTAATCCTTGTAACTAAACGTTATCTCTCGAAAATGCATAATAAAGAAATTCTGATTTAAAAAAAAAGCTATTTCCAAAAATGTAGTCTAAATGTAATCTTTTAAAATATTCTCTGCGCTTAGCATATTAGCTCAATAACTAACTATATGGAATTATTGATGGGTAAAATGTTTAATATATTAATGAAGTATATTTAAGTTTATGACAAACCCTTTATAAATTGTGTTGAATAATTTAAGTAAAATTGGCCTTGTAACAAAGAATTACACTTCTACAACCCCAGCGAGAAACTGACCTTGAGGCGTAAGTGATGTGAGTGACCCTCCTTTCACCCCATTGGTCAAGAGGAGTTTCTAACCGCGGAGTAGCCATCTTCGGCCAAGCAACGCTGACCAACGAACTTTTTCGAGAGATCTGCGGACACCGTCAGAGAGAAGCAGGAAAGAAGGAGTATGAAGCTTAATATCTTCTGCGGCATTTCTAACACCATTTTCTTTTTAAGATCAAGATTTCATGTTGGGCAGAACTTCGATCGAGTATGGTCCCTTTGACATGTCCTAATTAGAATTTTTATTTCCTATGTACACATTTATATATAATAAAAAATTCCCCAGGAAAAGGTAGTTTTTTTTTCAATATTGTATTTCCTCACGGGTACTCCACTTATATCTTCGGCTGGCCTTGACCCTCAGTCGGTCTTCGCCCTTACAGTCATAAAATAGTTTAATGGAATCTTTTGACACTATATAGAAATTTGTCTAATTGGATTAAAATAACATTTACATATAAATGCAAGATTATACACAACAAAGAAGAATTCAATGAATTATAATAATAAAGGGATTTTAAATATATATTAAATTAGCTAAGGAGCACATTGCTCAATTTTTTATTTTCTATGTAAGGCTTACTATTTTAGTGAAATTTTCCCTGTATGTATAATCTTTTCACGTTATACATTTTTTCTGAACTTTATGTTTAAAATGTATAAATATAATTGAATAAACAAGATGGAATTTCAATACTTATGCATGCATTAGTTTTTAATGTAAACCATAGTGTTGCCTTTTTTAAAATCATTTATTTTACTGTAAAGTAACTATAGAAATTTAGTGAATACTAGCTGATATTTCAATACCCAAAAGATTTAGAAATAATTTGTTTCTTACTAACGTATATTTGATTTGGAGTATTATGGTCTACTGTTTTCCTAACGATTGATAATGAGACAGGGACCTCCAGCTTAAGTAGATTCCGAACGACTATGAACATGCATGGCAGGAGCGGCATTTGAACTCGTGAACTACGATACCGAAGAGCAGCTCTTTACCATTCGACCATCCTTCTGCACTCTTCCATTAAGTGTTCCACATTCATAATTAGACCAAATGCAAAATAATTTTATATTTGTTTATTTTCCCATAAACATACAAAAGACAAAAATAGAAAAAAAATGTATATTTTACATATTTATTTAAAGTTTATTAAAATGTATATCTTACAAAAATTAAATCAGAAAACCAATTAAAGGATTGTTTTTGTTTTCTAATTTCATTGTACATCATTATTAACTGATAATATACCTATAACTGAAAGCCAAAAAAAATTACAAACGAATGCGCAATTAATTATACAATATAAAGAAGTAATAAGTAATTATTTTTGTATGAAAATTATATATCATAATAAATTAAACATTATTTACATGTTACCCTTTATTAGAAATCGATCAGTATTTTTAAGTTATAATTTATGAAATTATTTATGTAAAACTCTTGTTTCAGTCACTTATTATTATAAAAATCAATATCCTTTTAAATTACAATATATGTTTTCTATTACTGAATGAAGTCATAAGTGCCGTTGTGTAAATATTTGGAAGTGGAAGCATTGCTGTCTCGCAATGTGTATGCATAAACATCTTAATGTTTGTAAAAGAACCTATTAAACTTTCTGAAGACCCATAAATGCAACCAAGGAAGCTAAAGCATTACCCAAGCAAAAACATATAAGTATGTCTTGCTTGGTGAATACTTTAACTGTCCTTGGGTGCATTTGACATATGTATATATATATATATATATATATATATATATATATATATATATATATATATATATATATATATATATATATATATATATATATATATATATATATATATATATATGTCATATGTGTATACATATGTCCATCGGCACACACGTATATATAAGCTTGTACACATGTACACACACACGCATACACACACACACACACACACATATATATATATATATATATATATATATATATATATATATATATATATATATATATATATATAATATCTATCTATCTATCTATCTATCTATCTATATATATATATATATATATATATATATATATATATGAAAAGAGAGAGAGAAAGAGAGATAGGGAGATTGGTGTAGGGATGCGTTAATGTGTTACCCATTTAAATCAGCTAATACAAAAGCAAAATGTCTGTGACAATTGTTCATTTTAACTAAATGTTTAAACACAGGTTCGTAATAAAATCATTGAAACATTTGCTTACGTTATTTGCTCTTTATTTCAATGCAGATCGAAAGAACATCTATAATTCCCTTCTTTAGTATTTCTACTTATATTTTGCTTCACAGAATAATCACGGTCCAAAATGTATCATCATTTAAATATGAAAAACATGCCGATTATTGAGTATATGATATACAACTCGTGTAAATTTAGTTTATATTCGTAATCATAAAATATACTTTCCAATAAGTCATTAACTGCACTAGACGTTAAAAACAACATAAATATATAGATCACAAAATTTTTATTCACTAAGAACTGATATTTGCTATTTAAATTTGAGGAATGTTCCCATATGATTATTATTGTATCATCCAAGAATTTCTGAATTGTTTATTTAATCAAGGTTTTCGTCTTAAGAAAGAAGGGAGTTATACTGTTCTAAAACTCATAATTGAATGAAAATACCCCTATCGTAAAATATTTGATTAAAAATATATTAACAGAAAATAATATTTTCCAATAGAAGAAGTAAACAAATTATTAAATTTTTCAGTGTGTATGGGAACAACATTAGTCCTGAAAAGATAGTTCGTTAACTAAAACATTTAAGAGAAAATGGATGCAAAAGTATTTTTCTCAAACAGAAAACTTCTTCCTTTACACGACTAGTTTCTTCCAAAGCCATTTATATCAATTAATGTCGTAGTTGCACGTGTTTCCTATTGTCTCCGATTCTAACTTAATCAGAGAACAATGCATCAAATTCAATCACACTCCATCTCCCTTTGTCATAGATTACTTTCTGAGTACTTTATTTGTTACTATTATCACTAAGAAATATACTGAAATACAAATGATTAAATTCTGATGACTTCTTCTTGAAGTCTTGCTTCTTGAAATAAGAATAAGTTGAACTTTATATATATATATATATATATATATATATATATATATATATATATATATATATATATATATATATATATATATATATATATATATATATATATATATATATATATATATATTAATTTATTGCAAACTTTGGAAGGCATTTATTTTGCTTTAACTTATTGATAGTTCTTTAATGAATAATAATGGAATTCATAAAACTTTAGAGGCCTGGGTATAAATTTTACTTGTTTAAGTTGTACATTAGTCATGCTGTTAGGATATTTGTACGTAGTTTAAATTTAATCCTTACATTTAAACTATGGTTTAATATATTCAATGAAAAGGACTTAATATTTAATAAAAAATACAGTTAACTAAGTGTTGGAAATTATAAGCGTCAGCTGTTTTAATTTAATATGTTTTATTTTATTAAAATATTGCATTATTGAATAACATTTCAATTGTATTTTTGAAAACTTTTATTTTCTCTATGTCCATATCTTCAAAACTTTTATTACATCCATATAAAAAGGCGAATAAAAATAACCTAATAATGCTTGGAAATTGAAGATACTTTGTTTCCACTTGTTATTGCTCTTATCTGATAATTCAACATTCTTTTACATTAAACAAAAAATTAGGCATTTAACTTATTTTTTTTCCTTTTATCTGTTTCTGAGCTATCGAAACAGTAACTAGAGCTTACCTTAACGCTTGCCTGATTATCCCGAGTTTTCTCGGGTTCATATATATACTGCGGTTAATCATAATCCCGAGAAAACTCGGACGAATCAGAATTTGTTTTACAATTTGTTTTTTCACGGTTTTACTCGGCCTGGAGGAAATTAAAGGAAATATTCATTTTCTAGTTGGTAGTTTGCCAATGTTTTGTTGGTTTCACGGTCATTTTGGAGGAACTGGTCAAGTGATTTCCACTGATTAGAAAACTTAATACAGAAAATCACAGTGACGAGTTTTTTTGCCACATCTGGAAGATCCAGTATTAGTCCTTTGCCATTTAGGTTAAACTCAAGGTATTTTCCTGTGTTTAAATTTTCATTAAGCACATCTCATAAGTTTCTCATAAATTGATTTGATTACACAACAGTTTACAGATTCTGAGGAACATTGTTTTAAAATATTTCACGTGATTTATTCCACATATTTAAAGGTTTAATTATCCACAAAATGGTTGAAATTATTCTTCTATCTGTCTCTTTTAGTAGTGATAAACCTAAAGTATACTGAAATATTTTTGAAAGAAAAAAAAACTAGGAATATACGAAAATTTAAATCATAAAGACCAAATAAAAATATTATTTTTCTTATAAATTTATGAAAATATATAAATTTATATCTATTTAGTTAAACCAAATGGTAACATAAAGTTGTACAACGTTTCAAAAGCGTAACTTACTAAAATCTTAAAAGAAACATTCTACACACATTCGGGAGAATATGAGTAAGATATGCTATATTAATTACCTACTAAAATGTATATAGGCAATGGTCAGCTGAAATTATGTATCCTTAATATTGTTCCAGCTTATAGTTGAATTATATACATAATTTAATGATTAGTAGCAGATGCGTGATATTCAAAAGTGAAATTGCTGAAATGGAATAGATATGAAATTTACACCTTCATATTTTGCAACAAGGTGTAATTTGCACCCTCGTATTGTTAAAATTTAAGTGTTTTTGAGATTTTATGTTTATCACATAGTAAATATTGGGCCGGTAATCACTTGTTATATACAAATATTGACAAAAGCTAAGGATTGAAATTCTCACTGATTCTTACTGACAAAACACCACAAAAACGTTATTTCCACTGATTTCTATGGTTTTAATCCAATGAATAAATGAAAATATATATTGAGACCTATTATAGCTCAAAATGATTAAAAATAAAAAATAAAGGATTATGCTATAAGTAGAAATATTGATATACTAGATTGTGCCAGTGTTATTTGGATGTCTTATATTTTACATGCTGTTATGATTTAAGTGGTACATCATGATCGAAAGAATGCACACTCAGATGTTTCCTTATCTAAGTATATTTAGGACTTTGAAAACATTTTCTGCATAGTACAAAACGATATATGAGTTTTTTCTCTAGTCAACTTAACAAGGATTATATGTTACAGTGAGGAGATAGATTTGGATATCGGGGTAGTTGCAAAAAGATCTTTCTGTTGGCGTGTATATTTATAGATGTTTCAATCTTACTTTTAAGAAGTCGTGACCAAAGCATTTTCCATTAGACACATTGAACAGTACTGCAAAACAGTTCATTCAACCAAATAACGAAAAATTTATTCAAAATTCCTCAATTTTTAAGGGAATTATTTTGAGTCAGAAATATACACTGCTTATATTGATATTATGTGTATACAGATAGCATATTAGGAATTATGTGTAAAATTCATATGTATTTTATTTTAAATTTCTAAAGATTTCCTTAGAGATGAACATGCAATGTCTGCTTTTGATATTAGTTCTTAAAATAAAAAAATATTATGTTAACACACCGAACAAATAAAATATATTGCATTTTCTTTTATGATACAATTAAAGAGAGGTAAAATTGTGTAACTGTAACGTCTTTTAAGAATAATCAGTTAATTCAAGATCCTGAAAAACGTTTGCATTACAGTATTTTTTTCGATGATCTGTACTGCAGTTCCGATAAAACATATTTAAACTTCAGCTGTCATTACATCTATAATCCATGAATTTAATTCATATGATTTTTTATATTTTCATCTTGTAATTCGACCTAAAATAATGAAATGTAATGAATGAAAAAATCGTCTTTAATTTTTTGAAAATATACTAATCACCACTTTAGAAAATATTCACATTTTCATGGCTATCATCTAATGCAATTATTCTTATACTTTATCCATCCATATTCTAATATTAAAAACTGAACAATAAAATTCCATTTTTGTTATATTTAAATTATCCTAAATTATAGATTTAAATTATTTCTTTTTTTTGTATTAAAATACACAGATAAAACTAAAATTTATTCTACAAGAGTGATTAAGAAAAGAAAGTGACAAAGAAAGAATAAGTAACTTACTTGCTTTGTCATCATTTGTTTTAGACACATAAAAATGAAAGTACCTACATTTTTTTGTCGTCTAGACGCCTTTGGAGAATCATTCAAAAGAGAGAATTTTTGGAAGAAAAAGTAGAAAAAAGTTTTTAACTATATTAACTACCGTTATGGGCATGACGTAAAAGATTGACTATTAAAGATACATAATGGTTTATTACTCTGCTCATTAAAGTGATGGTTTAACTAATGCTTTCTTAAGAACCTGTGTGATTTTTAATTAAATCTTTTTTCCTAAAAATATTATAAAAAAACTAAAAAAATGCTAGCTGATATTTAAAGAAGGTTTTTTTTACGTCTTATGCTTTTTAATAATAAAGTACTATTAAAAATATAGTACTATAACTATGAGAAAAATATAGTACTAAAATAGAATGTAAATTCCAAATAAATTTTAATTTTTTTATGTCACATAAGACTACTAAAAATTGGTTATAATACGCTTAAATAGTTGTTTAAATGTTTTCCTTCTCTTTTTAAAATAAAAGCATTTTGTGAAATTTTTAAAAATTATTATTCAAATGCTTGCTAAATTTAATAATTAAAGCCGTAGAAAAATGACTTTTTAATTCAATAAATTCCTGTGCACTTGAAACTAGCTTTACAAGTTTTCAAACCATAAAAATTTTAGATATTTTTGTGAAAAATTTTAAAGATGTGTTTCTCGAATTGTTTTTGTATAGCGATCATGTAAAAAATATTCTTCATGTATCTCTTTCTGGACATGTTTATGTATCTTGAATATTAAGGTTTTAACATCAAACTAAAAAATATTCTTATTACACCGTTAATATTAAAACCTTGTAAAAGTTTGAAAATTGTATTATAGATATTTAAGTAAGTGTGGGGATTTTATGGGAATATCCATAAGGATTACAATATGCAGTAAATTTACAGATAAAAATTATCATTATAATTCTAAAATTGTTTTCGATACTAATCTCATATGATATTTTCCACTTATTTTCATCATTCAGGTTATTATGCATTCATTTGCGATAATAAGAGAAAATTATATAATCTAAACAAAGAGAACATTTTTTCAAATTACGATAAAGTATAGACACAAAATAGTATTTTATTTAAATTTCACTTTCTTTAAGATCTGTTGAAAGGTGTATATCTTTAAACGTGGCTAAGTTATGGAGAATCTGTCACACTCAATGGCCTAGGAGAAGCAAGATTTTGTACCTCCGAATATGTATTTTCCGTATGCCTGCTATGTATTTGAAATGTATCTTCAACCAATCTTATATCTAAAGTAACTCAATAGACAACTTATACTTTAATCTACATATATACTGGAAACTTAATGAACTAACTGATAACTACATACTGTAACGAAAGCTTAATTAATTCATTTCATTGTCAACACTTTAATGGCAATAATGCAGATTAATTATCTCTTTTTCATAAGTAAAAGTTAAAAACGAACTCTAAATTATTAGAAGCTTTACACCTTATAACACAAAGTTATAATGATGAGAATTTTTCCTATTCAAGCTGAGAAGCATTATACCTAGAATGCTATGAAAATTCACATATATGCAAGCACGAATTAGAAGAAACTGTATGTATGCCCAAGTAAGAAATTTCTTTAGAATGCTAATTATTTCTATGATAATTTATTACAAATAGAGGTTTTCGATGGCTTAACACATATTTTCTACATGGGTAAGTAATGGCCCGGCCTAAAATCATGAGCCTAAAAATTTCTTAAAATAGTGAAATTCACTATATTGAAATTTTATTTTTAAAGAAAAAGTTTTTAGAATATGCATTTTACTGTTCAGCAGATAAATTAATCATTGATTTTTGCTTATAAAATCTGTACAAAGTTTAATTTTTCAATCCTGTTATTTGTCAAACGATGGCCGATTGGTTACGGTGCTAGCCTTCGGTACTGGAGTTCGTGCGTTCGACTCCCACAGTAGCATGGATTTCCGTAGCCGTTTGGAATCGGCATTAAACTGTAGGTCCCAGTCTCATTAGCCCTTGTGTTGCAAAACGTAGACCATAGCACTCCAAACCAAATCGATTGTTATTCTGGTACCCTTATTAGAGATTAATCGTGTATTCATACCAATTCTTTATACTGTGTTTTTCTAATAGATGGTCGTTGTCTCATAAACACAACACTAAAGCTATCGGTATCTTTTGGCCACCATTTATGCTTAAAATCTATTTTCCTCTTGGGTAAGTAATGGTCCAGGGTTATAAGTCTTCATGTGCCTAAAATAGATAGATAGATAGATAGATAGATATATAGGTAGATATAGATATATAGATATAGATATATATGTTGCTGAGTACAAAAAAAATATGTTTAATCTCCATATGTTTCGTTAAAATTTTAGGTTTTAAAATTTTGTTCATAACATAACAATTAGGTTCTTGTTATAATATGGAAACAGAAACTGGCAAAAATTGAAATTCTAACAGGATAAGGCTGCTATTGGATTCCGAGAATATAATCCTAAATATATTTTATTTGCATTTTACATTAATATTGTATTCAAATGTAAAAAAAAACAAATGTTATCACCTATAGTTGAATATTTATTAAATTTGATGCCTAAAAACGGCAGAACTATACCAAACATAAAACATTTGAATAACAAATTGAAATCATTCATACTTATAAATACCATATAAATATTTGTTTCTTGATAAAACGGTTTAGAACTCATGCTACAATACCAGTTTATTGTAATCGTAGTTAAGATTCTTCAATTGTAATCAGAATTAACTCAAATAAAAGTCTCTAAATCAGGCTCGGGAAAATGTTATGTACATAATCTGATAATTTCTCTGTCAGAAATTTTCTTCCGAAACTGACCTGTTAAATTGAATTAATAATTAACAATGAATTATTCTATTATGCAATAAATACTATGTAATAACTAATGGCATTAAACTAAACATAAATCAATCATTCCGATATATATTAAAAATTTATGACGTTATAAAGCTTTGAACTTACATTAACTATCATTTTCCATAAATAAAGTTTTAAAAAGAAAAGTTGAGCAATTAGGACATCTCGATGCCAAAGCGTCATAAATCATATTTTTAAGTAATGGTAATTAATGCAAAATTCTTTCATACGCTTAATATTCAAAATGCTTGATATGTACGATCCATTAATTTTTGACGTATGCAGTGACAGTAATTACTTTTTTACCAAAGTTTTGCCAAGGAATTTCCGAAACTGAAATACGTAAAACAGAAAATTGTAGTTGGATAAACATTTCAATATCGAAACTATATTATTTAAAGGATTTTAACGCACTGTAGGAGAAAAAAGTATTTGTGATAACACGTGATAATTTTAACAAGTTGCTCTGATATATAATATTTTATGTTAATATATAAACTATTCATTGCCTGTAGAAGATTTCATATTTTTATGATTTTATTGATTGAATAGTGAGAACTTTAGCAATTATATATCAGTCTATCTTTGAGTTTTTAAAATATTAAGATAATAATAATAAAAAGAAAACTTAAAAAGATAACGTGCTTTAAGGCTAATTTATTTTTATGAAATATATGTGCTTTATATTAATTCTTAGATGTGTATGTGGGTATAAAGGTGGGTAAAAATAAAAAGTAATATATGATAATTACTTTATATATTATTCATCAATTATTTCAAGCAAAACCTCCCCACTTTATATCTCTACATATGAGACTTTTTTGTTCTAAAAATATATTTTATACCCTATAATTATACCTTATGGATAATATAGATATTCGCAGAAAATAAAAAGAGAAAATGAATAATAATTGAAACATATTTTTCAGTATAAATAATCAAAATAACTCGTTTACATGTTCTTTTAGCTAACACATATTTTTCCTACATAAATAAATATATCCAAGTATTTACGCAGTTTGAAAGTGAATGGAGTATAATATCATTAAAATGAGTAAGAAATGTTTTTTTAAACGGTAGTTATCATTATTTTCATGCTTTAATAATATGCCTTTATTAATTAGAGTTTAAATGTTTTTTAAAGATTCTAATACATTCAAACTTTTTCGGTGGAAGATGACATTCTTTATAGTTATTTGATAATATTTCAATACCAGCAGTATCTTAAATTTTTAGCCCATAATTCATTCCTGGATTTTCACATTTTGTGGCTGAATCATCTATCTCTTCTTCATCACTAACAGAGTCTGGATTAGGAGGAACAATACCAATTTCAGGATCATCAATTCCTCATCACTTAAAAAATTCATATATTCGAGACCGTCTTGGGTTGTTAAAAATCTGCGTTTCATTTTTACAGAAGCAAAATGCAGAGTAAAGTATCGAAATTCTTAGCAGAAAAAAATAGAGCTGCATGCTGCACTAAACACTAAACAAAATTCAAACAAGCATGAGAGTAAGACATTAAATTTATCTTGCAATCTCCAATTTTCCTGATTACAATAGACATATATTTCCCCTTGTTGTGTCCAGGTGTGCGAACAGGTGTTTGAACTGGTTTTCATTGAAGGATAAGAAAAGAATGTGTGTTATGAATGCAATAACGAATTCGTGGAAAAATAATCGGGATTGGACCGTAATTTTAGGACACCTTTTTTATACTTACAAAATACACGTGTAAAATATATTTTTGAACAAAAACGTTCAGCTACATTATTAGTTCTGTCTATAAACTAAGAGTAACCCCCACAACGTTTGAAAGTAATAATAATAATGAATATAAAATTAAAGATTAAAAAATCACAATTTTTAAATGGTTGCTGAAAATAAATTTTGCAATTCAATATAACTTGATTTCTCACTTTTTTTTGCTATTATGCTAAAGTGTATCTATTTTAAAAGTGTTAAAATAAAATCTACTCAGAAAATATTTATAACTTTATTTTTAAATGGAATTATATTTGCTGTCATATTTATAGGACAGCGGTCCAATATGGGTTAATTTCATAATTGATTGGGAAATTAGTGATTAATTATGAATGAATTCCCTCCTAATTCAAGCCTTCTAAATATCTGCCGTGTTTTTAGGGGCATATGATGCTTCTAAAGTATGATTTCTCAGCTGGGACAATGTTAGTTGCATTCGGAATATCCTTTACCCTGTAAAAAGACCCAGTTGTTTTCCTAAATATTTTACAATTGTTATTCTGCAAGCTCTCTCTCCTTAGACTTGTATTGATATTATAGATCATATCTTCCTATTTTCCTGACAGTTATTGTTGTTGAAAATAGAAATTGGTCATTTGCTCTACGGTGCTACTATCCAACCATCTCCTGCTTGCCCGGCATAACGTTATCGCTATCGTTTCAAATCTAACGACGTGAAAAAAAATACCGAATCAAGGCTACTAGGCTTGCAAATAAACAAGCACATTCTTGGATTACGGTACACGTTATTCTCGAATGGAACTAATTGCGTAAATGAACTACAATCATGATTCACATAAAGTTATAAATGTGATGATATAGGGGAAAATATCGCTAAATCAACCAAAAATAAAATTTTTATATAAAATTTTTAATAAAATATTTCCCATGGGTTCGAAATTACAGCTTCTGTATGTATACTCAGTCAACTAACTGAGGCCTAATGCGCTTACTTTGAAGGATAAAATCAATCACCACTATAATTGAAAGTGCGTACTGCAATTATTTTTTAAAACTACTTCCATCCGTTGACTTATATTACAACATACCGCAATCTCACCATAAACTGAAATCATAAAAAATTTGATACATTATTGAAAAGTGTGTAATTTACTTATTTTTTAAATTACTTTCATATCTACAAGAATCTGTGACCTATCCTAATCATTATCCAAATTGAATTCTTGATGAATAGCAAGAAAATATTTTAAAAGAAATTAGGAGTAGAAATATATTTAATAAAGTAAAATTTTAATGGTCTTTTGATCTAAAAAAATATTTTTTTAAGTGGAAATAATAGGCATGAAAATAATATTCACATACATTTCTTAAACTAAGATTTATAATAACTGCTTTATAATAGCATTGTATTTATCCTGATATTTTTTACATTTTAAAACAAAGGAAATATATAAATGCATATTATAATTTAATTGTTAAAAACAATATAAGTTTAAAAATTGAAGAAATGGGAATTTTTTAGTGCAAAATTAATGTATTAAATAATTATTTCAAATAAAATAGTCGAATAAGATTTAAAAAAAATAGTGAAATATATTTTAAGGAAAGATAATGATTTTCAAAGAGACATTCCCTGTATTTCATATACTTAATTTTCAGCATTTCTTTTGTAACAATACTTTATCATTCTTAATGACTGTTTATCAGACTGTCATGCTGGATTTAATTACATTTCTGCAAGTTTAAGTGAAAAGGGACAGTCAGGAAAAAACGCCTTTAACGAAGTTGAAATATTTTGCGTTTGGATGACAGAAAACTTGTTTAATTATTCCTACATAAAATAATTAAGATTTACCTTTTCTGTTAAACTTATGATTTAAAATAAGAGCTAGGTTTTTGGTCTTTTATTTTTATCCCATTTTAAGAATTTTTATATTTTTCGAAATTTTTATAATTTTTTAACAGAAATATATATATATATATATATATATATATATATATATATATATATATATATATATATATATATATATATATATATATATATAAATATATATATATATATATATATATATATATATATATATATATGTGTATATATATATATATATATATATATATATATATATATATATATATATGCAAATATATATGTATACATATATATATATATATATATATATATATATATATATATATATGTGTGTGTGTGTGTGTGATCCAAGAATAATAAAACCAATGGTTACACTTAAAATCAGAGCCCATATTATTTTTACTTCCCTGGGCTACTGGCAAGAAGAAGCTTAATCAGCTTAGCAGTAATAAAATAACTAGCCACCTAGCCACATTGAAGAGAACGACACAGAAGTCCAAATGTTAACGGCCGAACGATGGCCGATTGGTTAGAGTGCTGGCCTTCGGTACCGGAGTTCGTGGGTTCGAATCCCACTGTTGCATGGATGTACGTAGCCGTTCGGAATCAGCTTTAAGCTGTAGGTCTTATTAGCCCTCATGTTGCAAAAAAGTAGACCGTAGTACTCCAAATCAAGCCAAATCAAATGTAAATGAAATTTTACTTAGAACTGCTAGAAAATGACATATTTACTAGTCAATGCCACACTAGAAAAACACACAAAAATGATTTAGTTCAAAATATATCAAGGACTCTAAGTCAACAAAGTCATCCATCTCATAACTAGAGAGTTGTGACTTTAAAGATGAAAAAATAGTTATCCTGTTCATTAACAAAGGCGTATTAAAGTAAGATAGACTCTTTGTGACAATGAGTTCAAATTATATATCTTTAGGTGACAAGCAAAGCATGTGACTCTTCTGTTTTGCTCCTTCTAAATTGAGAGGACCGCCTTTGTTTGTTACGTTGTTCCTATATTGGACGCCTATTAGGTCCTCCCTAAAATAGTATGACCAAAAAACTTATGTTGTTTTGTTGGGGGGGGGCGAAAGCTATAAGAAGCAAACGTCACAGCATAGAAAATAATAAAATTATAAATTTAAGCAATTTCGTATGAAAGATAAACAGTATTCGTGATATGCAAGTTGTTTCGATGTGTGTTTCCTCAAAATTCAATTAAAATATAGAATTAAAAGCTGAATGTTGCACAATAACACTGTATTTAAATCGGCTTCCAGCCCTTTAGCAACAGAACATAACTTAAAGTACAATACAATAGCTTGGCGATCAGAATCGACCAATCTACAGTTTCCTGATTTTTTTTATACATAGGAAACTAAAGAGTATGATTTTTGAGACTCCATATATCACTTAGTATTTTCTTTAGTCTGCTCCTGCTGCTATTGGGAAGATATCTCGTTATTAGCTTGTCCCCATTCGGGTGTTTCTAATCATGGATTGTTCAAGTAGTTATTGTAAATTATTTATGACAATTTTATATACAAACGAATAACGTATATACTGTCCTTTTATAGCGATTGACGTACCACTCGTAATTTGATGGAATATGATCATGTGAGCTTTCAAGTCTTAAATTTTTCCCTATCATATTTAGTGACGTAATTAGTTTAAACAATAGGTTTTGTAGGCTTCTAGTGTGAGGAATTCTGCACTGTAGTACATTTTTACATGATACGAAGAAAAACAATTGAAAGGGGAATATTTCTAATCAATACAGGGAGAGATAAAGAAGGTTTTTGAAATACTGAAACAGTTATGTTTACTATACTTGGCAATTTTGAAACCCTTGGATTAATCATTGTACTGTATAAAAATGAAAACACCTTAACGATAAGTCAATTCTCGGTCATGTCTAAGATTTTGAAAGATAAAACGAAATTTCATATCATTATTTTGATGTCATTGAGTTGATAGGAATATGTAAAAAAAAAAAACACATATTTCTTCTACTCATTTAATTATTCTTGGACACATCGATTGCGTAACTGTAAGGAATTGGTATCCCTTCACCGTAATATTAAACAGCATTATGACCTACTATTAAAACTTGATGTTAAGTAAAATATATATATATATATATATATATATATATATATATATATATTCATGTTTCATAAAAGGATTACTTTCAGACAAATTACCTATATTAAAGAATACAGTACTCATACATAACATTTCTATGTCCAAATTTCTCGAAATAAACAAGCAATGCCCTTTTTAAGATAGTTAATCTATCTAATAATTAAAGATATATATATATATATATATATATATATATATATATATATATATATATATATATATATATATATATATATATATATATATATATATATATATATATATATATATATATATATATATATATATATATATATAATATGGGTACAACACAGTTTTTTTTTAGAATCCATACAACAGGCAAGCACTTTTACAACATCGTACACATAGACAATGTGATGCTGCTCACACCACTTCTGAAGTAGGGATTTCTCTGGTAAAATCCCTAAGAATAATTGGTCATGTGATAAAAAAATGCCCGTTTAAAGAGAACGACTTAACTATTGCCTAAAGTTGTACAGACAGACTGAATTAAGTCTATAGCGTGTCTGGAGGGAAAAATAAGAATTACCTAGCAAACTCGATAATAGTTTATGAAAAAGAGTTATTAAATTAATATTAAAATATGTAAATAAGGGATTTTAATATTAAACATATATATATATATATATTCTGGTTACTTCTATCGTATTCATGAGCTTGTCACCAATCACAATAATCATAAAATAGTGGTAGCCAACATATCTCTCTCCTTCTTAGGCAATACGCCGCACTCTACATTCCCTCATCTAATGGAATAATGTCTCTCTGTCCCGCTCACGTGACCATCAATACCGGAAACAAAACGACTCCACTTCCATAATCTAGAAACTCACCATTATTAATTTTTACTGTTATATATATATATATATTATATATATATATATATTTTACCACATAATTTCTTACAATTTTCTGGATTATATAACTGACTATGACGACAGTCTTAATAGTTATGTTTCAAGCTCTCCAATTACGAAACACCATTTCTTTAAAATTCTTATCGAATATATTCTAACCATGTCACGGTACACCTACTCTAAAATTAAGAATGATAATCGGTTTCAGAAATGTCACTTGAGAAACAAAAAATACAAATAAATGTACAGAAAGTAAGCCGTAATACGGATGATGTGAATAGGTAGAGTGATTCAATTCTTCAACAAGGCATTTTAGGGGTAATTGATGGTATAATTTGAGAGTAGAATGACAACTGTAGGAAAATTTTAACGATTCTGGACATCACTGAGATGTTTAAGCACTTTTCTTGGTAATAAATAAAGTGAAATTCATTTATCAAAATTACAGTATGAAAAATTTAGCAGAGATTAGTTTTAGAGATAAGATTTTAAAGACGTAATTTCTTAAAACTTAGAAAGGAACAAAACTGTTTTTTTTCTAGTCCCTTAAAATTTTATTTTGTATATGTTTTTAAATAATCCTTAAGTGTTAAACGAGAACAAGTTTCATACATTTGATGAATCAACAATCTCTATGAATAGGCAAAATTACTTTGGTTAAAATATATATTATTTAAAACTTTTCAAAATATATATTTACGCAATTTTTTCTTCCATTTTAAGCATATTTCAACTGTTTCTTACATATATCTGTGAACAATTATTTTGAGAAATATTTTTATAGGAAATATAATACTACAGTTCAGAAAAATGGAATCTACACTTGTTATTCTAATAACACAATATTAAAGTATATTTGATAAATGTCTAAACAAGTAACAATACAGGTATTTCTCAAATAAATATTGTTAATTAATATTCGAAGTATCTCATTTAAAACATTAAAGTGCAACAAATTATATTTCTATAAGCTTATATATATATATATATATATATATATATATATATATATATATATATATATATATATATATATTAATTTTTTAAAAGTTTGTTTTTTATTTCAGTTATAAAAGAAATTCCAAGGAATCTATTTTAATAAAAAGTGCTATTTAAAACAATGCTTGACTTAATACTTATTTTAATTTTTTAATTTAATATTTATTTAGAAAACAAATTTTATTTTAAGCAGTTTTAAAGTAAATACCTTATTTTAAATGTGAGCTGTCACTGTAGATAAAATATTTCAAAGTCACAAGTATTAAATTTTTTTTTTCTCATGAAACTATTTACCGGGTCTCAAAGGGTTTTAATTACTGCATAACAGTTCAAAGATGATTAAATACTATTTTTAAATAATATAAATTTAACTTACATATCTTAAAATTCACTTTTGTCTAATCGTCTATTTGAAAATTTAATTCATTTGTAGCGATCAGAAGATGGACAATAGAAGGCAAATACGGATTCAAAATATTCTGGGTTACTCTTTTCTTATTTTTATGGAACAATAAAGAACTAGAATATTAAAAAAAACACCTACTGAATTGCGATTTGTTAGATCTAAATGTTTTTATAGTTCAAACGATTTAAAAAGTAGACTATATTTACACATTAATTTATTTATGTTATGAAATTTTTCACATTTGGAATTTCAGTTTTATTTCATATATGTTTGACAGTCCGAGAGTTTAGGCAATAATATTTAGTACATTCAAAAAACTGAAATTGAATTTCATTTTTTTAATTTTCAGTAAAAGTTTATTACATTTAAATTGTTAAAATTTCGTGAAAAACATCAATAAATTAAACAAGTATTAAAATATTAAAAAGCAATATTTTATTGCACACGAGGATAAGTGTAAATTTAATTTTAAAACATAAAACTATTCTTACTAAATAATACTTCATTTCAGAAAAAGTAACTCTTATGCATCGCATTATTAAGTAAAATTCTCTAATCTCATTCTATGGTCTGAAGGTTTTTAATATACCAGTTAAATCCATTTGAATATTTACTCTAGCTCCAAATACCGTCCTCGCTCACTGGTCGCTTCCACCAAGCACTGGAAATATTTTAATGGCCTACTTAATTACGGTGCTAGCAACGCACTGCTCGCATTTGCTGAACTTAATAATCCCATGCAATTTATGAATCTATTCTTAGACTATCTATGTTTTATTCCGAAGAAATACGCCTCATTCAAGGAGAAGACATATTCTGTTACTAAGAGTATAATTTTTAAATTTATAAATTTTAAATTGCTTCAGATGATAAGTTAATAATAGACATTTTGCTACTGAATTGATTGTTCTAAACATAAATTAATAAAAAATGTAAATATAAATGTTTTTAGCATTTTCTCGTAAGTGTTATAAAACTTTAAATGATAAGAATATGTATTTAACACAGAAGAATTTTTTCACATGGAAATCTAAAAAAATTAGAATAATTAACATGTATGTGAGATATGAACTGTTAATACATTGTGTTAACATTTCATTACGCCAAGGAATTGTACCGCTAGAGAGAGTTATCCTGTTAAAACTCAAAAGATAAAAATTATTTAATGTCTTAACCAACTTATTGTATTTTATATAAATATATAAACAAATATATAAATGAAGAAATAAAAATATATATATATATATATATATATATATATATATATATATATATATATATATATATATATATATATATATATATATATATATATATATATATATATATATATATATATATATATATATATATATATATATATATATATATATATATATATATATATATATATATATATAATATATATATATATTATATATATATATATATATATATTTATATATATATATATATATATATATATATATATATATATATATATATATATATATATATATATATATATATATATATATGTATCTAAATAAATAATCACGATTAGACAGAAAATAGTTAATGATGTTCATATATATATATATATATTTCACATCTATCCTTATTTGATGCTGAAAAATATTTTAAATAATAATTTTATCATATTATAAAAAATATGTTTAACCACAATTTTTGTTTAAAAACTTATAATTTTTTGTGTTTTAATTACATAATCCATGAAACTGCTGTTTAACGATTATTACGGATAATTAATTTTGAAATATACATCAGTAAACTTCACATAAAAAACGAATTTGAGGATTATAGATAATACATATCTTACAGGAAATGAGCTGCTTAAAATACAGATTATATTAAAAAATGAAAAAAAAGCAGGTGAAGAGGAAAAAAACGTTAAATTAAATTGAGGGAGTATTACTTTTTGAACTTGTATCTATTTATTACTTCAATTTTTTTTATTAAATCAACAGGGCAAATTGAGAAAAAAAACTCATTAAGCAAAGGGAAACGTGACAATT
>CM063505.1:28880611-28890611 GCA_032207245.1 Pardosa pseudoannulata | reverse complement strand
ACATATTGCGATATCTATTGCCGGAAAATGTCTAGCTTCTTTAATTTTAAATAAAATACCAGAGTACTGCTTTAACAAAGTTCCATAATATAATAAATAACATTGAAATTCATAATTTACTTTTAGATTTCATGCATGTTTAAACTTCTTTCTGAATTTTATACAGATTTCACATTCGAAATAATTCTAAATTTAACTGCTACCTTTACATTTTCTATAGTTTTTGAATCTACCAATCCAACACAAAACTTATTGTGTTATTTTAATGTATATTTTGTAAAGTTCGTAAAATAATTTCTATCATATCATTTATACGGTTTCTGTCAAGGTATCAAAAAATATCAGCGATACAAACACGATAAAATGTTCGAGTACTAAATATGTGTGAATACTTCATTTAAACACATTTTTTTAAATATATGGAAGAAAATACGTAATATAATAATTTGATAATGAATTAGTAATATAGTCATATATTTTATGATTCCTGTATATTTTTAACAAGAGGTTTTTATTACATGGTACTTATTATACTTGAAAATTCTACTAATTAAGATCACTCGAATGTTTCATAAATTTCATGTATGTGAAAGATAATTATCTTCGAATTCCATATAACATTTAGCAACATAAATTAATTTGGGTATTGTTTTAATGTTTTATATTGTTTCGGAATGTTTAGCAGACTATAATTATGTGTCTTAGAACTCGCCATTTTGTATCTAATCCTTATAATTAATACATGGATGATAACCCAGAATATAGTAATTTAATATTGACTGTAGTAATATAGCTGAATATTTTGTTAAGTATATATTTCTGTTTTGACCTTTTTTTTATAAATATCATAATTATTATATGTTTGAATTAATCTTGTTATACAATCTGGGAATTGGTTGATGTACCCGGTATGGTGGTATTATATTACCAGAAAAATTACGAAGAAATATCTCTGAAAAATATCAGATGCAATTTAGGGAAAATTACAATACTTATTGCGAGAAATTGATTCGCTTTTCATTTTGTACATATAATACCTCCCCAGAGCGTTATATAATTTCCATTGCATATGAATTAGCATAAACATTTATGATTTCTTTAAAATTTTACATATTTTGCATTTATACATGAGTATTAAAATGATTCAAAAAACGGCGTAATTCTAAATAACCATGCATTAAAAAAAACAATTACTGAATCTAAAATGTCCCTGCTATTTTAGTCATAATATTATATTAGTTTACATTTTAAAAGTTTAAATTTTTATCTAATTCATATTACATTTATAATGCGAAGTTTTACAAGGTAACAAAAATTTGTTCCTAATCCAGAGACAATAACAGTATCTATACTAAAGCTATCTCTAAACCTAATTTAAATATAAAAGTAGAATTTATATATACATTAATACACAGAACATAGTAAATTAATTTGAGTAGCAGTAGTGTGGACTATTTTATCTTGATATTTATTCATATGACAATTATTAGAACGTAGAAACTAATTATTATTGCAAAAGCTTTTCATAAAATTAATGTAAGTGAAAAATTAATATTTTCTAATTCCATATAAATTTTAGCAATATACAATTCACCTGGATATCATGTTATATTATTTTTAATATCTCACAATTTCTTGCAGATCACACTAATTATATATATGACTAATTGACTTATATACAACATTTATACATCTATTAAAATTATATACGGATGATAAATATACTAAATATAATCATTAATTATTTACTCTAGCTATATAGTTATGTATTATGCAATGACTATATTTCTTTTACATAAAGGGTATTTTATTTATATGGTGATTATTAAACAACAGATTGGAATTATTTATTATTATTTATTATAAATCTTTCATAAATTCATTTATGTCCAAAATAATTTTTCTCTAATTACATGCAACACTATATAATTCACTTGGATATAATTTTAATGCGTAAAATAAGACTTAAAATTTTTATTTGTTTTCAACAATTAATATATATTTAAAACATTGATTTTTTAATATTTTACAGTATATTTTTTTTAACTTTGCCAAAACTTTTTGCAAATATTCTGATTTTAACTGAAATGATAAACAAATATGTGTATACTTTTATCACAACTTTTTTCTTATGTAAATTTCATATTACGCTCAAGACATTCTTGTTTTTTTTTCTTTTAGAATTATACGTATTTTTTTAATTTAAAATTTTAACATTAATTTATAAATTTAAAGCTTAATTTTTTAAAAATGCATACTGCAATAATTTTTTATATATAAAACCAATTTGATTTTAATATTTTATATAATACATTTGTTTTGACACTTGCAATACATATAACGTTTTCACATTTTAAAATATTTAAAACTTATTTTAACACATAGTTTAGGAAATTTTAAAGCACTGCAGGGCAAATATTTATCTATGAGGAATATTTAAATGAACAGCATATTAATTTTATCATATCCTTCTTTTACCATAAAACGATTACTCACATAATATCATTCAATAAAATGTACAATAAATCTCTCTTAGCGTAATTGATTCATTTAATAGATCCAAATTTCTCCAAACAATATGATTATTTTACTTGATATGTTAACATTCTTCTGGTGAATGACATCAAAATTGTTTCCTTTAATAACTGATACAATTAAAATAGCATATGTAGTTATGAATGGATGGAATTTCCGGTATTGGCAAAAATCTATAATCACTAATATAAAATTCTTTGTGAGGTAATCACTGCAAGTAATTCATTATACCATCGTATTATTAATTGATTGCTCACCCTATTCATTTCACTACTAGATTGATTATTGGGATAATATATTAACCATTTAATCTAGTACAATATACTTATTCTTGTTTTAATACTATTACAGATTTTCAATAAAAGCAGGAGTGCATTTTAGAAAATAATATTTTTACGAAATCTAACAAGAAAAAATTACTTAATAACATACGTCATTTATTTTTGAAAACCCTTTAAAAAATTCATTAATAAAAATAAAATGATCTCATGTCTCTAAAAGTATCATTAAATACAGTATATAATTTTGTAGTTCAATTGTATTTTAATAACATTATAATAACTCAATACATGAGAGTAAAAGTTTTAGTTTTTATTTTATTAAAAATTTAATTTATTTTTAAAAATGGTTATTTTACGGTAATTCTTTATAAGAAGTAAGAGATTGACGAAATATATATTATTTGACTATAAATTAAAGTTATTTTTTCATAATAATTTTTATTTATCTATAATAGTTAACAAGGTTCACAAAGAAATTTCCTTTTTAATATAAATATTTAAACTGCATATTTTAAGCAATTTAGATGGATTTATATCTTCACTCATTTTAAAGCATAGTAACAGGTTTAAAAAGGATCTTTATGAAATTAAATTTTCCTGTTTAACTAAAGGAAAATATACATATTTCCAGTAAACATGTTACTGTATACGATGTTTAGTATGCCAGTAATGTAAACTGAACTTGATAATTACTGTAATCATCCCATTGCTTCACCTATTTGTATAAAATTCATTGGAAAAACTCCTTCTGCTGCTAAAGTCTGAATCTGTCAGCTGTACTTCTACTCCTGACAATTAGCGTCAAAATTTATAAGAAATTTGAGAGACCGTAAGGAGCTGAAAATAGAATGGGGACAGATATATAACTCTACGGTGATATGTCTCCTTCTTTAAGTGTAATGTGCATGATACGATATATATATATATATATATATATATATTGGATATTTGACATCAGTTATCATGAAGCAAAATCTCCCCTAACCAAAGTTGATCTATATGTTATAAATCCTTAATTAGTTGTAATAGATATGTTTTGGTAAAGGTATAATAGAAAAAAATTCACAACCACCTACTGATTATTCTAAATTCTACTACTATGCCACAGAATGTAGTATTAAGCATATTTCCTTGGACTTCATTTCACCGACGCTCATAACCATTGTGTCAAATTATGCGCAATGTGAAGAAAAGTATAAACGTGTTGGAAATTGTAGTAAGATATAAAACGAGGGTATAAGGGGTCAAGAAAGAAATAAAGTATGTGTTGTTCTTTTGTATAGATAATATCGCAATTCCAATGGATAATAGAGGTTTAATTATTTCCGTACCTTGTATCAAATAAATAATAATAATAATAATGGATTAAAATTTAATGTTTTCGAACCCCGTAGAGAGTAACCATAAAATTCTGAACAAGTTTGGCAGTACCTCTTGTTGAAATGCCTAGCATTTACCCTGGTTAAAATATTTAGTCAAAAGTCAAGGCCCTATCACGGTCCAGATGATTCGTACCCAAACATTAATAGAGGAGCGTGGTTAAGACTATTTTTTCTCTGATTCCATTTGCCTGCATAGGGTTCTTTCTTTTTTGTCAATAAATTACTTTAGGAAAATCGTAATATAACTTTAGAGGCGATTATTTCAAATCCTGCTTTCTCTTTCTTTAGTGAAATGTGTTTCATTATGTATAATATATCACCTATTAAAGGATTTCTTGTTTTATTAATTGACCTGAATAACCAATGTACCAATTGAGCTGCAGCTATCGTAGAACAGAATGTAGTTTAATATTAAAATTTTAACTCAGATATATTTAACCATATTTCTAAGGTTGTTTTCAATACTGTAGTTTTAATGTTCATTATTGAGTTTAATATATGTTTTATATTGGAATATAGAGCCTCTATTTAATAGATCCATTATAAACACATTTAAGACCAATGGTATTGCTTAAATGTTATTATAAATTAAAAAAAAAAATATCTATTATATCCTTTACAAATAATAAAAAGGATTTCTGCTACACAAATGCAAAATATTTCAAATTCATTAAATAGTTTTTCCTTGCTGTTACATTTCGCTTAAATTTGCAGAAATGTAATTAAATCCTGGACGAAAATCTGATAAAGAACCATTAAGAATGATAAATTATTGTTAGAAAAGAAATTCTTTAAATCAAACCTATGAATTATAGTGATTGACTCTTTGAAAAAGAATATTGTTCATTAATTTTTTTTCTTTTTATTTAAAAGTTCCATTCAACCTTTTTCTTTGAGTTAATAATTTAATATATTAGTTTTGCAATAAAAACTTCAATTTCATTAAATCTTATGTATTAATTATTTTTAAAGATTTAATAAAATATACTATCTTATATTTTTTAGTAGAATAGATATTTTTATACTGTTTTCAGTACTAACAATAAACGAATACTATAAGTTCTGCTTTATTTTTATTTCTTACGGTATCAAATATAGGATATATATATAATTATATATATATATATATATATATATATATATATATATATATATATATATATATATATATATATATATATATATATATATATATATATATATATATATATATATATATAGAGGAGAGAGAGAGAGAGAGAGAGAGAGAATGAGAGAGAGAATTGCTAGTTTTCCTTCCTGTTCATCACTGCTGATGATAAGCATAAAATATGACAACTCTTACATACCCTCGATTTATTTTATTTTAACATAAAATTATACATTTCAAATACCCTTCTTAAAATCATAACTTGTTAAATGATGATTTGATATAGATTGATGTTATCAATTTTTCTATTTTATTTAATCTGAAATGTGGTGAATATCAAATGTAATGTTTTTTAGTAATGTGAATGTTTATCCAAATAAAATTTTCTGTTCTATTTATTTTGATTCCAGACGTTCTTTGGCAATATTTTGGTAAAGGAGTAATTATGTATCTAAATCCATCAAAAGTTAATAGGTCATACATATGAAAACTTCCATATATTAACGGTATGAAAAAAATATGAAGTAATTACCAGGACTTAAAAATATGATTTATGACGCTTTGGCTTAGACGTGCTAATTGCACAATTTTCCTTTTTAAAAATATTTCGAGAAAATGATAGTTATATAAGCTCAAAGCTTTATAACTTCCATAAATTTTCAATATATCTCAAAACGATTGATTTATGTTGACTTTCATATTATTAGATGCTCCGCAATAAGTTTTTAAATAATCCCTTGTTTTTATTAAATTATTTAAAATATGTAAAAATAACACACTTTTAAGAAATACCTGATTTGGAAGAAATGTTTAAATGACAATTTGTATTGGGAATAAATATCGTGGTTTTTTCAGCCAATTTAGAGTTTTAAGTTAACATCAGATACAAGTTAGGAAATCAGATATGTTTACTTTGAAATGGTATTATCACATCACTTCTAAACTATTCTGCAGAAGCAATTATCTAAAAAGTGTGTGTGTAAAAATTTTATATTTATTATGAAGAATTTTATAAATTTGGGGAGCTTCTTACGATTAAACTATATTTTATAGTTTTAAAATTGCATGTTTTAAAAAGTTTTATATTTAAATATTAATATTATTTTTTACAACATGAAACAATATAAATTTATATTAGAAGTAATAAGATTTTACGGGTATTTTCTTTATTTTTATATTATAATTTATTTTATTTTAACATTTTAAAATTTACAGTTTATATTTCTATACGACGGCAAGTTTTAATAATGAAATATGGAGAGAATAAAATAAAAATATCGTTGTTACAAAACTAAAAATCAATTGCATACAAAGTATGAAATTATTAAGAACTGTACAAAGGAAAATATAATCTACGTTATCTTGAAAAGTCGATTTGCTCCGTAATTACATTGCAGTATGTAAAGAATAATGTTGAGATAATTTATAGCTAAATATTACGTATATATATATATATATATATATATATATATATATATATATGTGTGTGTGTGTGTGTGTGTGTGTGTGTGTGTGTGTGTCTATCTCTGTATGTATATATATATATATATATATATATATATATATATATATATATATATATAATATATATATATATATATATATATATATATATATATATATATATATATATATATATATTTATATTTATATATCTGTGTCTCTAAGTGTGTATATGCGTAATGCATGTATGCATTATATAATTTATTGTATTTTAATGTTTTAAGTGAGATAATGACAATACTTCGAATATTAATTGACAATACTGATTTGAGAGATACCTGTGTTATTGTACTTTAACGATTTATCAAATATTCGTTAAGATTCAGTTATTGAAATAACAAATTTTGAATACATTTTCACTGAACTGTGGTATCATATTTACAATTTACAAATTCTTAACTTAATTATTTACAGTTATATGTATGATACAATTTATTTATGCGTAAAATGAAAGAAAAAATTGCTTGCATATTTATTTTGAAAAGATTTAAACTGTATATGTTTTAACTAAAATAATTTTGCCTATTTAGAAAGATTCCTGATTCATCGAATGTATGAATCTTTTTCTCATTTACCACTTAAAGAATTATTTAAAAAACATATAATGAAATAAAAGTTCAGGCTACTAGAAAAAATACATATTTAGTTCCTCTCTAAGTTAAAAGAAATTACCTCTTTAAAATCTTATCTCTGACACTAATCTCTGATAAGTATTTCATACTTTAACTTTTATTAATATATTTCTCTTTATTTATTACCACGAAACGCGCTTCAACATCTCATTGATGTCCAGAATCGTTAAATCTTTCTTACAGTTGCCATTCTACTCTCAAATTATATCATCAATTACCCCTGAAATACATTGTTTAAGAATTGAATCACTCTACCTTTTCACATCATCTATATTACAGCTTATTTTCTGTACACTTATTTATATTTTTTGTTTCCCAAGTGACATTTCTCCCACCTATTATCATTCTTAATATTATAGTAGATGTATCGCGACATAATTAGGATATATTCGAGAATAATTATAAATAAAGGGTGTTTCGTCACACTCAAGGGAAAGCAATTGGAGAGCTCGAAATATAACTTTATCTATTTACACTGTCATCATAGTCAGTTTTATAAACCATAATATTGTAACAAATTATATAGTGCATATATATATATATATATATATATATATATATATATATATATATATATATATATATATATATATATATATATATATATATATATATATATATATATTCTAATCTAGCAATAGCAAAGACCAACGTAATTTCTCCTGATTTAAATAACCTTACATAACACGTTTACGTAAAATAATTTCAGTTTTTAATGTTCCTGCGTGGTATAATATTAATGTTTCTGGTTGGTTGACTTTTTTACACCCTGATGAGATTTTAGGGATGAATATAAAATGTTTTGCCGTCAAATGGCCTGTTTTATTTATTTTAAAGAAGAAAATTTTATTGCCAAATGTCGTTGTTTTTAACAACTATTCTTTATCAAACGTGGATATAATATCTAAACCTGTGGTGAGGAAAATATATTTTAATATACTTTTTCCATTTAGTCTATGAAATTTGTTTTATTATCATAAACTAGTAAAATTTGGAAACATGACTTTTGTAGCTAAATATTCAAAATAGAGCTTCGGCGTAATTACATTTACTCAAAATTTGTATCTGTTGTATAAATTCGAGAACAAATATTAAGCCTAAAATTAGTAAGATCTTAATAAGAGTATAATTCTGATAAGTTAAGAGAAAACATTTGTATCATAAATTCTTCTTTACAAAAGAACACGCTTTTTATTTAAATTTTATAAAAATGTTTATGTTATGCTATTCATATCTCAAAATGTATATTGACAGTAAGAGAAAACACTTTAATTTTATGAAATAATATTTTACTGTACAAATAAACCACTGAAATGACAAAACGAAGTAAGATTTTTAAGTTTGAATATTCTAAAAGAAAGCTTCTAATTTATGATGAATAAAGCACCGAAGTCCCAAAAGGCTTTATGTCTACTAATGTAAATAGGGAGCAAAATAAAATATAGTGCACTTAATATAGTAAGTATTAAAATATAGTAAAATATAGTATTAAAATAGTATAGTAAAAAATATAGTATTAAAATATAGTAAAGTTTTATTTTGTGCATAATTGTACTTGATTTTTAACTGGTTATAGTGTTTGATTTTTAAATTTAATTAATTTTATATAATGTATTCTTATATAAAGTGGAATAAAATGGAACAACCAAGATAGGAGCACTTAATGGCGGTTGGACATACTGTTTATATATTTTTTAAATATATATATATATATATATATATATATATATATATATATATATATATATATATATATATATAATATTTTTTTAAAAATACTGTAAAGAGACTTATGCAGGCAAATTTATCTTATACATAAATGTACATAAACACTGGAGCATTTGTTGAGAAAAATAGTAGTTACATATGTAAACTATAAATAAAATGACATCCTGCAAAGCACATAAATTCTTTGAGCAATATGGAAGATACGTTGTACAAATGTCTAAGCATAATTGCTAACAAACAGTAGTTACGCTACTAGAATTTGAGAAGAATCTGTGTTATGTATCACTTGTATCTAAAATTATGCATAAAATGAATTTTCAAGATGATATGTGTACCGGGATCATTTATTACTTATGGAGAATGCATGTGCAAAAACGTGAAAATTCATTTTAGATTTAAATAAGGATAAACTACTTCACTTTTTAAACGGAAGAATTGAAAAAGATTAACACAGTGAAACTAAAAGATGTTTCTCCATATGGCATGCATAGAATTTCTGAGGATTCATTTTTATATAGGCTACTTAGAGTTTTACGTGTAATGTTCTCAGCTTGACTTGGACAGGAAATCATTATTATCGGTTCTGCTTTATAAAACTTGAAAGTATCTTTTTCTAATAATTAAGATTGCTATGCTTTTACGTTACATGGATAAAAAGGTATAATCATTTTGCATTTCTGTCAGAAAGTGTTGTCTAGAAAGAGATTAATTAAGGAAACATTACAAAAATTGAGCACCTAACAGTCAGTTTCTTAAGTTTCCAAACAGTTACATTTACATAAAGAATAATGTATACATAATTAATGTATA
>CM063505.1:28863111-28878111 GCA_032207245.1 Pardosa pseudoannulata | reverse complement strand
AAGTAGAATACTTTATTATTTGAAATATTATAAAAAGACGTGAAATCTGAAAAAAGCCTTAAATATTATTATGAAAAACTTTTTAATTCAGTATCAAAGGAACTTTTAGGCGAATAATTAGCTAAATCATTATATTTAACTAACAGAGAAATAAAACATTATGTGTCTATAATAGCCAATCTTTTAAGCTAAGCACATTATGACTGTTGAAAAGTTTTCTTTCAAATATTATTTCAAAGTCATATAGACGACAAAAAAGATAAATACTGTAATTTTTATGTGTCTATAATGATGACAAAGAAATTGAGTACTTTCATTTTAAGATAAATTTACAGAACATTTAAGAAACCTTTTTATTCTGTATATTTAAATAAGTAGAGAAAGATTTAAATAGATAATTTATAATAATTTAAATATAGCGCTAAGTACATTTTTTTATTTGAGTTTCTAAAATGACTATGGGAATATTAGAACAGAGTGTAGGCAAAATTGCATTGAATTAAAATATAAAATTGCGAAATTTTAAAAAATTGATGCTAAACATATTTTACAAAACAAAAGGAAGATAAATGACACTTTAATCATTTTAGGTCGAATCAGAAGGATAAAATATAAAAATCACGTGATTTAACACAGATATCATGGAAGAGATGTCTGGACTCTGAACACGATTTCTGTGAATTGCTTACAATTATTTTGGAAAATATTTTACAGAAAATGTCTTTCAAAACTTTTGGATTAATTGATTCTTTTAAAGTGATTACAAGATCCTCTTTTTTTGTGCCAGTTGATAAAATAGAATGTTTTATATTTTTTCAGTGTGTCAAGAGTATGTTCATTATTTTAATAATTTAAAATCAAAAACAAAAATTGCTTTTTCCGACCAAAGACATTATTTTGTCTAAAATAAAATGCACAAGATATAACATCCATTTTAGTGCGCACTATATTTATACATGTAAGAAGACTGTGGCTCATTTTCCAAAAATCTTAAGCCACCAATAATTTTGAAACAAATTGAGTTATTTGATTGGTTGAAATGGTTCAAGCAATATGTTCTAATGTATGGGACAAAAGGAAAATGCATTGGGGACTGAATTCCTAAAATCAATTCTAGACACCTATGATTTACCCCTTTCCTTGTATTGTCCTATTTATAGGACAGTAATTTTTCACAGTTATAAATAAAGCTATTCAACGTTTTGCATATAGTTTTCTAACCCCTAAAGAGTAATTCCCTCTCTGCTTACTAAAACCAGTTGAGACCGGATGAAGGTTTTTTTCAGCAAGCTACAGACACTTAAACTTCGCACCATTTTCATGATTTTTTTCTTGATGAATTTCATTCTAAAAAATACGAAAAGGTTTTAAAGATAAGTCTCCAAATATATTTTTTTAAATTTTACTGTCAATGGCCAAAGCGTTCTATGATTTTTCCTTCACCCTTTGTCGACTAGAATGGAATACGGGAAACCCTACCTTGTTATTGTCCTTTTACTTCCGGATATAAACAGATATATAAATAGATATTATAGATTGCTAATTTTTAATACACATAAAGCTAGTCGAGTCTCGAAGATCATCCCATAAGAAATAATGGATTCTAAAAGTACAAATAAAAATATTCTTTGAGAGACTTGTCTATACTTTTTACGAAAGTCCTCCAAGATATTTAAGTGGTGCAATTAGAGATACATCTGTTACCGTGAAAGAAATACTTCGAAATAGAGATTTATAGAGCCATGAAAAGCTATCAGCGTCTTTGTGCCTCAGGAGGTAGTGGTACAGTTCCTAAACAATCGACCTGACCCTCCTACTCCAAAACTCCATGGGGGAAAGAACTTAAGCAAAAATGTACATTACATCCATTTTTGGAGCGTTTTTTGAGGTCGAAAATTGTACGTTAAGACTTCATCGGTTTGGCGGAATTGTACGTGTGACCCACTTGTTAAAGATAAAGTTTAAATATATTTTTTAGCCTTTATTTCAGATATTCTATTAACAGATATCTTATAACATTTTAAAATTATTTTTACTTTTTTAATTTGAATTACAAATTTAAACTACTGTACTAAAAATAGGACGCTGGGAGGATTCGTTAAATTTTCTGTTATTTAGTTGTTAGTTAGATGCTCAAGATGTCGCATAAAAAAGTTTTTAAAACTTGCCAGGAAGCTGTAGAATATTTATTTTCAGAGGAATTAGACACCGAAATGATTGCTTTGACACCTAAAGAGAATGAATTAACAGATGAAAAAGGATTTGATGACACTGAAACTCTTGACACATCTGTAAGAGACGTTGCAGGTAATATTGAAATTTTGAGTTGTAAAAAAATGTTTCAGCCAGTTACTGATATCAAGAGTCATATAGTTTATTTTGACAATTTTTTAATTCCTATAACTTGTTAGTTGACCTAAGAAAGGGTGGATTTTGAGCAAGAGGAATTATAAATTTCAAAAATGATTTCACATGTTTTCTACTTTAATTTGAAAAATAAAATTACTTCGATAAAATGAAATGATTACACTTCTGACAAATTTTTGACATATTTGAGCCACTAACATCTGTTTCAAGGTCTGAAAAATGAAAAGCTGAAAAAGGTAAAATCGAATAGCCATATTTCGTAAGCAATTATAACAAAAACATGGGTGGTGTAGATTTTCATGTTTGGCTTTTAGAGAAACATACCATAAAAATCCGTGAAAAAAATTATATTGGCCAATTTTTACCCGAATTATAGACATGATTGTTGTAAATACCAGCGTTATTTACAACATGGTAAATGCAAAGATAAAGAGTATCAAAAATAAGGAGACATATTGCAATAGCCAATCTAAAAAAAATCAACACAGGCCAAAAACGGTCGACCAAGTTATAAAATTTCATCTCGAGTGAAGGAAATAGACGCTGTTAGACGTGATGGAGTTGGTCATATAATTGGTAAAAGAAAAAAACAAAGACTCAAATGTAAAATTGTTCGGGAAAACCTCTTACATTTTGCATTAAATGTAACGTAACTCTCTCTACAAAACATTAAACAAATTACCACAAATAGTGTGAATATGCTTAAACTTAATTTAAAAATGTCATATTTATTTGTCTTTCATTTTATTTTGCATTAAATATTACAGTTCAATTGTTTGGGAACAGAAACGTAATCAAATAACTAAAAATAAAGCAAAAGTACTAAGTGTTCAAAACGTCCATATCCAGGATCCTATTTATAAAACAGTAATTATCTCTGATCCTAAATTAATCGTGTGGTGTTTAATTGTACATTACATTTAAGTGTTTTTAACATAATTTTAAAAGTTGTTAACAAAATTGCAATTTTAGATTAAGTTGGGCGTTTACGGGTTAATACCAGTAAAAAATTTGAAGTCCATAGAATCTAATACAGAATCATATATACTTACCTGCTGTCTAGTTGTTTAGACGTAAGCAAACAAATTTACAATATAAGGACTGAAAATGTCTCAAATGCTTTATTGTGTAAGAAGTAGCAAACAAAAATGATTAAACGTAAATAATAATAAAATAATTGTTATTGTCTAGACAAAAAATCCATTAACCTCCTTACATTAAGCAGAAATTAATAGGCAAGTACCAGAAATTTTCATGTAAAAGTGTTCGATTGTGTTCGTTATACCATTATATAAATCTTAAATTAGAGCTGCATGTAAAAACTAAAACAACTAAATAACACTGTCAAGGATTGTTTTATCGGTATTTCAGTGTTAAGAATCAAGGATCTATTTTTTGTTAATGATTTTGAACTGCAATATGTCTTGCCATAATTGGCTCAGATTAATGTATCAGTCATAAAAGGACCTTTTTATGGGATTTTGTTCAAAATATTTGCATTGCAACAGTACGAGCGGAGTACGTAATATCATGACGCAATCATCATATCTATTCAATTTCAGAATATTTTAGCATTGAAATATTACGCATCTGGCATTGATCATTAAACTATGTATATAATCGAACTGTAAGCTGGCACAATATTGTGGACAAACCATTTCCGTTCATCACTGACTACATACATTTTGGTAAGTATTACTATAATAGGTCTTACTCATAGCTTTCCAAATTTATTGTAGAATCTTTCTCCGTAAACTATTATTGTTAATAAATAAATTACAGCTATAAAATTTTGTACATATCTCTATTAGGATATAAGTACATAATTGATATTTTATTTGTATATTTTTCTAAAATCATAAAAAAATCTTTTAAATAACTATTTGAGAACTTTTCATAGTGTATATTAAATATTTTTAAGAATACCACCACTTTAAAATGACAAGATATGACAGCAGTTGTAAAAGTTTTTATTTTATTATGTTTCCAAACATGTGGAAAAAATCACATGGAATATAAAAATGTTTTTTAGGATTTGAAAAAATAATATTATTAAATCACAGTAATTTATCACATATTACTGAAATTTAATGAAACTAAATACTACTGTTTAACTTTGTGAATTTGAATCCATTATATGTACATATTTACTCAATGCCACAGTTATTTTAAAGAGGTTTACTGTTTGTGAATTGAGTTTCTGAATTGCAACAAACATTTTCCTTTATATGTCGTTCCTATAAATTCTTTTTCACAGAATGAAATTTAGTTTCTTTAGTCGGATTACAAACACGAGTAACACACATTTCTGACTCAGACATCGACACTTTGAGAGGCCAGTTAAAGATTAATTACTGTCATGCACCATTGTAACTTTGCTTTGAGTTATAAATGCAAAATATAACACGAAAAATATTTTGATGTACCAGCGTTATATTTAACCTAAAATATATTTCTATTGTCCTGATATAATAAAAATGTATAGATATTGAGATAAAAATGAGAGTTTAAAAAAATTTGATGAGGTTAAAGGATAGTTCTTTGAAACTTTCAGTTCCAAAGAACTATCCTTTTACCTCATGTTTCAATTTAGGTTCAAATTGAAGCAATTGAATGATTTTATAAGCTTTAAAAATACTATATCATTAAATATACTAGTTTAATAAGAAACATGCATGAAAGGATGAAAAGTACATTGCAAAAATTTAGTTCGTGTTATCTGCGGGTCTTCTCTAATAAAATTCTACCGACGTGTGTCCGTTAGATATATGCTGTAATGACAAACTACACGAATCAGAAATAGATTTTAGCAACGTGCTCATTTGGATTATGTAATTTTGAGGTTTCCAACAAATGGGATATAGCCTTTATTTGGTAAGAAGTAGTATCAGAATCCTACAAAACATAACTATGCCAAAGTCCATCTTCGTAAAAACTAGATCACTGCAAAACGATTAAGATTAAAAAGGAAAGAAAGAAGCATCTCACTCAAGATTTTCTGAATCTCTTATTTTTATCTTTACCCCATTTTAATGCCATATGTCTATGGAAAAATATTTTCTCTGTGGGCCTCAACAGAAGACCGGACTTTATTCAGTGTTTGTAGGTTCTAAAATTCGTATGTATATAATTACTTGTCATTCATAATAAACTTTAATTCTCCAACTTTATTAACCCTATGGTAAAAATATAGATATTTCCACTCCATTAACATCTCTTTGTACCATAAAGTCTAAAACTAATTTCTACTTAGTCTCCGTGTCTTTATGGAATGTGTAGGTATTGTATTTAATGATTTTGCAGTAAAATAATATTTTTCGATAAATTTATTTGTCTGAAGCTTTTACGCTTGTACAGAAGGGGACTATGTTCTGTTATTCCACTATGTATTTAATTTTCTTTAATGTCTGTTACAGAGTGTGAATATTAATCGTGATAATATCTATATTTTTTAATTTATACTAAAAACAATATAACAATAGTCAAAACAAATTTGAAACTGGCATTGATAGTAAAAATATATATTGATTTTTAGAGTTTTAAAATATATATTTAAATTATGAAACATGTGTTAAATACGATTTATTATCACCTCTCAAAATAAAACGATGCAAATTATATACCTTACTTACTTTAAAATCCATACTGTCATAGATCAGAAATAATACAATTATCATTTAACAATCAAACTATTTCATATTTTTCCGTGTACTGTGTAAGCAACGCCCACTGTAATTTAAGTGATGCCAATGGTTTAAAATCAATATTGATTCACAGTAGACAGATTCCAAAATGTTAATAAGCTTACAAGCTAAATTAATGCTCAAATGATTGTCTATGAGTACAAAGCGCCGAGTTCCAATATACTGTAGATATATACACTCACTAACGGCGCAGTTTATTGTGTATTGCCAATAGGGATAAAGTTTGCATTCCTGTAATACTCTAAGCTGTTTACCCAAAACCACATGAATAAGTTAACTCAAATAATTTATAAATGAGTATACTGTTTCATTACGCAATGTATTTTCTTCTTTTTTTATAATGATGTTTTAAAGAGACAAAATGATTAGATAATGTTTTATGGACTTTTTTTAGTCTAAATGAAATTAAATCATAAAACAAAATGGAGTATGTTTGATGTTCTAAAGTTTAGATTACTGTAGTAAATTATTATACAATAGAAATAGTACTTAATTCAGGATATAGCGGTTAAAGGTAATTCGTAATCGATACACACGTAAATGGCAATATTTGAATTCGAACTATTTGACTCGGGTGCCAAAGCGTGTCGTTATGACAAAAATGTATATATGTTGTCCGTGAGGTTTGATAAATGTTTTGTAATTTAAGATAAGTAAAATTTGACAGTTCTCATTTAACATACAGATAAGCAATCTCATTTATAAATAAGCATAAATAAGCTTTTCTTATTTTCTACAAAAATAAGCAATTCTTATTTTACAGATAAATAAGCATAAATAAGCCATCTCATTTATAAGTAAGCAATTCTCATTTTACACATAAGTAAGCAATGTCATTTATAAATAAGCATAAATAAAGAATTCTCATTTTACACATAAATAAGCAATCCATTATAAATAAGCATAAATAAGCAATCTCATTTATAAGTAAGCATAAATAAGCAATCCCATTTATAAATAAGCATAAATAAGCAATTCTTTTTTTACATATAAATAATCAATTTCATTTATAAATAATTATAAATAAGCAATTATCATTTTACAAATAAGTAACACATAAACAATCTGGAAATGATATTGATTGTAAAAATAATTATTTTAATTATATTTATTAGCAGAAATACATGATATTTGTTATGGATGCAACAACTAGGAATAATTATATATTTCTAGGGAAGCTCTAATTACAGTTTTGATAATTCCTACACAGATACAAAGAAAAAATAGTAAAGTAGTAGATGTATAACTGTTTAATTCATATACTCAAAAATATTTTGTTTTTTTCTACATATAATAGTCTGAATTGCACACGTGATCATTTTTTTTCAATTGAGAGTATTATTAAGTCAGTTATAATCGCTATTTTATACAGATATGAAAAAGTATTTATAGTGCACTATTTTAAAAATTAAAATTACTGAAATGTAATTGAAAAATGAAATACTTTACGAAAAACAACACCTACATCAAATAAAAAAGCTTTAGTGCATTCAAATTCATTCAGTTCATAAACGAAATTTTACAGAGAACATTAGGATGTTTACCCTGAATCTGTTAAAAAGTGATTTAAACATAGGATTTTTGAATTAAACAATGCACAAATACCCTAAGAACATGACTAAAACTAGAGCTTAAAACATATATAATTCCAAGCATTTAATCTTTAAGCAATTCCGCTAGAATACACTAAATTTTTAGAAGTATATTACAGTAAAATCAATGCTTTACAAGAAAATACGATATATTTTGCAGAACAAATTAATACATACATCAGAATTATATTTACATTGTGCATATTCAATTATATTTTTTCGCTTTAAACATACCATTCTGTAAATCTGTTTTAAGGTGACAAATAATATATCTAGAAATATATATCAACACTTACAAAACTTCTCTGCTAAGCGAGTGTTATTTTGCAATCAAATTACCATTGTATTTAATAAAATTCTACGTTAGTGTGCATTTTCTTTTTTTAGACTTAAATATATTATTACATTGGAAAACTTTTCCCTAGATTATAGAGTTAAAATGAATCAGTAGTATGTTTTTTTATCAACTATATTCAAACTTTTAATTATCGTTATCATAAATCTAAGTAAACTTTGGTGTAAAAAACATTTTTATTAAAAATATTTCTTATTTATACAGCAGGAGTTATTATGTAGAACATAGGGAGCAATTTTATATATTGCTTTTAGACCAGTGAGGTTTTGGAAAATGGGTTTTATTGCTTTAATCGGTAGATATTTAATATATAACTAAGGGCCGGTCTCATCTAAGTCGTTTAATGTCTAACTACGATTAATCTATGTTTAAAAGGAGAATTGCTTCACACTATTGGTTGGGGCCATGGGTTAATCCCGATTATCCATTAAACGTCTTTGTTGAGACTGACCCTTAGTAAGATTACTTTGAGTTGCTAACGATTTATAGAATAACATTAAAAACCATTTAACATTAAACATATAAATTATAATCATCGGATCACTTATGCTCTAAAGATCTTTATAAAGATTTTTATATCTTTCTATCGTATGCAAATTGGCCGAACGCTGGCCGATTGGTTAGGGCGCTGATCGTCGGTACCGGAGTTCGTGGGTTCGAATCCCACTATGGCATGGATGTTCGTAGCCGTTCGGAATCGGCTTTAAACAGTAGGCCCCGGTCTCATTAGCCCTCGTGTGCAAAACAGTAGACTGTAGCACTTCAAACCCAACCCAACGTATGCAAATTGATAGAGTTGATGACACAAACAGTAACTTATTAGCGAGAAGTAATTTTTTAGAATCAAGATACTTAAATAAATATTGTTTACTTTTCCTAGAAGTCTGTTGTAATTCATTGATTTTAAAGTATAAATTTGAAAATTTTAGTTACTCTTTTTAGTATTATTCACTTTAGTTCAAATATTTATAGGTGCATTTTTTTGTAAATTAATGCTTAAATTATTAAATCCGTCACATCGTTAGGCAATCGAAAATCTTCATTGCAGATGTGTGTATATGACTGACAGTAAGATAATTTGATGTCAGTAGTTTCAATTCCAATCACGTTTTATGAAATAGTTGCAAATTGTTTCAAAGTGACCTTATTAATATACATTATTAGCATTCATTTTCCAATTTTTCTTTCAATTAATGGTCTCTGTAGTGGCATATCAGTCGGAAACTTCTTTGAACCGCAATTAAAAACGCATTATATGGTCAATGATATAATTTATTTTTCACTTATATTGTAAAAATTTTATTTTCTGTCAAGAAATCAAAAAATCTAATTGATATGTTCTTCAAAACATCCTATTATTTTTTCTGTAGACTATAATATTATGAAGACAGTTGAAATATAATTACAATATCATAAATATTTTTATCTTTAAATGATACACAAGCACTCATATCTTTAAGCAATCTAAAATCTTCATAGTTTAAATTTCAATCAAACTTTATCAGCTATTTCCAATTTTTTTTAAAGTGATCTTGTCTTTTTCTTTCAATTAATGGTCTCTAAAGTGGCAAATCAGTCGGAAGATTCTTTGAACTACAGTTAAGAACGAATTTTATGGAGGATGGTGTAATATATTTTTCACTTATCTAGTAAAAATTTTATTTATTATCAAGAAATCCCAAAATGTAATTGATATGTTCTTCAAAACATCCTATTAATTTGTTTTTCTGTAGAAAAAATATTATGAAGACAGTTGAAAAATAATTACAATATCATAAATATTTTTGTTTCTAAATTTCACAAGCGCAGTCAAGCATTCAGATAGATGTCTTCTTAAAGTATCCGTCTACGTTAAAAACGTCATTTTTTGCAAAAAATCATAATTTTTTATTTATTTATTGTAAATCTTATTTTGTTTTGCTTCTACGGCATTTTAAAGAAGTTACAGCTGTTTAAACATCAGTGACAGCTGTCAAAACAAAACAGAAGTAGCGTCTTCGGAACCGGAAGTTATGAATTTAAAGCCTTTTAAAGAGCGTTTTTTGGACAAAACGTTTTAAATTTTCATGAAGATTAATTTAAACATTTTCTAGCATTTTTAATAATTAGCAACTTAGCAATTAGAAAGTTTTGAAGCAGGAAACTGTGGGGGATTTTAAACATCTATTTTAATTTTTTTAAGAGTTAAAGTTGCTTTCATAAATTTCAAATGCGTTTTTTCTTTCAGAAAGGTATTTTTAATAATATGTTGAAACTTGAAATGTGATTTCTCAAAAAATTCTTAAAATATTTTGTTGAAAATTATTATGAAAGCTATTGATAATATTTACTAGTAAACGACCTAAAAGCTTTAAATTTGGATAATTTTTAGTGATGTTTCACTCATAGTTAGATATGAAGGTAATGAAAATTCGTTAAGAATTTAATGTGTATGATTATGAAGAACCAAATTTTTTTACGAAATGCAAATTAAGCAAAGATTTTCCATGATTCACTAGTCCGATGTATAAAAAATGTGTTGCATCAAAAAATATTGATTATTAATTATCAATTTATCAAAAAATTAGACCTTTTGAAAAAAACCGATTTTTTTTTCTTCTTTTATTACAAATTTTACAAAAATTTGTCGAGGAATATTTTTTTAATTGGAATAAGCTATGATAATATAAAAAAAATAAATCAAAAATATAAAAACAGGAACTAGTTCCTACGTTTAAAGAAAAAAGTTCTCCGAACGCAGACGGATACCTTAAATTCTTGTTATAGAGAATATGTATCATTCGTAGATCGGATCTTTTAAATGCCTTATGTCCACATTTCGTTTATTTAACTGAATACCATTAAAATATTAATTCATTTCCCACTAACACATTTATGCTACATCTAGGCAGGTCTCGGATTTTCCTTGTGTGTCCAATATTTATCTGTAACATTACTTTTCCCCCTTTCGGATGTTCCTTTTATGCAGTTAAAAGTTTGAAACACGCGCGTAATTCATTTAACTTATTATGTGTAATATATTACTCAAGGGGAATGAAGTTTCGGAAACTGAAGTAATCCGGGTGTCCGCAAAATGGAAAACTCCACTTCGGATATTCTCAAAAGCGCCGCAAATTTATTTAGTAGAGAGCCGAAATTTTACGCATGAGAAGATAATTCTTTCAAAATCCTCGTTCTGCTCCGTATATTGTAGAATAGTTAAAATTTTGAAACCTCTTTCCTCCGGAGATGAAGCAATAGAAGCAATTATAGATAAGATGGGTACAAAAGAATCGACTTTTGTAGCAGAGATGCTTTCACCTTAAAAATTTGAATACATGTTCCTTACATGGGTATAGGATCTGCAGAATGACATTATAGATAAGATGGGTACAAAAGAATCGATTTTGTAGCAGAGATGCTTTCACCTTAAAAATTTGAATACATGTTCCTTACATGGGTATAGGATCTGCAGAATGCCAATTGGCTGAAGAACTGAGTAGTAAATATAGAGATGAGGTCGAGAACACTTCCATTCCAATGACAGAAATTCATGTAACTGACGCACGGAAGAATTGTCAAGTTCAACAATCATGAAACAGAAACAGATGTAGAAACCATTGTGCTAAATGTAATAGAAATATTTGTGGAAAATGTGTTTCAAAAACATTTTATGTGTAAAAAAGGATTTCCATGAATTTTTTGATAAAAAACATTTTATTTAAATTAATTTGGAATTATTTTCTTTGCAAAAAACATCAATTTTCTTGTATGAGTCAAACTGGCTCACTTCAATAAAAATAGCTATATGATCAACACCTCTAAATCTAATGTAAAGTATAAGTAACACCGTTACATTAAACATCTGACCAGTATAACACACTGTCTATGGAAAATGATTTTATTTATTCCATTATTTAAAATTAAGACGATTTACGTCCATCATAGTGTGTCTACAGCGGACCTAGAATTCCGAATATATTTTTAATATTTATTACTTTACAGAATTATCATCATAAATATAACTAGTAGTGTTACATAAAGCATCCAAATGAATAAAATAAATAAGAAAATTGTTTTGGTTTAAATGAGAAAAATATATAATAAAAATTAGGCATTTAACAACATCTTTCAAAGAATTATTTGGATCATAATACTAATTAGATAATTTTTTTTCCTTTACATTGAATTAAACAGACCACTGATTACTTTGATTTAATGAAAATTTTATTTACTACTATTAAGATATTTGAATCATTGATAAAAATTTGTAGCTCAATTACACTCATTATGTTCCCTATAACCTCAAAGATTTTAAAAATGCTTTAAATAAAAAAAGGTCTAATACAAACAAATATGTAAAAATATTTTTTATAAATCCAGTAAAGTTTGCCATTTGTGACACAGTTCTTTTTATTCCAAAATTAGAGATTTATTCCTATATATGTCATATTATATACATCGCAATGTATATCAAATAGACTCAAAACTGGACCTCGATTTGCTATTACATATAATACGAAATGTATATAAATACTATTTTAACTCCAGAACTATATAAACAATTTTACTATTGTTTCTCACGTTATTAAACAGTTTCAAATTTAATAAAAATATCGTTCTTCTAAGCATACCTAATATTGATTATATAACACAAACAGTAATAAATAGTAAAAAATAGCACAAACAGTAAAAAAAATTGAAAGACACAAAGAAAATAGAAATATACTTGGATTGTTGAATAATCACTAAAAATACTAATTACATCAAAATATAAAATATATATTTTTTAAAAATTAAATTAAAGATGTAGGAAAAATTAGTCTGTTTCTTCTAAAATCCCAAAAATATACTCTCCAGTATTATGTTTTCAATATTAATTAATATACTTCACAACATCACACATAAATTTCTTAACTCTCTGAAAAACATATCCATTTTTACAGCAAATACATCAATAGTCAGTGTTAAAAAAATGTGACGCATTGAAGAAATTAAAGTACTTCTTTAATATTGTAAAGACTCTAAAGTGATGTTAAAAACATAAAACTGAAAAAGAATTTGAAAGACTTAAAGTTATAAAAAACTATACAAGGAAAAAAATTGAATTTAGCGAAGTGAGATAGTCACTGAATTGAAAAAAAGTCACTTTACTACAAAGGAAAAACCTAAATTACGTTTCTCACTACAAATACAAAATTAAGAAGTTTTGTGAAATAAAATTATTAAAAGTACATTCTCTATTTTCTGGGACATTCTGTACTAAAATGCTTGACATAAAAGTAAGTATATTTTTTAAGTAACATGTTTTAAGCAATTGAGTGTTTAATAGCCTCAGACATCCTAGAAATTACTAAACATTTGTTTAAATGGAAAAAGTTGTTTTGGTAAGTTGCATTTAAAGCAAATAAAACCATTACTTACTTTTGTTATTATATTACTTCTAAATATATTCCAAAAATTAAAAATAATTAAAATTACACTAGCAGGAAGTTGTAGTTAAGGTTGTTGGAAAATATAATTTTATGAAATTTAATTGCATTTTAATATAAAGTTCTTCTCTTTTATATTTTAGAGATTTTTTTTTATTTAACAGCACTTTTGATGCACATATACTGAATGCACTTAAAATATGGATAACTTATGAATAAAAACACTGTCCTCCATTTGTCTTAAAGTAACAGTTTTCGCTTATCATTTGAAGAATTTATGGGATCAAATGCATTTATTACCAGGAAATATAAAATAAAAAATATATGGTTTGATTATGATTGAAAATTTGTCCGTATTTGAACCAATTCATCTACATCCAGTAGCAGTGGAATGAATGGATGAATAAATGTGTTCCTTGAAAAGATAATTAAAATATTTCACTTAGAGCTGACTTTTACTATTACTGTATATTAAAAATTTTATATAAATAAAATAGCAATTACTGCAGCTTTTGACAGTACATAAAAGGCTACATTACAATGTTACTCATAGAAAAGGTGACTGACAGGTCGGGATTTCAAGAAAAACTTAAGCTACTGCAAAAGAACATAGAAGCCGGAGTGCATAATAGCATGCTTTAATAGTACTAATATCTGTTGAATATGCAGAGAACATTCGTTTAGTAGTCATTTTCAAATATACATGTGATTAAATTTAATTCGTCTTATGAATTTCATCGTTTAAGACCATTCATTCGCAATGGCGTCATACAGATTTTACATAGAAAATTTTTAAATACTAGTTTCGCAACAGATTGTGCAGGGAGGATAAAAATGGGATAATTCTGTAGAAATATCAAAATAAAAATTTAGTTTTATGAATTTGAATAAAATTCGTTTTTCAGAGTTGAAGTTGCAAAAACTAAATGGAATGGACAGAAAAGAAGCAGCATGCTGGATTATGGCTCAAAAGATAATGTAGTATTCAGGAAATGATTTTTGGCACTGGAACACTTTAAATAAAATTTAGTTGTCTTAAAAATTATTTATATTTTTTGAGTGGGGATAATATTACTAAAGTGAATTTTTAAGTTAAATGATCTAGTACATTTTAATATATTAAGATAATATTAGAAACTACTATAATGGTAGTCGAATGAATATATATATATATATATATATATATATCATGATTTAATGATACGATTTTGCAGTATAATCACTTGTTTCCATTATAACTAAACCATTTGATATATTATAACAAGTTATTTTAGGTTTAGTTTTAAGTCAGCTAAATATTTTACATCATTTCTACAAATTTTAACTGGATTATTAAAATTTAATGCATTGCCAATATCTTTTACATTTGGGCGAACGAACGCATGTGTAGAATTATGTATAGAAAAAAGAGATTTAAAAGTATGCACGCTTTGTCACAGATAATGTTTGTTTTCTTTTAATGTGATTTCAATTCAGATAAACGATATAGTTGAAAATAATACTCAATCAGTTATATAAAATTGATGTTAAATATTTAATATGCATGAAAATGTTTACTTAAAAACCCGATT
>CM063505.1:28853111-28858111 GCA_032207245.1 Pardosa pseudoannulata | reverse complement strand
ACATTTCATATGTAGTAGGCAATAAAATACATTTATAATGAGTACAAAAACATAAATAAATTAGAAACTTTTTCATCTCCCTAAATGGTGTAATAAAAAAAAAATTTTTTTTAGAAAGTGATGTATGAAAGTAATGTTTATAAAAATTACTTGATATGGTTTGGTAATGAAATTAGCATCATTAACTTAACGTCATTAGCATCATTAAAAGGAAGCTTGATCTATTGATTTTTTTCTGAATTATTTCATTTTAAATATTAGTCACCCCGATAATATTTTTATCAATTAATTATTCTTCATGTCATAGTACAATATTTTTTTATTTAAAGCAAGATTTACGGATGTTGATCATATACCTATTTTTACTGAAGTCACCACTTGGACTCATACAAGAAAATTGAAGTTTTTTGCAAAGAAAATAGTTCCAAATTAATTTAAATAAAATGTTTACTATCAAATAATTCATGAAAAACGTTTTTTACATATAAAATATGTTTTTGAAACACATTTTCCGCAAACATTTCTATTACATTTAGCACAATGGTTTCTACATCTGTTTCTTGTGCATGATTATATAACTTGACAATTCTTCCATGCGTCAGTAGCATGAATTTCTGTCATTGAAATGGAAGTTTTCTCGATTTCTCCTCTATATTTACTTTATATTATATTTTATAAACATTATAGTTTAATTTATTTTATACTACAATTATTAGTATATTTAATTATTTGCATATACATTGTATAAGTCAAATTGGCTCACAACCGTGAAAATAGGTATACCACATTTGATAATGCGAAATGAAGGGGTCTGCGGGGAAGAGGAATGAAAATATATTTTATCACTTCATTAAAAATCCATGTATGCTTTTGAAAAGTGATATTAAAGTTATATATATATATATATATATATATATATATATATATATATATATATATATATATATATATATATATATATATATATATATATATATATATATATATATTATATATATATATATATATATATATATATATATATATATATATATATTATATATATATATATATATATATATATATATATATATATATATATATATATATATATATATATATTATATATATATATGTATATATATATGTATATATATATATATATATATATATATATATATATATATATAATATATATATATATATATATATATATATATATATATATATATATATATATATATATATATATATATATATATATATATATATATATATATATATATATAGTGATCAAATTTTTAATTCGTCAAAGTTGTCTGTAAATCTAGTGTTAATGAGTCTACAGTCAACTCAGTATAGTCTAAATAATAATAATTAGTAGTATGTAGTTAACATATTACATGAAAATATTGAATAATATTACATTGAATTAAAAATAAGTTTAATTTACTGATTAGTATATATTGGACCTCTAACGATCTGTGTATAGAACGTCTGTGTAAAAAATAACTATTGTTTCAATAGTAAAAACTTAACAGAGGAATACATATACATTTACAGATTTAATATTTTTTGTGTACTCACTTGATAAGTAAAAAAGCATATATAAAATTAAATTGATTTTTATACCCCGTAGTCCAAAAAATTTTTTGAGTTTTGAGATTTAAAACTTAGAAACATACATTTTAAGAAATCTTGGAAGGTTTAAAGTTCAGAAATTAAAATTATACTCAGCAAGTATTAAATATTCAAATTATGAAAACCATCTTAAGCATAAAAATGTTTTTCAATCCTTTTTATTTTACAATTCACTTTTATATTTTATTTAGTTTTTTTTATATTTGCATAAATATTTTTATCTCTTATACATAAAAAACCATTATACAGTTTACATATTTAAATAAAATACATTTCTATTGACAAAAAATTAAAACAAAACTAGTGTGCATCATTTATATATAATTAATTTAATTAAAATTTTTAAAACTAAATCACACGAATCATAACATTTATTTCTTATACCTTAAATTTTAGAGATTCCAAGGTTTCTGAAATTCAAAGAAACTGAACTATACTTACCTTAAACATATCAAATAAAATAACAGAAGGTAGTAAATAAATTATTATCATACTAAATAATTTAATTATCATAAAATGTATTTTTATTAGGGAAAATAAGAACTAAAAAATGTAATGTCCAATTTAAATATAAAATATTAGATTCTTAGTCGTATATATAGATAATATATAAATGTGTATATATAGAGAGAGACAGAATTATACCTCTAAACTTTCTGGATGAGATTTTGTCAAAACATATTATATTCTACGGACTGTATGACAAACAGTATGTATTTAAAATCAATAGAGTTATAGCATGAAGTACTTGCATTCACAAAAAATACAACGTAATATAATTTTAAACATTTTAACTAGAAGTAAATGGTTAAATAATTATGAAAGTGATAAAAATTGACATATAGGCATTTTTCACAAACCTGCGTACATTCTGGATTTCCTTTTCAATATCTACTTAATATTGAATCAAAGCCTTATAATATTGATTATTCAACTTAAAGAGACCAATTTTTAAATTTTTTGTTGATATTTGTCCTATTTTTGCTTGGATATTTTATTCATTATATTTTCAGTATATATGCGTTTCATTATTTAAGTTACATTAAGTCGTTTCTTTTCATATAATAGCTTTTTACTGGTGTTCTTTTGCTTAATATATAGCTTATACATTTATTTAAGATTTCATATTACTATTTTAGAAACTTATAAAGCTTATTTACAGGGTTTTATTATATTTCTATTATGTCAATTTTATTTCGTACTTGAATGTATCTTCTTATAATTTATGTGTTATTGCATTTGCATATTTCATATATAAAGCAATGCAAAATTAATGTAGTATGTTGCATATTCTCATTATTTACTCTTTAGCATAGTTAAATTATTCGACAGTTATAAAATTAACTCTTTCATTTTTTGTTTTGAAAAAGAATGCATCATGTGACTTATTTTCTGCAAGACGAAACATTTTTTATTTGTAAAGATCCTGCAGAAATTAATTTAAAAATTCAATAAATTTCCATTATCTTTAGAAACACTTTCTTTTATAAATCCAGGTAATTTTTCTTTTTGGAAATATATTCGTGTTTTCTCTCCCGAAATGTCAAATATACGCGATTGTAATGCTGTGTGGAAAAAAATTACGCTCCATTAACAGAAAAGTTTTCTTCAAATCTAAGCCAGGGAAAAGAACTTTATCATTATGGCTTGAATACATTTATTTATCATGAGAACTGAAAGTGCTATAAATCTCTAAATAAACATTTGTTTTAATTATAATGCTTCCATTAAGTATTAGCTGCAGAGTCTAACTTCATTAAACTAACGTTCGGAACATACCCTCTTATAAAATCACAGAAAAAATTGATTACTTTAATGGAATTTTGAATAAGATTTTTATATAGTAATAATAGATTATAAAACTTCATAACCGGATTATACATATGGATTTTACATACGAATGGTGTATACATCCTTAAACACACATATGCATGTAATATTAAAATCATATATTTACATAGTTTAATATTAATTTAATAAGTGCTGTTCTTAAATGACGTTAATGGGGTTTGAGCGGTAATATTGATTTTTCCCTAAGACGCGTTATAGACTTAATTCAGCCTTTCTCCGTACTTCTTTGACCAATAGTAACCTCGTGATCTTTAAACATGGGTAATTTTTATCACATGATCAAATGGGCTGAGGGATTATTCTTAGTCTTTTTACCTGAGAAATCCTTACTTAAATTGTGTGTGCAGTATGTTCTTGAAGTTTTTGGGTTGTAATATAGATTTGATGTATCGTCACCAGAAATAAAAAAAGTGTTATGTTTTTTTATTAATCTCTCCTATATTACAAGTCGGTAGTATTTGCTTAGCTCCGGATAGGAGATGGAAAGATGAATTTTGTTTTCCCGATGGGCTGAGTGGATAATGACTGCCTATTTCACGAAACTAAGAGCAGCGTGAGTTTACAATGTTTGTTTTGAAGCTCTGTCACATGAAGAGTGATTGTGTCTGGAATATAATTTGTGTATCCAACTTTGAAGGTTTCAATGGTGGATTTCAAAATGTTGGCTCCAGTGAGAGAAAATATCTTCTGGTGGAATGTGGTATGTATTGATGAAGAAGGGAAATTGCTCAATGTACTTAGATGCAGTGAGATGACCATGAAAATTTGAGAGTTAACAATTAAAACAAACGTAAGTTCCATGAAAAAATGAAAATAAAATCATTCATCGAAACTGAAACAAGTGGAAATCATTGATGTGAAGAATGCATGACTTCCTTATACATTTATTAAATTGTGCTAAATTTACCTTTTAAATTCTATTGTTTTATATTACAACATAATTATCATTTGAATATTGATATAAATTTTAAATGTTAGTTTTCTTCTCATCATTAGACACGAGTAAAGCTCAAATACTGCCATATGCAATTGATCATATGTGGTAATAATAGTTATAAAGTAATTTCAAAACTTAAATATGTTGGTTTAACTTTTTAGCACACACTCAAAAATGTATTTATTAACATGCGCACATCATATTTCTTACAGCAGTTATCATGTAAATTTATCTCATGAAAAAGGACAGAAATGGATGAATTTTAATAATAATTTTTTTAAATAAATATAAATCTTATTCTTATAAAACACGAATTACATCGTTTAAAATAGAGGTGAATTAATTTTAAATATTATTTTAATTATATAGAAATGCAGTGATATTTCCATTAGAGAAATTTTAAAGTTAATTATTTGATTAGTATAATCTCAAAGTGAAATTCGTATCATATCTCATAAACTGTGGAATAGAGGGCAAACTTAAAAAAAGAACTACTGAAATTACTAGACAAATTTAAGGTAACAATAAACTAGAATTAGCCCACCTTAGAAGGTTAAAAATTATTAGCGTTAATTAATTCTTCAGGTAAAAT